>CM062813.1:483233693-483827476 GCA_031772625.1 Pinus tabuliformis
CACAAAATTGACCCTACACAGTCACCTTCCACATCAGAAGTAGGGATTGCTGACTGTGTAGTGACTATGTATTTTTTATATTGTTGCAAATTTCACTTGTTTAGCAAAGCGAACATAACTTTAGGTTTCGAGCCATTATGAGAATTTTGATTTTTGAGCTAAATACTAAGCACCTAATTACCATGACGTAGTGATGTCATCTCATGTTACCTTGGAAGGTACAAATCTAATCTAGACTATTTGGTGGGTGAAGATGGGAAACATGAGAAGATCCGTCATGAAGAAGTTAAAGTCATATTAGTAAAGAGTAAAGCTTGGCATCACCACATCATCATGAAGTTCCATGTCATCATTGCCAAGCCATGACTTGTACAAGTGTCATCACAATGTCATATGTGTCAATGTGTCCTTCCACATCGTTTGTGGACGTAATTATGTAATTTTCAAGATGAAAAAATTTAAATGTGTGGATGTCCAATAGTCATATGTGGAATATGAAAATTCACATGTGAACCAAACAGTCAATAGAAGTTTAAAGGCCCCTTAGGAGTCCAAGAGTCACAAGGGAAGCTCAAGAGTAACGTGGATATGAAAGGTCATTCCTCTTATAGAAATCACTTTCATAACTCAAGCACATTGATTTTGGAGGCATAGAATTTAGAGAGATAGCCTTGGCTTCTCTAGCTTGGCATAGGAGAGAAGATCATTTCTTAGAAAACAAGAAGTGACTTAATGTTCCACTATTGGAGTTAGTGTCTCACAATCATAATTATGTACTTTTCTCTTTCACTTAATAATCAGAAGTTGATTGAGTGAACACACTTCATGCATGTATCATGAATGTTGTAAGACTATTCTTTAGATGTTTGTGGTATCTTTTATACTCATATGTACTAAATAAATTGAACTACTTCATTGGCTTCGGTTCTTATCTTGTTGTATGTGTGTTGTATTTTAATTAATGGTTGTTGTGTCTATGTGAACTACTTCACTAAATAATTAACTAATATTTCCTTTCTCTCATGTACCTCTCTTAGGATAATACGATTACCTTCCTTCCAGAGACCCACTTTTTAATCCCCTCTACTGAAAGCCACCTTTTAAGCATTGTAATTGGTGTTTCATAGTGTCAACTTACTTGTTGATTTTAAAGGATATGTGCATACTCTCTTATGGTATTTGTTACAGTTGAGACAAGCCTTGAATTATAGTGGCCAAGTCGATACTATGGATGGGGCTCCTACTCCAAATGATGTGAGGTCTAATTGAGACTTTATATCAGGGATACCCCCTTAGTTTGTGGATTTCCAACACCATCAACACTAACTTTAACATAAAAATTTTCACTATTTGGAATTTCATGGTGTTTCGTTACATTAATGTGAGTCATATGTTTGGTTTAAAATATTAAAATGGGACATACTTTTAAATCCAACAACATTTTCTCATCATTTTAAATTTCTGAAAATGTTTATAACATTTAACTTGTGCACTTCGCGAACACATGTTTCTTATCAATTTATTATTTTACAATTGTTCAATTTATCCCTAATCCAAATTTGAATATTGTTTTCAATGAATTTAAAATTTAAAACATCCATTTCATGGCAATGCCATATTAATTTCAATTCAACCATTTATTTCTTTATATATGACAATATTTTGTAATAGTCCAATCAAGCATTTTATAAACCCATGTTTCTTTGCAATTTATTATCTATCATCTATTTTTTTCCTTCTCTATTTTTGTTTTAATTCATTTCTTCCAATGTTTGTGAAAATAAATCGATCTCTCAATGACAATAACAAAAACTACTACGTGATACTATATATATATATATATATATATTTATATTGTTAACAAAATGTATTGTGTTAATATGTATTCTTACTTTTGAGTAACCAATAAATTTCTTATTTTACATGAATATTATGTTATGCATTAATACAATTACGATCCATAAGCTATCATGGATATTCCATTTGCGAGTTCATCACAATCGATTTGATAAAGCTATATTTAAAAAATATGAAATCTACACTCTTAAAGTTTTATTTCTCTTTAGATTTATGGATTTGTAGATCACAATTAATTGTGTGTCCATGCAAATTAAATTATGTAAAGAATGGAGAATAGCAAAATAAAAAATCACAAACCATGATTTCACACAAAGTATGACCTAGGAAATCCTTTTGGGAGAAAACCTAGATAGAAGTTGAGGTCACTTTTCTCTCATTCTCTGAATAGAAAATGGTTAAGAGTTCAAAGAACTATGACCCATGGCCTGTGGGCTACTACAATGCACAAATCCTTTGTGTGTTCTCTATCTCCTATCCCTTTCAGCTATCTTTTCTCTTCTATGGAACAAATGCACTCCAAAAGAATGGAACCTATTTTCCTCCTAGTGGCCCAATTATAATACAACCTCATAACCTACTAGTGATTTGGTTTGACTACCTCAGCTCTTAAATAGAGTTCCAATATGGAATCTTTTAGAGTATTTTTCATCATAATCATTTGGATGTTTCCTTTTCTATGAATAATGAGCACTGACAAGGCATCCTCTCGAATTATGGTGGTGAAGACAAGAAGGTCAACTTATGAATTACATAATTTTTGCATACGGACTCGGATTAAGGTGATTCTTTCACCATTGGAAAGGTCTCCATGTGTAGAATATGAAAAAAATATGCAATACTAGAGTGAAAAATCTTTTCCCCTAAAAAATGTCATTTGATGCCTCAAAATGCTCCAAGATGATTTCAGACCTTACTTTTCCAAACTAGGTCTCACTAGTAAAAATGATCTAGTAAGTCGCTTCCTCCACTTTTTCCACTCTGTAAGCATAGAGATGGATGAAAAATAATATAATGATCCAATTTGAATCAAATTAACTTAATAAGTTCATCAACAAATGTTTTTTTGCATGCACACACAAATTTAATTTGTTTGTTGCAATGTGTTAAACACAAATTTGCATATATATGAGGGCAACAAAAAATCCATGTCACAATGTCGTGACCAAAAATTTCAAATGGAAGCCGAGGAAATATTAGCTCAATAATTTCAATTGATAGTAACCACAGGGGCTTCACCCAATGAACCTTTAATGTATCATGTGCGTTCATGGTATATTAAGCAATACCCTTAATTTGACTACATATTGGAAAATACCTCTAAAAATCACATTATTAACCCCCTACCAATACGAACCCAATACACCTTCCCGATTTAAAAACCCATGCTTTCACTATATATTTTAGATAACCATTTTTTCATTAACATTTTTTATACTCCTTTATATTTTTTCATTAACTTTGACTTCCATTTAGTATACCTTCTAATAAAAAAAACTCTTTAACCCGTATATATCCCCCAATATATTATGTCATATTTTCTTCAATATATATCCCCCAATATGAATGCACGTTGTATGGTATTTCTCCCCGAGTGAAGCCCCAGAGGTAGAAACTTCCAAATGATTTCATCCATAAAGAAAAAAAAAAAAAATCCTAGAACAAAAATAAATATTGATCATTACATAATGAAGATAAAACATACATAATTAAGATGATAAGGAATATGAAATACCAATCATAAAGTTATTAATCATTATTAATACTAAATATCATTTAATATTAAAATAAAAAAGATATATATATATATATATATATATATATATATATATATATAATATTGGATGAAGGCTTGAAACAATACATCTCGCATTGACATTTATTCGTATTAATAGTTAAGAGTATTATATTTATTGTTCTCTATAATAATGGTGTTTATCATATTAGTATTATATGATTAGCTCAAATGGAAGTCACTTGAAAAGTGGTTGTCACAATGTGACATTACGAAAACTAGCATTAAAATGTAGTTGTGTTGCCTTAAAAAAATTCATGCAAAACTATTATGACAACATATGTTGGGACAATGTCATAATAAAAAGATAATGTTTCATTGTGACAAATATAAAAATAAGGATTGTGTTTTGATAAACAAAAACCATCATCAAAGTTTCATATTACAAAAGTAACATCAAAATGTGCTTGTGCCAAAAAAATGGTGTGAAATTGTTATGGAAACAAATGTTGGGACAACGTGATGAATACAACCAATATGATGTAATGAGAACCAAACCATCATCACAAATTTCACAGACAAAACGAATAGACATTTCTTTTTAATGAACATTACACATCATCACTATGTAATATTAAACAACTAACATTACAATGTGGTTGTGCAAATAATATGACACAAACCAACAATGAAGAAAGAAATTTGATGTCATATTACTTTTAACATATATCTTGGTTGCAATGTTACATTTTAAAACTAACAACATAACGTGGTTGTGTACAAAAAATTTGTGTGAAAATACTATGAAAATAAATTTTTGGACAATGTGATGACAAAAGCTAGTGTCACATTCTAACATATGAACTAAGTTACAAACAAATGAACATCACATTGTGACAAACATGTTGTGATGTTAGAATGGTAAAAATATTATCCAATGTTTCCAATGTTAAAAACATTATTGGGGGTTGCAATAAGTCAAACATAACTTAACATGTAAATGTGACAAATTCCAACCATGTTCAAAGATAAACATCCATGGTCAATCATAGACAACCATATTCAACCAACCATAAGGAACATGAACTACCATGGTGAACATGGTTAGCCATAGTTCGCATACCCAATGATGATCAACCATGGTCAAACATAATGAACCATGTTCAAGTCCTAACCATAGTCAACCATGGCTAATCATTGTAAACTATGGTCTCCATGGTCAACCATGGTGAATTATTGTCAACTATGTCCCCAAGGTCAATCATCCATGATGATCCTTTGCCCACATTAATCTATCCTAATAATCCTTGGTCAACCATGGTAAACATGGGCAACCATTGTCGACCATAGTCAATAATGATTAATCATCCAACCATGGTGAACCATGAACAACCAATGGTACCCATGGTCAATGATGGTCATGGGCAACCATGGTCATGTTTAAGCTACCACATTCTATCATCGTATTCCCTAGCCAATCATGGTAATAATGGTAAACGAATATTGACCATAAGCAACCAAAGTCAACCATGGTAATTATGGTCAACCACTATCAACCATGGTCAACCCTTGATCAACCTTGCCAGTTGTGGTGAATAATTATCAACCATAGTTGATGTTTTCCAACAATTTTTAATCATAGTTAGCTAATGCCAACCATAGTCAATCATGGTTAAGAAATCTAACCCACTCACGTTGGATATCAAGCAGTACAACCACATTAGTAAATGTAGTTGATATATGCTAATCGATAACATTTTCCACCTTTTATAAGCCAAACAACATATAAAAATGATGTCAATCTATGTATATTTATCACATTTTTTTTCACAAGTGGGAAAACCTATCATAACTCAGTTGTCAAACTAGCAATGAGGACAACCACCTCTAGCTGATAATTGTGAATGTAGATTAACTTATCATTGTTATTCAAAAAACCACGCCACTTGGAATAACCGACTAGTGGCCCATAAGGCAGTAGGATTTCACTCGCGCAAGATGCCTCTAAATCTTAGACCGTTAACCTATTTCCTTACATCCAAAAAAACAAGCTCTTAACCACACAAAAATACTTTTAAAATATAATCACATTTAATAATATAATTGTGCTATTTAACTAATATTATATATAAACCAATAAATATGTTGGTATAATATTGTTGATAGGAAAGTATTATCCATTATCTCAAACAATTAGATACTTGCGTCAAGATGAAGTGTTCGAGGGTAGAGTGATTGAGATGTCATGTTCGTGTTTTAGAGAATGTTAAAAGAAAAATAAAAGAATAAAAAATGGAATAGATAAACTTATTAAAATAAATATTTATCATTTCGGTAAAGTAAATTTTGCATCTCGTAATATATAAATCTAACTCTCCCACAAATTAGTAAGTGAAGTCAATCACATCCTGTGGGGAACACATTATAAATATTCTGATTCCGCTCCGCGTTCCAAACGATCTCCTCTGATGGCGGCAACGAGTCTTCTACACGTCACTTTTACATTTAAAACAAAAAAATGCAACAATGGATTTAGAACGATTCTATTTTGCCATGGTTCAACATTTTGGTTGATTAACATCACAATACGCAGTCAATTGACAAATTACACAATCGTCATACATTACGGTTTGACAGACGGCCCGGTCGCGCGTAACTGTGGGATACCAACTCCCCACTCCAACCAAACACAATGCAAATGCGTCTAGCCTATCTGTACGTCATTCAATGGCGGTGTTTCCAGTGACCTTTTTGGCCATCTCCACGCGTAGTTTATTTAAATATATTTGTAGGAAATTTAGACGGTAATTGCACCAGGTAGCCCCAATTCGGTGTTGAAAATTTCTCAAAGTGGAAAATGTCTCATTGCCTCTACTTGTTCGCTCTACAGTCGTTACCCCTATATATACACATCGATGAAGGAGTGACCTTACAAGCGCGGAAGCATTTTTTTGGCAATGTCAGCTCTTATTTTAGTTTTAAGTGTGCAAGTTGTTTATGGTACGTACAATTGATTTGATTTTATGCTATTGGCGTTTCCATTGAGAATCTGTTATTGGCTTGGTACTTAACCCTTTTCTTATAATCGGATCATAGTAATTGGTCATTTAATTAACAATATTTGAATATATAGATTGCTTACTGTTCGATTGATTAATGATGAGGGGGCATAGTATGCGAGAAGCTGCCCGTGGAGGTTTGCGCTTTTTCTGTGTCGTCTTTTGGAGCATGCTATGTTCTTGAGAAGTCGATCCTGAGGGATGGAAATACACATTATGAATGCCACGTGAGTTTAGATCATTCTCAAAATCCTTATCAAACTTCTACTACCTTGTTCCATCATTTGGATGCCTCTAACACCTTCAAAATGGCTTTAGACGAGAACGAGGACATCTTGTAGTAGTTCTTGTCAAAACTATAGGAAACCCTGTTAAAACTATAGGAAACCCTTTTTCAGCATAAATGATAGGTTGAGCCTAGGATAGGCCCTCAACTTGACACCCATGCCTTTCTCTCATTTCTATAACATCTTTTAGGCATTGGACAAAAGCTAGAAAGAGATTAGAGGCGTCTTAGAAAGTCTCTTTTCATCACTGCAATTTGAGCGCTGTTTTGATGGTGGATGCCTCATTTACTTTTGTTGTCTTCTTCTTCTTTCTTGTGGCCTAGATGGTTTCCTAATGGCCTTGGAGTTCTCTGTTTTGATTAGGTCTCTCTTAGGCACTGCCATTTTGGGTTTTAACACAATTTTTCTTTCTTCCTTCTTGTAGCAGCATTCTGCCTTCCTGTAGTAGTCATTCCTTCTTCCTTCAGAGTCTTCTAACTGTATGGGAGTGATGAGAAATGATGTAGGTTTGTGAAAATTGAGAGGATGCTCTGTTTTCTTTTTCTAGAAATTTTCAGGGTGAGATAGGGTTTGTTCTTGAAATTATGAAATGGGATGGATGAATGATGGATTGATAGTGAATATGAAGTGGATGGAGGGCTTGGAGTGTTGTGGTGACTTGGGCTTTGTCAAAGATTCTTCTTTTAACTACTGTCATCATTCCTTGTAATCATCACCTTTCATAGTTTTACTTTTCAACATTGCATGAGTGAAAGAGTGAGTTGCAATTAACTAGTTGAAGGTGGCTGAGACTGCTAACCCATCCTTAGCTTATAAAACCTCATCTCTCATGCATTGATAACAAATTTATAACTATAATATGCTCAAGAGAAGAGGTCAAGAATATTGCATACTTGTACCTACCTGATGGTTGTTGGAGAGACATGCATGCTAATGTTGAGCTGATGTTGTTGTGCTTCTCATGACTTAGGTACATCTTCTTAACTGCCTTTTTCTTTTGTGTTGATCTTATTTTGGTGATGGGTTGTCTTCTTTTTGATGTGCAAGTGATGGCTTCCTCTCTTGCTGCTAAGCTCTGAAGGAGTTTCATTGTGCCTATAGTTATGCTTATTCTTTTTCAATCACGGTGCCGAAGGTTAGGCTTGGAGCCTATTGTTACTTCCAAATAGGCTATTGTACCTGCCCTTTTTTTTGAATGTTTGTGTCCTTTCTCTGTTGGAGGGTAAATAGGTATTGGAATGAGTGGAAGGTGTGGCCATAGAGTGACATGGTCATGATGGGTATTGGTTGAGATGTGGTGAAGTCAATGTACTTTTTACCTATCCCAAAACAGGCCTGCATCATAATTTTTCCATCGGATTTTCTTTCCTGTAGATATTCAGAACTTCTTGTAGTACTACAGGAAACTCTTGTAGTAATTTAGGACAGGCTCTTGTAGCAGACTTGTGTTGTCCATATATCCCAAACGTTAGAATGGATTGACCTAAAAATTTCTAAGCATGTTTCCATCATCATTACGCACCTCCCCATAAAAAAAATTGGTCAATGGATGCATGGATCTCGAGAATAACTGAAAATGGCTGAAGGTGATGGAGGTCGATTTCTTGGAAACCGTACACTGGAATTTTATGAAATTGCTTGGGAATGTTACCATCATCCATGTGCATCTCACCATGAAACAACTTTTTAAATGGATGCATGGTTTTCAAGTTATGACAAAAATAAATTTCTGCTCTATGTATTTTTGTTTCCTGTAGTAAAACGGAGCCTTCCTATAGTTTTTTAGGACAACAAACAAACTGAATGGGAAAAGCTTGAGAATGATGGCTAGATGGTGGAAATAGATGAGGGTGATGGATTGGCATGGCCTTGGCCTTGTTGGAGCACTTGAACAAAGGAGGAGAAAGTCAAAATTTGACTTCTTTTGACTAGGTTTGACCTATTTTTTTCTTTTCTTGGTGCCAATTTGTTTTTGCTGCTTGCAAATGTTGGAGGGAACCTACATTCATTAGAGAGATAGATGGAGCACATATTTTTTTATTTTTTCCTACTTTTTTCTTCTAGGGCTACTAGCCACCTTAATGAGATTTTCAACTAGTAGGTCTGCCAAGGCGCCTCAAAGGAGGTTTTCACCTAGGATCTTTTCTTCTTTTCTCTTTTTTCTTTTTTCCAACCCATTGACCATCTCATGGAGGTTTTCAATCAATGAGCCAATCTCAAGCACCTCAAAGGAGGTTTTCACTTTTTTTATTTTATTTTTCATTTTTTGTTTTTTCTACCCTACTCTACTTGAAAAACAAAATCACTTTCAAGTACAAGAATACTTCCAATGGAGCCATGTGCACATCAAGATGATAGAAAAAATGATGTGCATGCTTGAAATTTATGCTTTGACATGTACCTAAATTTGAGTGATCAAATGATTTTAATTTGACGATATCAAGCACAATTAAAGAAGAGAGTATTGTTGCAACTTAATGATTGTTTAGAACCATATTTCAATATACTTGTGATGCCTCTGCTCCACTTGCTGATTTGGATCATATTGGATGTCTTGTTCTACCATGACCTTCAAGTCTTCCACTTTTTGCTGATTGATCTCTTGAATACATGGAGGATTTGATGGTAACCATGAGGAATCTTTCTCAATCTTTGATTTTTTTGTCTTCTCTTCATCAAATACAACCCATGGTTCTTTGATCTTCTCTTTTGAATCTTCTTCTTCTACATGTTGTCCTTCAATGGAATCAAGAGAATCACTTTTTTCTAATGTTCTTCCTGAGCTGAGATGAATACCATTAAGATAAAGAGGAGATATTTGGAAGTGTTGTACCTCAACATTGTATGTGGGCTGAGCTACTTCAATGTGTGGGTTTGGAACTGGTGGTACATGTTGCGGGTAGAACACCCTAGGGTCTTGGGTTGAGAACCCCAACAGAGCGGAGGGAAAACCACACAAGAAATGCTCAGGCAATCAACCTAAATGCTTATTCTACTGAACTGTGTAAGAGTGTCCTTACCTAAAAGTCCTACGTTTGAGTAGATCTCGCAGGGTGAAAACCCTCAGATTCTCTTGATGTCTTTGAAACCTAAAGATTATTCGAATGAAACATATACAGAATTAGAAACATAAAGCATGTTCATGATATTAACTTTAAATCATATAAATGAATGAATAATTATGTATCAATGTAAGATTCATAAACGAATTACAGTATAAATAGATGCATAAACACATTTAATATTGGAAACAAAACAACATTCTTTTATTGAAGCTAGCTACAAGTACAGTGGAGAAATACGACCTGAGTCCTTCTCTGGCTCCAAACGGAACCATCCTCTGGATTCGTCCTTTCCCGGCCTCAGCAATCTTCCTCTCACTAATACAAGGATATCTCAAGAAAGATGAAGGATATATCCAACAAGGAAACAAGGGTTTCCTGAAGCTTTGGGGAGTTTAGGAGGCACGGGATTTTGTTAGACTCAATCAGGGATAATCTCACTATAGTATCAATCTATCATATCTTCTCCTCCCTTGAGGGCTTCCCATGGAGGTTTATTTATACTTCTCCAAATTAGTTTTTTCAATTGGGAAAGAGTTGGGCCATGGGCAATAGGAGGTGAGTAACAAGTAAAACCCATGAACTCCACCCGAAATTAAAGAAATTAAAATTTTTAAAGTGTTTTAACATATGTACATGGGTTGGGTATATGTTGACCCACGTGTACACGCTTTTATCACATGGAAAAGTAGCGTATATGGAATAAAACATTTTTTTTTTAATTTTGGACCAAGTATGGAAGAAAGGGTTTCCCTAGGCCATAATCAGAGCATCAGATCTACCAAGAGTGGGAAATGGTGTTATAACAGATGCCCCCTAATATATGAGGTCATAAGGGGTACATGACATCGGCCAAAATGTATTAAGTGCATAGAAGGAATCATGTTGAGATCGATGAGGAGTTCACCAGAATTCATTCTGCCAAGCCAGTGAAAGAGATCAAAAAGAAACTGATGTCTGAGGTGGGCATACCCATGCTCAAAAATAGAAAATCATGTCCGCGTGTCAAGTATAAAAGTGGATTCAATATGTATACAAGTATAAAGGAACTGAAAAGACATAATGGATCATCTGATCATAATCAAGAAAGTACATGTTTGAATATCACATCTAAAGAGCTGATCAATGATGTAGAAGTATGAAGCTGATCACTGAAGTCAAGAAAATGATCCAAATATTACCAAATGAACGTGATGGAATACATGGTACTACACTGCAACTTGGGTGTCAACATATAAGATATCGCTGTAAGGAACTGCAATATATAAGGTGGATGGTGTCAACTAGAAGAAGCATGAGCAATTGACAAGTGAACCAAGACATGCTAATGCAAATCCGAGGTCTTCACCGACTGTTGTAGTACATTTCTACACAATGGGAATAAATGATCTGAAGTCAATGATGTAAGAAATTGTTTTATTACCAGTCATTGATGTATACCGTTAACAAATGCGAGGCTACTCACCGATAATGATGATGAGAGTTAAGGTACCCAGTACAATCTAACAAGTGTGAATAAATGAGTTGTAGTTGAACAGTTGGAAGAATCTATCAATCAGGAGACAATGATGTTTTCCCACTGTCGATAGTGAAGTAATTTGCCACTAATGACTGCAAATCCTAAGGTACTGCCAAATGGACTCTAGATCTCTTTCGCAGAGCAATGAGCTGAAGTCGATGGTAAAAGATCTGCTAGAAGGAAGGCATTAAGGCATCCTTCATCAATCTAGCACGAGTTTAACCTGTAGGCCAATAATTTGGAACGAATCAGATGAAAAAATATGTAGTAACACAACTGAAGCACATTTCTAGCATACACAAGATGTGGCTAGTGCACTATTGAAACCCTCTAGACCAACTAATAATGAAAGCTGACACAAAGGCGAGGAATCCACCAATAGGGTCAAATGGAAACCAAGGCACTATATCAATCCCAATGTCTGATAATGAAAGCTGATGTGGAACACAAGGGAAACCTCTCAGTCAAAGACGCATGATATTGATCAATGTTGAGAACAAGGTGACCTATCAATAATGAAAATAGGGCTAGTGTGTGGCTCTAGATTTTCCCTTATAGCAATTTGTCGTAGTTGATAAGATCAAGATTCGCCAACAAGAAGTCAATGGAGACCTTTGAAAACCGGCATGAGCAAAGGACCAATATAATTGATGTGATAACGAACATGACATTGACAACTAGGGATGACCGACTAAAAAATAAGTCAAGAGACACCGTAGAGAGGCCAACTAAGGTTTACTTCCCTTGAACAAAAGCACAACTCAACTGTGACTACATGGCAGTATATGATAAATTTGTACAAGTTCGTCATGCAGGAGGCATAAGAAAACTCTCCATATGATTGGAAGAGGTAACCAATCAAAGGAGTATTGACTCAATAACAAGGCTAATGCTCTCCTAAGTCAAGCTAAAGTCCATCTCAATGGAGGAAAGACTTACTTTTGAGTGATTTGTTCAAGGGAAACACAACTGAGTCTAGCTACAATAAAATATGGAAATGATGTCCCATTCCCGCTCTTTCTAGAATATATAATTTTTTTGTCCTTATATTTTATATGAAGCTTAAAAAAGAATAAAAGAATGTTATAGTACAGTGGAAAGAATGAGTTTCGAAAAAATAGATGTTCTAGTTCCTGGGAGGGGAACATTCCTATGCTCAATGCAAGGTGGCAAAACTGGTCAAGGACACTCAAAGGAATATTCTTTCCATGAGTAAAAGGGTGTGTCAAGTCGTAGAGACTAAGTGATTGCAAGGTTGATTTTGCAGAAGACATGGTAAAAAGGGGGCTTAAACACGAGTCCAAGTGAAGTCGGCTCAAGGCCAAAAGGTGCAAATAGTCAATATGCAATACAACAGTACAACTCAATACAAAGGAGCCTCTAGGGTATAAGGCCATAAAATAGCACAGAAGAATGAGAATGAGTATTCAACGCATAAGTCATGGTGAGACCAAAGAGGACTCTTGAGCCTACTCAATATAGCATCATGGGCAACATACGTTAGCGAGGATCTAACTAAGATGCCCATGTAAATGTTAGCTCTACCATCACATCATGATTTTAAAGTCGGTGAGTGAAAGGGGTTTTTTAACCAAGATAGATGGGGTCGTCCCTATGGAAAACATATCATAGTATGGAGGCTAGTATTGAAAATCCAGCGGAAAGTGGTATTCCCTAACCTATATGCCAGTAAGAAATTGATACCTGCCATGATGGGTCTGCGGTCATGGGACCAAAATTATTTCTCAAAGAAGTCTCCAAAATTTCTTGTAAAGATAAACCATTCCCAACACTCCAAGCCAAAAGGTCAAAAAGTCCATAAGATAAAAATAAACTTTTGAAAAAATAATTTTCATTTTTCAACCTATATAAGGACTTTTGGACTCACATTTTTGTCATTTGTGTTTTGAGAAAGGAGCTATGTAGACAAACTCAAACAAACTTCCTTCGTCAAATCCAACCATTCAAATCGCTCCAAAACTTCCAAGTAACCCTTTTAATATTCTTTTAATCATTTGTGATACTTTTTCGATTTTCTATTTATTTATTTTTTTATTTGACCATAGGAAAATATGTTAAAAATTTCAACTCTACATATGCGTGGGCTGAATATAGTTAACCCGCGTATATGAGGGCCCTACATGCGACTGTGTAAAATGGGAACCCACATGTGTGCGAGTAAAAAAATTTAAAACATAAATCTAATAATTTGAAACATCTTTTTTGGCTAGGATGACAATCACCTGGAGTGAAATGGAGCATAGTGCCATTGATAACCAAGTAATGGAGGATCAAAATACCTTAGATGCTTTGAGAGGTTGTGGCTTGCTAAAATTCTTTAAAATGTCAAACATGAAGGAAAATACATGATTGCTTAAGTTGTTGATTCATTACTGGAGTGCACAGGATGATGCATTCATGATTGATAATATTCCCCTAAGGATCGAGATAGAAGATATTTACTTCATTAGCGGTCTTTCTCGAAGGGGAGAGATAGTGAATTTACTGGTAGGACGAGAGGTAGTCTCAGTGTAGAAGACTATGTCAACATATACTGTCTTGGTCATCCTGAAAAGATTGGAGGTTAGATTCCAATCAAGCACGTAGAGAGTTTATCCTTGAAAATTGTACTATTTACCATTGCCAGGGTAAACGATTCTGCTTCTTTACATCAGGCCTCACGTGTATCCATGAGCCTAACAGTGGAATGCCTCACTACTATGTTTGATTGGTGTACACCTCGACTGAACAACACAATATTATGCTCATTCTTATTTGAGAAAGTACCTGGGCTTCGACCCAAGGTGCTATCGACCACCAGCAGCCCGAGGGATTCGTGGAAGGGCAGATGGGCTGACCTGATGAAACACCTAGGGGGTGGTGATGTCCCTAGGATGACTTTTGATGATGGTTTTTCGCATGGTGGGATCAACAGGTCATCGCAATCGACAACTACCCCTATGTCGGAATGGATTTTCAGGGAGATCTAGATTTAGTATTACCACTAGATGTAGCATGGGGTGCCATAGGTAACAATCTTTTACTTTTTGAATTTCTTAAGATTTTGTTTTTGGATTTTTAATATAAATGAACTTAAAAGTATTTTTATGAGACAAGACACTTACAAAATATATTGATCATGTTTTAGATGTGGGGCCAGTGAGACCTGATGGATTTCCTTGACATAGGCATTGTGGAAGAGATGCTGAAGGGCTGCAGGTGAGATGGAGAGATTTCTCCATGTAGTTCAGGGGAGCTTGGTCATATTGACACACTAGGTACCCATGATAGCCATAGAGGACTTACCCAAGGAGATGCAGCGTTGTGTGGTAGGAGTACCACGAGACTGGGTGTGACTATTTCGGCATGTGGCCAATGTTGTTGTTTATTTTCTAGCTGCTCATCCTGAGCCAAATAGATAGATGATAAGATCTTCTTATGATTAGACATGATGATGAGCATAAGCCTAGATTTTGTAGGGCATTTTTTCTCGATTTTTGATTATTTTTTGGACACAAACACTCTATTTATATACATGTGATTTTATGATTATCATATATACAGATGATACTTCGACTGTTTTTGATGTTTTTTAATTTGATGAATGATTTATATGCCAGTCCAATGCTTGATTAGCAATAGAACCTACTAAGGAATTTTCTGATCGTGGAATGTGAACAAATGTGATATAAATAAATGATCGTTGCAATAATTGTACTCTCAAAAATTGGTGATACAAATAGGGATCTCATACTCGATAAATGTTATTCAACTGAGATACCACTAGTTGTGAGTCTAAATAAACCACTAACGAATCAATATCAAGAGATATCGCTTCGGATGACAAATTAATAACGAAAATATATTCGGAAATATTATTCAAAGCAGGACTGATACATACTCCTCTCGAAACCATCAACTGGCTAGATGGATAATAAATCACCTAAGCCATGGAAGCAAGGTTCTGGGTATGCCTACTCTCGCCATCGACAAATCCTAAATATATTGAATCGTCCATCAATACCTGCCAAAGCAGATCAATAATATCGACATCACTAAAATTGATAGATAGTTATGTACAAACATATAATATATACAAACAAGTGTGTGCTCGACTGAAGCCTAAGAAAAATACGTCTTAAGGTAGATCCCATTTTTGGGCTTCACCAACTTGTTTCCTTCAAAGTCAATTAATTCATAAACTCCCTTTTTCAAAACTCGCTTGACTATAAAGGGGCCATACCACATAGACTTAAACTTGGCTGCCCCCAAGGCATCTTTGTCTTGATCGTAGACTAGGACAAGGTCACCTTCAAAAATTTTTCTAGGATGAACAACTTTATCGTATTGAGTTTTTACCCTCTTTCTATGGACTTCGTTTATTGTGGCAGCATCTCGACACTGCTCATCAAGATGCTTCAAATGAACGAGGCGCTCCTTGAGACTAGAAGTTTCTAGAAAAAGTTAACCAACTAGTTTAAGGGAAGGAATTTCACATTCAACAAGAAAGATAAATTCCAACACGTAAACTAGTTGAAAAGGAGTAAAGCGAGTGGCAGTCTTAACTGACGTTTGGTATGCCCAAAGTGTCGGATACAACATGATGTGCCAATTAGATCTAGTTTGTTACTCATCATTTTCATGATTATTTTAAGGGATTTGTTCACGACTTCAACCTGCCCATTGGCCAGAGGATAATATGGAGATGAATGCTCCTACTGGAAACCCAACTTCAGAGCCAATTTAGACATCAGTTGATTTTTGAAGTGTCTGCCATGATCAGTGACAGTCTCTTTAAGGATACCAAACCGCGAAATAACTTGATTGAAGAGAAACAAGGTCGTTGTTTCACTGTCATTCTTAAAATTAGGCATGGCCTCAGCCCACTTCAAAAAGTATTCTACGACCACAATGATGTACTTGTCATTTCTTGTTGAAGGCAGATTACAAGTAGTAAAATCAATACCCCTCTTTGTGAAAGGACCAAAAGTGATAAAAAGGAAAAGCGGAGCTGGATGTGCACACATTTTCCGAGTATAGACATGACAAGGATTGCATCTTTTGACTGCTTCAATACAATCTTTGAAAATCGAAGGCTAAAAGTAGCATGCTCGCAATTTTTTTGGGTTGTTGCAAGCCTAGATAGATGACTGCCACAAGCTCCACTGTGGCAATCATTAAGAACTGACCTGGCTTCTTCCAGGGTTAAACAACGCCTACGGATTTAATCAATCCCGCGACGAAATAATGTGTCACCTATAATAACATAATTCTTAGCGAGGTGACGCAACTTTCTACGTTCATCTTTTGAAAAAGCGGGTGGAAAATTCGAATTCTGGAGATATATAATGATATCACCATACCAAGGATATTGTGAAGAAATCAGAAATAAATGTTCAACAAGAAAATTTTCCTCGTGAATAATTTCTTCCTCACAAGGCAACTCTGATATCATCTCTGCAAATACTAACGATTTCTTAGATTTAGCCGCCATGAATTCGAGATCGAATTCTTGTAAAATGACAATCCATATATATTGTATTTTCCCCCAATCACTCGCCTACTGGGAACAAACTGAAATGGATTGACAGTTGCTAAGATGAATGTTTTTCGAAGCAGAATGTAATGTCGAAGCCACTGGACAACATGGATAGTTGCCAAAGCTAATTTCTCGATGGGAGAATAGTGCAGTTCAAGGCCTACCAAGCCTCGACTTAGATAGTAGATTACATGCTCACATAAAACATCATCTTCCTAAACTAGAACCATACCAATGGTTGATTCTGCTGCAGCGAGATACAAGAGGAAATCTCTGCTATAATCAAGTGGACTCAACAATGGAGCAGAGGTTAATGCTTTTTTCAAAGCATCAAAATATCATTGCATGAAATCATCCCATAAAAATGGGACCCCTTTCTTAAGCAAACACATAAATCCTTTTGTGATCTCGACATAATTGGCTATAAATCTCCTCAAGAAATTTTCTTTTCCTTGGAGACTTTGAAGTTGACGTATGGAAGACAAGGGAGGAAACTGAAGTATTGCCTCAACCTTGAAGGGATCAACATGAATCCCCTCTGTTGACATGATGAATCCTAACAACTGACCGGATGTGACTGCAAAAACACACTTATTTGGATTCAACCGGATTTTATAAAAATGACACCGCTCAAAGATCAATCGAAGATGCTTAGGATGATCAATTCTCTTTCGAGAACGAGCAGCTAAATCATCCAGATATGCTTCGATAACGTGCTTGACATAGTGAAAGGCATAAGACATGGCCCGCTGAAAAGTGGCTCAAACATTTTTGAGGCCAAAGGGCATCTTTTTTTACACAAACATACCCCAAGTACAAATAAAGGCTCTCTTGTGTTGATCTTCTGGATGGATAGTACTTTGATTGTAACTAGAGAATCCATCCACGAATGAAAAAATTTCATTACCTGTACATTCATCAATAATTTGATCAGTAAAGGGCGTGGGTAATTGTCTTTCGGACAAGCCTTATTTAGGTCCCTAAAGTCAATGCATACTCAAATCGTTCCTTGCTTTTTGTCTACAGGGGCTGGATTAGAGACCCACTCAGTTAAAGGAACGGGGTATATGAAACCCGCCTTTAACAAATTTTCGACTTCAGCTTTAATAGCTGCTACTTTTCTAGGATTAACCAATCAAATTTTTTGACGAATAGGTTTAGCATTTTCTTATGTCATGATCTCATGCTGGACAATAGATGGATCTATTCCAGGAATTTCCTCATAAATCCAAGTGAACACATCACGAAACTCTTTGAAAAGATCAGTATAAGTTTGAATTTCCTCAGGGGAACAGTCAGCTCCAATAAAGACATTTTCGATTATGTTAGGATTCCTATATATGTTCACTGATACAGATTGTGAGATAATAGACATGTTATCTTCAGCTGAAAATTGTGCTTGGGCCAAAGGGTTTAAAACTATATGAACATCACTAGTAGAAGGACTGGACAAACTTGACTCAGTTTCTTGCAAATGAGGGAGGAAATATGACCGATGATGTAGATGATCCCATGGTCTATCAACACCCATCATTTCTTCTATAATTGCTTCTTTAGATGGTAAGACTATATCTAAGCAATCCTGAGCCGAAGTTGAATCGAGGGTCCAGGCCGGAGCCACATCTCCATCTAACTCTTCTGGAGAGAAATGAGTAGGATGGGAGTATGCATAGTTAACAAATGACTGATAAGAAATTCCCACTACAGACATAGGACATGCCATTCCACCTACCTACCCTCCATCTAATGTGATGGTAGATGAGGGTAGGGGCCAAGGGTCCGAAAAATAATGATTTCAAAATAAATCTCTTCGAGAAGGTCCCTTAGAGGATGAAATAGCCTTGATTCTAACTGTACGAGTAGGAAGATCAAAAGTAACCATTAAATAAGATTACATCCAAACTCCTAAATTCTCTATAGGTTGCCTAGAATTGTCCACTAATGGAACAATGGACTCAAAATATGCGTGGGAGTCACCCAGAGAATAGTCCATCTGATCAACTTTTATGATCCTCCCCTCATGAGGAAAACAAAGGATGAAAAATAATGATGAAACTATGGCACCCATCTCGTAAATCCAATTCCTACCTAAGAGCAGGTTGTAATCCAGATTTGCATCGACTATTTCTACCTCAATATTTACCACCTTTCCCCCAACACAGATGGGAAAGGCTAGAATAATCCCATGTGACCTATGAGAATTTCCATCAAATGTCATCAATAGAGTCGATGAAGGAACAACTTGAGGCGATCCAATGGCCTTCTAACATGACGTGGACATCACACATCTGGAAGCTCCCTCATCAATAACGGCTCGAAAGATGTTGGTCTTTCGATATGTAGACTTTATCTGGAAATCCATATGATGGGGGAGTCTCTTTTTGACGTTTGACATATCAAAAGTAAGCACAAGAGAATTTTTTGGATCTACTGCTCTGATTGCCGAGAGTAATGCACTCCTTTGAGCGGGGCACGATTGGAGTACCTCTAACACTAACATAGCACAAGGAATCTGAGCCGGATCTTCTATAATCAAGTAGTTATGGGCTGCCCTAGCATTAGGGTTAATGGTCGAGCACTTTGCAGAGCCTTTCGGCATCTGAGGCATTGACTCAGCAGAGGGCCTCTCAATATGGAGTAGCTCTGACGAATTGGAAGCAGACTTAGCCTTAGATGATTTTGATTCACTGTAATCACGCGATCGCATGGCAACATCAATATGAAAGCTCATCATGTAGACATTTGACGAATTATCCCTTTCCTGGCTGCCCCCTACGGGGCTACCAACATTAGAGTTTGCACCATCAAGTAATTGCTGCCCTTGGGGAAAAGGGTTAGTGAGGACAGTCTGGGAGCTAGGGGACCCCTGTTGCACTAACAAGCGCTGAGCGTCTTGGATCTTAGGGTAGAGATGAGTCAAATGATCCCCATTGCATAACTTGCATGGAAATTTTACTTTTTTCTTTGACTCTTTCCTACCCCCTCCTACATCATTGTCCGGTTTGTTTGCATTGCCCTTCCCATCATGGCTCGTTTTCCTACCTCATCCTTTCTTCTTCCTATCAGATTTTTTGTTTCCTTTAGGGTCAGAAGTTTGGAGGATTCTTATAGACATCGGTTGGGAAGTTGTAGATACAAACGATGATGCCTGTATAGCAGAAGCAATTTTTAAAGACAACTGCTACAATTGATTTAGCAAGTTAGCTGTGTTGGCATCAATTGATCCGACTAGCCCGTTGGCATGGGGAGCTGGCTTCGGTTTGGATATATCCACCTTATATCTATGAGTGTCAAGTAGAATTTTTTGAAGAACCCCAGACTGAGAATATATAAGTTCAAACTGCTAGGCTCTGAAAATAGTCTACTCTTCGGTGAAAACACCAAAGAGATACATGCCTTAGAGATCTCAAGCTGTAATGATTTAAGAAACCATTCAAGAAGGAATTCTTGTGGAATATCGGCTTTAATGAGCCTCTTCCTTCTCCTCCATTCCTGGATATGATCTGAAATGTGAGTGGCCTAATCATGTTGGAAATTATCCAGAATCTCAGTTCCAACATCATATCGGACAGGCAATTAAAAATGGTTCAAAAAGATAGTAGCCAAATTGCCAAAAGAAGTGAAGGTGCCCCCTGGCAGTTCTATGTAACACTTAGCTACATTTCCAGTTAGGGTACGTTGAAATAGTTTCAGCCTGATTGAATCGTCTATCAGGGAGTTGAATGAACACCATAAGTGGAAAGTGGTTACGTGGTCACTCAGATCTTCAACAGTCCTCCCCTCAAATTTTGGTATATCTAAGGGAAGTTTGGTTTAGATTGGAGTCCAAACTGGGTTATACCTAATCAGATCATTAGTCAATTTAGAGATATCTGGCAATTTTAACATTGCCAAAAAAGGGAGTTCGTGGTAGACCCTGAGGATTCCACCCGATGTGGGAGGAACTCCCAACATTCTGAAAATCATGGTCTGGATTTGTGACGGTACCAGGTTGCTTGAAGTAACTCGTAGACCTAACTGAACCATAAGGAGCTCCTTGTGGTCCAGAAAAAAAAGTAGTTTGACCAGCTCTTGACAAAAAACCTCCGTAACTAGTAAAGTTTCCCCCTAGAGAAGTGTTAAAAGGAGTAGAGAGCCCTTGGTAAGGGTTCCATGCATTAGTGTGGGGAGAAAAGTTCTGGAAAGAAATGATAGAAGAATATGGAATATTTCCTTGTTGGCCAAAATAAGATTGATTCCCAACTCCTAACCCACTCACTACAAGGTTTGTCCAACTTTGAAACAGATTATAACTTTGACCCGTAGAGGAAACATGCATTGATCCCAAAGTTGGATTGGAATGTGGTATATGACCACCCCTAAATGGGAAACCCTAAAAATAAGTTGATCCACTTGCCATGGATGTGGACGTAGCTGATGGAATACTTAAAGGAATCGAAGGAATCGCGCTGGTCAGCATTCCAAAAGGGAAAAAGCCAATGCCAGGGGCAACAGCTTGAGAGCTTCCACTCGAAGATGGAATGGAAGTAGAACCAAATATAGTAGTGATAGGAGTAATGGAAGGTATAGAAATGGTTCCTCCTCCTTGTATGGATAATGGAGTTTGCATACTCGTAGCACTTTTTGTTGATGCCATGCTTCTAGCAGTGGTCATCGAAGGAAAAGATCGATATAAACATGGGCTCGAAGGCCTGTTGGTTGGAGTCCTGACATATAATAAAACGTCTAGATAATCAAGAGGAAGAGGAGAATTAGGAGCCGCAATAGACACAGGAAGATCTTCAACCTCAATATTTTCTTTCGACTGGAAGAGGACTTGAGAAAGAACTGAAGTGTTCCTCTCTAACTCTCTACTTGTACCAGGTCTATTTTGTGAATCAATAATTCCAAACAGAGGATCAATCTCTGATGCACCTGTTGCCACTAGTTGAAAACCACTGGCAGGATTGCTCCTATGCCTTCAAGGAGAAGGCTCAGGACTCGTAGGTAATAGCCCACAAAGTCTCCTGGATTGACGAGCTGGTCGATCATCCACTTTGAATTATTTTAAAGAGATATACTTAAAGACTCAAAATATTGTAAAGCTAGGCCAACTGGGAGCAAAGAGAAGTCTATAAAAGTCCCTAAAGATACAAGAAATCAAACAACTTTTAAGTATTTCCACTCCCGGTGATTAGGATCGGACACTAAAATACAAGAAAGTCAAAATCAAGGGCCTTCCAAAAATAGTCTGGGGTAATTACGCCCGAGGCCTACTAGCGAAGGTATTAGAAGCAAAAATGCTGGCCTCCAAATAAAATCCTTTTCCGGTGCAAGCACCCAAGCTTCGCAAGGGTACCCTCTAGAAGTACTATTGAACATGCTGAAATGTCAGCCTCAGGTGCCACGAGATTCCCCTCCATAGCCACCTATGTGATCCCTAGGAAAGGAAACTATGGATACCAACTCATCTCAAAAGTTGGGTGGAACAGTGGTGAGGCGGGATCCAACAAGTAGGAGAGGGGGTGTCTCTTTTCCTTATCTTCACTCTCCCTTGTGCTTAACTCCTAGACACAGAGCTTTACGGTCTTTCCAACAATATTGGGCTTCGCTCTTTATTCAACTTCTACATTTTGTAATTTAAGCGGCCTTGGAGAGTTAACTCTCCACTCACCTATTCTAAGGCCCTAATGAACCTAAACTTGTTCCTGCTTGTTAATGATAAATATAAAATTTCTATTTCATTTTATTGAATCACTTGATTTTATATAGTTGTTCTTTAATTCAGGGAGAATTACGAGAGTGAAACTAATCATAGTTTATGATGCAAAAGAAACCAATAGAAAAATAGCTATGTGGATGCAGTCATTTTCTTTGATGAAGAGTGATTTCTACTTGGGTTGTACGAAAACCTATATATAAGCAAACTATTTTTCTTTTCTTTTTTGAAACAATCTACACACACCCAAAATCTAAAAAGACTAAGAATTCTTAAGATGCAAACTAACCTAATGCAAGTCAAGATGATGATGCAAGATCCCAAAGAACACTCATAAGCAAATGCGATTCTTTATAGGGACAATAAGCCAGTTGTTGGCCATGCAACAGGCATAAGTTTACCCTTCATTAAATTATCTTTTTCCTCCTTTTTATGAATTTGTGCCATGATGTAATAAGGTTTTGATAGAATTTTGATATAAAGTGAACGAAACTGCCTTTGATATGATTTGTCTGTCAAAACTAACTTTCGTTGCAGTTTATGTAGAGATTAGCGAATGGGACAATTGTTGTTCAATCTATTGAACAACAAAGGCTAAACAAGGAGAAAAGAGCGCGTCTTGTGCGGTCAAGTTGAGAAGTGAATTGGAAGGATCAACCCAGGACAAAAGATTGTTCTAATAATAGCACTTGGTCACGAATTCCTTAGGATCTCCTGATCCTGAGGAATCGCAGTTATCTATTTTCCTCTTTGACTATAAGAGGGGAAAAACGAATAGAATAGAGAAACTTTTTCCTTTTTACTTCAGCTGTAATTTTAAGAGACAAAGTGTTATTCTGAAGAACACATCATTACTGTAATGAAATTCAGAATTAATGAGTAATATATAATTTGTGTTTCTATTTTCTCGCGATATTTTAAGTAACTAGGCAGTAATCATTGGCGGCTTGGGCCTGGTCACTGGTGGATTTCACTTTTTTCCCTGTGATATACTTTTACCTTTTTACTGCAAGTCTAATTGCTTTGTTTTATAGTTTTATGATTGATCTACTTGATATATAAATCACTGGTGTTGAGTTTGTGCATTCCACGCATTATTTCTTATTTCTATTGATTGGTTTCATTTATTTATGTCGTAGATTGATTTAATTATTAGATAAGAGTTATTTCCTGTTAATTGAGAGCCAGAGTATTATCGGTTAGATCAGGTGTATTACTATTATGTAGAAGTTTCTATTTAGCTGAAAGAGCTCTGTTACCGCTACAGTGCACTCGGTTGATGTGCTTATGGCCTGTAATTGCAATTAGAGATTTTTGATTGAGATTGAGTTTTGATGCTTGAATAGTTTAATTTCTTTGAAGTTACAAGTTTGGTAGTTTATGGTTTGATCCATTTACTCTTGTATTGAAATCAATAAGTTATCTTAAAGCATTACTTTATGTAGATACAACAATTTCCATCACCTGCACATACTATGTACACTCTTGAAACAAAAAGACTTACCCAGGTCGATAATTAATGTGAGGCATTTAGGAGTTCTAAAAGACATCTTATATGCGCCCAACATTTTGGCGCCATTGCCGAGGAGAGTGTTTCTATTTCACAAAAGGTGATGTATGTTTGATATTTGTTTGTTGTGAAAGAATTGGGTATTAAAAACGGAAGGTAAGAACCTACGTACGAGCAAGTAAAGTGCTTGCTCCTTTGCCTGCTTTTCAGCACAATTGCATAGGAATTGAAGTAGAAATAAATGTTTGATGTTTGTTTGTTGTGAAAGAATTAGGTATTAAAAATGGAATGTAAGAACGTGCGTACGAGTAAGTAAAGTGCTTTCTCCTTTGCCCACTTTTCAACAAAATTGCATAGGAATTGAAGTAGAAATAAATGTTTGTATTTCTGTATGAATGACGAAGAAGAAAAGAGTAGAAAAAGATATAATTTGTCCGCCCAGGTCTGAAAAATATAAGGGATCAGTGACCCTTGGATGATCAACCTTCATTGACGAAATCATAAGAAAAGTTGAGTCTCAGTCATCAGTAGGACCCTAAACCATTTCTATAAGAAATCCTACTGTAACCCTTCAGGCCACAGGATCACCATCTGTAGCTGACGCTGAGATTCATAGCAACACTAAAGGGTCTGAACAGAGTTTTTAGAACACTGAAAATTTACAGCCTAGCCCTTTACAAGAAGGGAATTCTTGCAATCTTCGTGAAGGAGAAGGAGAAACAACTAGTGCTGAAAATATTAAATCATCAGAACTCAAATATCCTGAAGTAGTGGTTGAGCAAAGGACACCCAGTACTCCGGACCAAGGTAGGGCTATTAAAATCATTCTAAAAGTCTCTTCTAAACCCCTTAGGAACAAATCGCCAGCTCTGGAAATCCCTAAAGGATATTGACATATTTTTTACCAAATGGCTCATAATCAGCAACAGCCTCAGACCTCTACATTACAATACCCTATTGTTGATACAACTATCAATGCTCCCATGAAAGTTATTCCATTACAGAATATTCCTACCTTTCATGGGCTAACTTCATAGGATCCTGATGCATTCCTTTTCGAATTTGATGTTTTATGTAGGGGATATGATTACACTACTAACCCTAAGAAGTTGAAACCGTTCCCCTCTACTCTGAAGGGAGAAACTTTGTGTTGGTTTATGGGGCTTGGTGGAGGTACCATTACTGACTAGGACAAAATGAAAATAGTCTTTCTAAGAAAATACCAAGATTATTGCCGAACTAGAGAACTGAAGGATGAAATCTTTCAAATGGTAGCTAAGACTAATAAGACTCTTGAAGAATATGTAGAACATTTTCAATATAATCTGCAAAGATCTCCTTATGCAAATTTGCCTCCTAAAGTTCTTAAAACTACGATGATCAAAGGTATGAAAGACCAATGGGTAGAAACACTGAATTTAATGGGGAAGGGTGATATTTATCAAGAGGATTATGACGATATTATACAATTGTGCATCAGGTGCTCTAGAGGCAGTACAAGGCTGAAACCAATTGGATGTGATGCGATCACCAGAGATAGTAGAGCCTCAGGAGGAAGCATTACACGAGTTGAAATCGGCAATCTGCTGGAAGATTTCAAGACTGATATCTTGGGGACCCTGATGACACAATTGGATATCATGCAAGCTAAACAAAAGTAGGTCGAAGCAGAATAGAATTTGGCTATTTTCTATCCCTGTTGCAGAAAGAAACACAATCACAGAGAATTTCCATTAGATATGATACAAACATGCGCCATTTTCACTAAGGGTCACGTTACGAAAAGTTTTCCATTGCTTCCTGGATTAAAAGCAGTCTTCAAGGAAGCAAAAGAGGACGTGGAACCAGTATATTTGTTGAACCAACGCCGTTAATGGTAAGCACATCCGACAGGTACGCCTGCAAAACCATCTTCATTCTTTCCTTCTTTGCGATTTAATTCTTAGCAGTATTCAGGGGCAGCATGGCAAAAACAGCCACCTTTCTCTACTTGGCCACCTCAAGAATTTTCTATGTCACCATGGCCCAAACAATAATTGGCCAAATTCCTCTTACCCTCCACCATTCTGGCAGAACACCCGCTACTCCTCTCAATGGTCTCCTTCTACCTTACAAAATCAGAACTAGCAACCAAATTGGCAACGATCTGCAAACCAGCCCATGGGAATAGTTCCTCTGCCTCAACCAACCTTACCAGCACCTTACACATTGCAGAAAAATCCTCAACCTAATATATGGCCACAACTCCCAGCTTAACCAAATCTGAATCCTAACAAGATACTGATCCAGTCAGTGCAAATTATTGAGAGTTCGGATCTTGAAGTTGAGTCGAGAGAATGTACTGAACTTAAGTTAAGATCTGGACGCGTAATTGCACTAGATGAGGACAAAAATATGCAACCTGAGGTTAAAGAAACACATCCGAATAAGGCTTCAACTGTAGATGACAAACAAACAAAATAGGGATAAGATACAGTTAGGCAGAAAGATCTCGAACAAATCATAATTACTTCTCCCCCGTTCCCAGAAAGATTGATAATACCTCGACCAATTGAATATCCTGACTTTGATCTTTTGGGTGAACTCAAAAATCTCTATATAAAAATACCCCTCCTCCAGGCCATTCAAGATATTCTGATATATGCTAAAACCATTAAAGAGTTGTGTGCAAAGAAGTTTGTGAGGAATACAAAAGTAACACCAATTGTCCATGTCGTCGGAACTTTGTCTTATTTATTACTAGGCAAAGATACACCTGTAAAATAAAAAGACCCTGGGAATCTCATTGTCACAGTCCAAATAAATGGTCACTCTTTTCCCAATGCTTTAGTTGACTTAGGGGCAGCCATTAACATTCTTACAACAAAAACTTGTGAAGTGCTTGGCATCACAGCCTTAGAACCAACCACTACCTTGCTGGAACTTGCTGACCGTTCAATCGTTAAGCCAGAAGGAACATTACAAGATGTGATGGTTTCTATGGACTCTTGGGAATATCCAACAGACTTTTTTATTATCAACCCCAGAAATTGGCTAGATGGACATCCCTTAATACTGCGAAGGCCTTGGCTAGCAACAACTGATGCTTATATAAGATGCCGAATAGGCAGTATGACCTTAACGAGAGGAGATACTATTAAGAATCTAGCTTTATACCATCCTGCTCAGCCGAGCCTGACCATTGTAAAACTTGGAAACAACCAACAACATATTTAAAAGAAAATATTTGTTCACTGTTGACTGTGGCAGATGCGCTTGAATTCAAAAATCAAACAGAAGATGATGTCATTAACACCTTTATCAATCACCCTACTGCAGTGTCTAATTTGAGATGTCACATGATTGAAGCAGTCCTTGACAATGAGATTGAAGAAGATTCCTTGAGAGACATCAATGACCAACTGATACCAACAACCACTATCTATAATAGCAAGCCTATTGAAATTGAGCAAGGGAAAATCCTGAACTTTAACAGTGACCTGAGTAATGACCTACAACAGAAACTTATCCAAGTCCTTAGGAAATATAAAGGGACTTTTGCATGGGACTACCTATGAAAGGGATTGACCCTGAGTTATGCATGCACCACATCTACACTGAAAAAGATGCAAGACTCATTTGACAGCCACAGCGAGATTAAATCCTCATCTAAAGGATATTGTGAAAGAAGAGCTTCAAAAACTGTTAGATATGAATTTTATTTATCCTATATCTGATAGTAAATGGGTTTCTCCATTAGTAGTTGTTCCCAAAAAGAATGGAAAATGGCAGATATGCATTGACTACATAGAACTCAATAAAGTGACGCAAAAAGACCATTTTCCCCTTCCATTTATCGACAAGGTCCTTGATACACTGGCAGGAAGGAAATTCTTCTCTTTCCTGGATGGCTTCAGTGGCTACAACCAAATTCAAATTTCCCCTGAAGACCAGGATAAAACTACTTTCACCTGACCCTTGGGAACATTAGCTTACAAGGTATTGCCTTTTGGATTGTGCAATGCACTTACTACATTCCAAAGAGCCATACTCAGTATTTTTGCAGACTTCATAAATGAAGGATTGGAGGTGTACATGGACGATTTCACACCTTATGGGGATGAATTTGATAAGGGATTACAAACACTAGGGAAATTCCTAGAATGGTGTATTACTACTAGGTATGCTTAAGTCATGAGAAGTGTCATATGATCATGATAGAGGGCCTGATTCTGGGTCATTACGTTTCAATATCTAGAATTCAGGTAGATCCAGCAAATATACAGGTAATCCTCTTATTAGCTACTCCCTGTGTTACCGCTCGAATCTGCCTCAGGCTGAGGAAGGCAAAACTCAAGGGCTCTCTCCAGGTCTATCTCGGCAAAAGGTCTTCAAAAGGGCTAAGATGAATCAAAATTAATACGAATTTTAGGCTAGTAAAGAGATTGGAAAGTTTGATTTAGATTTTTTGGGTTTTTGTTGGAGAAACGGGAAGAAACAATTTTGGGTCCGGGGATAAGGCTAGATCTTTGCAGAATTCGAGTTGGGGTGAGGAAGGCAGTAGTCTTGATGCCTTTGATCAGGTGTATGGATGGATCAGAACGACAAGGAGCTAAAGAGGGCAAGGGAGAACATGGATCCTCTCCAAACTGGCGAAAACATGTAAAACTAAACAAATTTAAAGGCAGAGCACTGTAAACAATGGATTCAACCTCATTTACTCATTCATTTAGTTTCAGAAGCATAAGAAGGGAATGGCATACATTAAACATGAATAAAATTACAATAAACTGAGAGATAACACCATCAAGAACTGAAAGCCACAAGAATCCCAACAGGTGCTGCAAAACCTCTGATCTTTCCTTAGCCAAAATATGAAAAATATGTACAATAGTGTGCCAAAATCTTCCCAAGAGTCCAACCCTTGCTACTGACTGAAAATTTACATATATAGACCAAGCCAACCCATTCCCTAACCTCTAGGGGTCGAGCTCCTCCTTCTAGGAGTAGTTTGAACAAATTCTAAACATGGAGCAAGAATCTAGGTGACCAAAACAACCTGCCTCTAAAAAGAAGGAAACTGATTCATTACATTAAATTTTTGCTATTTTATGAATGAATCATCTAGAATATGGTAAATAAGTGCCAAGTTTACATCATGTACATCAAATTATATCAATATGGGTCAAAAATCACATCAAGAGGTGAAACTGGTGAAAACTGGCCGAATTCCTGAGCTAGAGGATGAAAATTTGACCAAAAACCTCTATGTGTAGCGCACTGATCTCTATGCGTAGCGCGCCTTTCAGCCTATTTTTGGGGCACTTCCCAACATCTAAATCAAGCTCACAATAGCTGGTTGGAAAGCCTTGGATGTTTGCTATCCAGCCCAAGTGGAATTTTCCAATTTGGAGCTCATTTTCCCCTTCAAAATTTCATTCTCCTAGAAGTACTTCCTGCTGGTGCAAAAGGTGGCAGCAAGGTGGTTTTCATGGTGTTTTTGGGCCTTTTGATTATCCAGAACTTGATGAAATGCTTCAGCAATACTTGAGCATGCATAAATTACCATGACAAACCCAAAAATATAAAGTTTCCCTCCAGCAAGTGTCCCAATCAAAAGCGAGCGTCGATGCGCTACTCGTATAGCTGAAAAATCTGTTTTGGGACCAAAAAGAATTCAAAATGACAAAATTTTTTCCGAATTTGCTCAAATTCGGAGTGAAGATCCTCCATCACGTATCATGCCTAGCCAATGACGCCTTGGCCAAAACTTGAAGTGGATCCGACCTCTTTTGCCTTTTTAGTGCTCTGCTCAACCTCCCTTTCAAAATCGTCATTTTTGCTTTGCCTACATGCATGCGAGCCCAATAGTGATGTTTCATGTGACAAAGCATGTCTTTGTCTCTATTGGCCTTCGCCAACAACTCCTCCAGATGTCGATTGACTTTCTCAAGCCAAAATTGCCGCTCAAAAGGTGCCAAATCGCCGGGTCTTTTTCGGGCCAACTTTCGGTCTTCACGGATTTGTCGCAGCTCTATAAGTGTGTGCTGGTCCTCTAGCTTCTTATTGCGCTACTCCAAATATTTGATCAGACATTCTGCCTTCAACAACTTCTCATTCAGGCTGTCAATCTTAGCCTTCTGCTCTTGGATGATCTCTTTTAGTTTTGAGCTAGGAGATCTCCTATCCACGTCACTAAATGTAACATCAATATCATGACCTCCTGAACGGCCCTCCTCATGTATTGACCTCTTGCCTCTGTCCTGAACCTGTACCTGTACCTGTACTGAAGAAGAAGGCAAGACCCCTTCCATGCCATGTGGAGATAGTACTCATCGTGTAGCTGCAAATAAGGCCCTGTGGCCTCGCTGATATGTCACATACACTGGAGCATTGATATGCTCGGTCTCAGGAATGTCAAGCTGATGTGAAGGCTCTCCCTCATCATGAACTATCTCTGGAGGTGGCTGTGGCGCTGTGAAAAAGTCACGAGAAATAAAATCCTCCCAAGTAATGCCCTGCTGTGCCAACTGATGAACCACTACGATCTTGATCAGCGCGTAATGATAAATACTTCTATGCTGTTGTGCTGGGGTCTTCTTCTGTACAAAAATCACCATCCTCTCTATGTTGCGATACATGAAGTATGGAATGTTCATCATACGTACCCTTGTGAAATGCATCAACAAACAGACATGGTACGCATAAAGACGCGAGAATCTGCCCTCACAACTGAAATACCGAATGATGAGTTTCATCAAAGGTGCAAACTCATCATTCAGGAATTTGAAAGGAAAAACCCTGCTCAGGTGCCTCATATACCCAGGTTTGATGTACGGCTCATAGTAGGATTTCTCTAACTGCTGACGTTTATTCCATTTTTCTCCAATATTTGGTATCCCAGTGGCCTGTGCAATAGTTTCTGGTGACAGAATGAAATCTACTCCGACGAGGTTTACATGGCCATCATGTAAATGTAGAACAAACAAATGAGCTAGTTCACGATGATGCTGGATTTGTGAAATTAACTCACAATAGTGGTAGCATGACTGATAGCGAAAACAATCCATTGCAAGCGGGCAAGCATGCAATTGAACCAAAGAAGTAGGCTCTTCCCTGAGATGCCTACCACCTTTGCCACCTCTGTGAGACCTCCGTGGCACATTACCCTCTGTTGTGGAATCATTGTCATACTCCTGCTCATAAACTGAATCTGTGTCTGACATGGCTTTAAAAACAAGATGTCTGCAATATGTATGTTGATATAGGTGTGGTGAAATCAGAAGTTCAATGTATGCTCAAAACCCAAACATATTACATATGTACCAAAGCATCATAGGAAACAAGCCACAATGATAATTGCTCTGTTTAAGTAGATTTGCATAAAACAGTCACTGCTTTGATCACAAGGAAATTTTGACAAATGAGCAAAAAGTGTAATGTGCAGCCTTTGTAATGTTGACTAAAATTTGTCAAAGGGGAAAATGAGTATGGGACTGTATTTTATCAATGGAGAATGGGAAAACAACATGATAATGACCATAGTTAACAATGGAAATGACAGTGGTAATACAGTGGCAATGACAGTAGTGGTAAAATGATAAATTGAAAGCGTGAGGGTAGTGACACTTTGACAATAGATGCGTAGGTACCTATATCAACCATACAAGTTGGGAAACTCTTCACAAAGTCACCAACATGTTTTTAAAACCCTAAGGAATGAATCTGCCATGAGCATAGGGTTTCACCTCTCTACACCCAACACATTAATTCCCCACTTTAAACACACCACAATCCTTTTCAAAATTTGCTGAGCAGCCATTAAAAACCTACTTGCAAGCTATTGAAGTCGATTTGGCATGGATTCGGACGCAATAGCAGAAATCTGTTGGCGCTGTGACTGTATGCGTAGCGCGCCTACCCAATGCGTAACACGCACCATACGCATAGCGCCTGTGTTATTTTGCAAAGGCAGGGGAGACCAAGTGCGTAGCACCCCTTATATGGGTAGCGCGCCTCTTGTATGGGTAGCGCGCAGCTCCAACTCCATTCCACAGTTTGGAAAACCGATTTTTTTCCCTTGTAATCTACACTTTGACCTCTGCTTTGAGAATTGGTGAAAATGAATTGTCTCCAATGATTTATATGAGTTGCAAAATATCTCATAAAATCAAATTTGATTTTAAATTTACTTCATGACCCACTTTTCTAATGTTTGGCTCTTTGTCATTTTGATCACTTAATATAATATTTGTTGTTTGGCCTTTTATTATATTTCTAAATCTTGGACTGATGACATTTGGTTGTTTTTGCAGGGATCCGGCATTTGGCTTCGGAAAAGATCAGAGGCTTGCTCTGAAACTTCTTGTGATGAAACAAATACAATTATTACAAAAAATGAAGTTTGACAATTTCTAGTTCCAAAATAGAGTTTTGGACTAAAAATGTTTTCAAATGCTTTCTGAGAAAAAATATGAAATGAGAATCTTTTGAAACCAACCTCATGGCCTGCGGGCTTTTATTACATGTATGCAAAGGACTGAAAACCCTAGACTCTAGGACTAAAGACTCTTTTTTAACGAAACTAATCATTTATGACGATGAATGCAATGATCATGTACTTCGGTGATTTTTGAGAAATTTTGACTAACCCTGCAGGGACAAGCATGAGGAAACACAAGACAACCAGACCCCCTCGTCAGTCAATGGCATGCCCCTAGCGAAATGCAACGAAGTGGAATGAGCGAGACACCTAAGAATGATATGCAAAAGCGAAAAGATCTCTGACGGAGGGCTGTAAGGACCGACTCTAACATTGGCTCCAATGGGGATGGTGGCTCCTTGGAGATGCCAAGAATGGCAGATCTCTGGGAGAGTCAGACAGTGCCTTCATCCATTGGGCGATGGAGTCATTATTTCAACAGTTAACACAAAACTTTGACACATTTATTGACTGCAGATTTGACTGAAAACCGAATACAACTCTGACCAAACTGACTCGATTTTAAAACTGAAAGGACTGATAAAACTGACTTGACAAACTTCAAACCAACTAACCTTCATCTCCAGAATTATAGCCTTCACTGCGGGCCCCAGACTGAAGATGAGAGATCAGTACACACATGCAATAGAACAGAAGTAAAACGATATATACAATGATGATGAAATGAGCAGAAAATACTCAGAAGTGGTATCGCTTTAGCAGCCGACCATTGATCGGCCCTCCAGGACAATCATCTCCATTCATTTCCTTGAGAAGAAAAGCGTTTTGACCACGATATGCTGCAATCTTATAAGGACCCTTCCATAAGTTTTCAAATTTGTCGTGCTTTCCTTTATCTTCATTCCGGGCATCCCACTTCAAAACTACCTCATCTAGCTGAAACTTATCTGCTTTTGCCTTCCTATCATAAATCTTCTTTATGCGCTCCTGCAACTTGAAAGTATTTTGAAATACCTCCTCCCATGTCTGCTGTAAATGAATCATCTGATTAATCCTCCTCTGCATGGGATCTTCCTCACTACTAGCTTCCTGAAGCAATTTGACTACCGGGATAGCAAGCAAAGTAGGAAAAACCATGTCTGTCCCGAACACCAACTCGAAAGGAGACATGCCAATAGACTTTTTCTAACTTACCCTATCAGCCCACAATGCATTCACTAATTTCTTGTGCCAGCTCTTTTTATTGATTTCCAACAATTTCTTAATGATATTTACCAAGGACTTATTTGAAGATTCCGCCAAGCCATTTCCTTGCGGATGGTAGGCGGTCAAATGTCCCAAGCTGATATTGTACTTATAGAAAAATTCAACCATTCTCTTCGACTTGAATGCTGCTGCATTATCTGTGATTAGCTTACTAGGACACCCAAAACGTGACAGAATATTGTTTTCAAGAAAAGAGATAATTACCGCATCTGTGGCCTGTCGGGTGGGAATCGCTTCGATCCATTTTGTGAAGTAGTCCGTAGCTGTCAATATCCATCTATGTTGTCCTGACGATGCCGGATGGATTTCCCCAATGAAATCCAAGCCCCACTGCTGGAATGGTGCACTAACTTCAATTGGTTTGAGAGGCAAAGGCTGTAGTTTCTGCTTCCCTTCGAAAATTTGGCATTCGTGACAATTCTTAACAGCCTTATACACATCTGAAAACAACGAAGGCCAATAAAAACCTGCCCTTAGAATCTTATTCGCTGTGGTTTTCCAAAACAGATGGCCCCCGCAGTCACCTCTATGAAAATCTTCCACAACTTTTTTGGCTTCCTCCTCTACCAAACAATTCAATAACATTCCACCAGGGTCTTTCCAATACAATGCAGAATTCAGTATGCAAAATTTTGTAGCTTTCAATTTCAATGTTCTACTCTTATTTCTAGGCATCCCGGGAGGTGGAGACAAATTCTAAAGTACGTATATAATGTCAGCATACCAAGGGGAAGAAACAAAAATATCAAATACCTGATCTAACGTACTATCCTCATCTTCATCAGACATAGCAGCAATCAAATTTATATCTAGAGCATGCAGGTTTGTTTCAGCCATTAACTTGGCGAGTCCTTGTCCTTTGATAAGCTTGGTTGGTTTAATCTCCACATCATACTCTAACAACGCAGCAATCCACTTACCCCACCTTCCTTCTGAATCTTCCTGTACCAAAACATCTTTAACTGCTGCGTTAGGAACATATGCTATAATGTGGGAATGCAGTATACACACGGAAATCTTTCAAAGCCTTTACAAGCGCAAGTGCTTGTTTCTAAATAATGTTGTATTTCAATGCTCCGTCCCTTATAATATGACTGAAAAAGGCAATGGGCTTCTCAACTCCATCCCTTTTTTGCATTAATACAACTGCCAAAGTGTGTTGAGAAGCAAATGAAAACAAAATGAAGTCCTGTGTGTAGTCTGGGATAATTAAAGTAGGGCCTGAAGAAAGAGCTAACTTTACCAAATTGAATGATTTCACTGCCTCTTCTTTCCATTTTAACTGACTATCCTTTTTCAGCATGTTCGTGATTTCTCTAAGATGCTCGACAAGATTTGGAATGAAACGACGCAGAAAATTCAGTTTACCATTAAATGACTGTATTTCTTTCTTGTTCCGGGGTTGTTCAATCTGCTGGATGGCCTCAACACGTGCAGGGTCCACACGAATGCCATCTTTCGATATGATGTGGCCAAGGACCTTGCCTTCATCCATGGCGAAAAGGCTCTTTTTTGGATTCAGAGAAATGCCATATTTGCTGCACTTTTGGAAAACAATTTTCAAATGATATAAATGTTCCTCATTAGAATTTTAAAACACAGTTAAATCATCAAGGTAAACAACCAAAAATACATCTTTCTCGTTGGCGAAAGCCATGTCCATTGCACGCTGAAAAGTGGCACCTGCATTTTTCAAACCAAACAGCATCTTTGCATAATGAAACGTTCCCCATGGAGTGGTGAACGCAGTCTTGTCACGATCATCTTCATGCACTAAAATTTGATTATATCCTGAATAGCCGTCGAGTAGTGACAGCTCCAACTACTCGCTGCAATATATGGTCCATTTTTGGCAGTGGATAATTGTCTTTTAAGGACACCTTATTCAAATTTCTGAAGTCAATACATAAACGGATCTCACCTGTTTTCTTTCTTACGGGCACCAAATTTGATATCCAATCGGAAAATCTGATAGGCACAATGATTCCTGACTTATACAACCTGTTCACCTCTTTTTCTATCGATGGTAGCAGCTTAGGATTGATTCTCCTCAACTTTTGACGGAAAGGCTTCTGATTTGGTTTTATAGGGATAGTATGCTGAATGATATTAGTATCATATGTTTTCAGATCTGAGTAATCCCACGCAAAAGCATTAGAAAATGAAGACAACAATCTGACATACTCTTCCTTTACCTTTGGTGACAATGACTTTGATAGCTTTACCATCTTGGGATTCTCAGCTGTCCCAATATTTACCTCTTCAACACCTTTTTCAGTCGGTCTCAATGTCGGTTTGCGGGCTACATCGTCTTGGTCAAACAGTTCCTCCAAAGGAATCAATCCCTTAGGAATAATGTTATCTTTAAGTTGCAGCACTTCCATTTGATTTACTTGTATATCAACATTACCATCATCATGTTCTGTATCTATGGAGGTGTCTTTAAACTTACCCTTATTCTGTAGAAAATCATTAATCTCCTCATCATCCTGAAAGACTTGCCAACATCACTGATTATCTGGAACGGTGGGGCGGTGTTTCACATGAATCTCGAATTTGTTGCTGGAATTCATTGGAATTTTTAAATTGCTTGCCGCCTTAGCAAGTCCATCAGCAACACCATTTTGTATGCGAGGCACACACGTCAAGGTATGATCAGAAAATAGTTTCAAAATATCTAAAACTGCATTATGGTATGCCCTCATGCGAGGATGCTTGGCTTGAAACTCACCCTTCACCTGCTTTATCACCAACTCTGAATCACCATATACTGCAATTCTTTTTTCTTTCAGCTTTCTAAGAATCTTAAGGCCAACAATTAGAGCCTCATATTCTGCTTCGTTATTAGAACAGTCAAATGCTAGTTTGTAGGAACATACTCTCACATTGCTTGGAACCTTATCTGGAGCGGAAAATGGACTACGAATCCACACACCAATTCCAGCACCGTCACTACCTACTGCGCCATCAAAATCCATGGTCCAAAGACCATCTTCATCCTCCTCCAAGTGCTGAAATTGTGTCAGCTCTGTTTTTCCTGTTTGCTGCCCATTATTTTTAGTTGATTGCTCCATAGTAGCTTGCTTTTCGCTTCTTTCTTTCTGCAGAACTTCTCTAAAATTCTCGGTGATTTCTGGTATATCTTCTGCCTGAACTAATTGACTATCTATATCATTAAAACTATCAGCAAACAAAATAAACGACTCCAAGGCGGTATGTACATAGTTTACAGGATGATTGATTGGTTTCTCCTTGCTTGTTATCATGTATTTCATCTTCTGCTCTCGATATAGCTTTCTCATTTGACCGAAGACTGGAATTGTAGCATAAGAAAAATCTAACTGTAGTGTACCTTTCAACTTTGCTCCCCAAGATCTTGAAAGGAGCATACCAAAACGCGGAGGAATGTCCGCCACAACCAAATCCATCAAGACATTCTTCGTCGGAATTTGATCTACGCTTACCACCAAATCCTTGATCAGTCCGATACACTTTACACGGCTGGAATCAAATGAATACAAATCATGGTATTTTCTTGTAATATCTAATCCCAACTTTTCCATGATCGCCTTTGGCATCAAATTGTGTGAAGCACCCGAGTCGAACATAGCATTGTGTAATACATATTCATGCAACCTCAAACTGATATAAAAGGGAGGAACATCACTGTCAGGAGACTCACCATCTAAAGCAGGCCCAAAAATCAATTCTGGCTGATCATCTTCAATATTTACCGTGTCAAACATTGGATCAAAATTCAGAATTTTGGAGACTTGACCTCGGTAGCTGTTGTTCTTCATGATTTCAGTCAAAGGAATAGATACTTTCAGTTTTGAAATTTCATTTTCCAAACTAAATGCTGAAACTCTTTCAACCTCTTTGACCGGAACTTCTCTTTTTTCAGCTTTATCCCTCATTGTGTTTGGCGGCTGATTTACCTTGTCTGCTGATGATGATTTACTAGCTGCGGGATCAATTGTCTCTTTTCCTTTCTTCTGTGGTACAGGTGAATCATTTTTTGTTGAAATCTCCTTCTTCTTCTGAATGGGGTTTATGGGCACATCTCGATTTCTTAATGAGTATTGCTTCTGTTGGGAGGACAAAGCATTCATGTATCCTCTTTGGTACTCCTCCGATTCTTCCTCAAGTGTTGCATCGTTTGCTAGAATAAAATCCTCATCTCTGTGTGTGGTGGAACTTTCAACATATTCTTCATCTTCCGTGATGTAGATAGGCAGATCATCAGGAGTAAAGAAATGATTTTCCTCCCCTACAGTATCACCATCATCATCAGATTCGTGACTAACAAAATTTTGCTGAAGAGGAGTCTTTACCTGCTGCTGAACTACCAGCTCTTGTGTTCTTTGTTCACGCTGCTTAATTCTGAATTGTGGCTGCTGCTGACCACGGAAATTAGGATTTCGGATCTGCGGTTCTGGCTTGTCAAGAGTGAGATTTTCGAACATCCTCTCTACCTTGCGAAGTATCTGATCTGATGTAGAAGCTTCTTCCTTTATGGTCACTCTCTTTTCAGCTTTCATCCTGGTTATTTTATCATTCAAATTTGCTTCAACACTAACAGCAATATTTTGCATATCCTCCAAGGTAGGCAGATCTCTGTCTCGTAATGAATAAGCCATCTCCGAATCAAAACCATCCGGGAATTTAAGAAGAGATGATTTTCTAGATGGTCTTAAATCATCCGGAATAGCATTATAAACTGTATTAAATCTGATAATGTAGTCTTGGACAGACTCACCAGGATTGCGTTTGATATTGTTATACTCGGCATTGATCTGAAGTGGATCTTTTCTGATTTCCCAACGATCTAGAAACTGTCTATGAAGCTCAGCCAATGTAGTTATACTTCTAGCTCCCAAGCCTCTGAACCATTTTCTTACCTCTCCTCCGAATGTTTGCACAAACAATCGCATAGTTACATCCTCTTCATCAATCTCATGTAAATCACAAAAATCTGCCATTCTGTCTATGTGTTGCTGAGCAGGCACACTTTGAGGAGTGCCATCAAATATAGGAATCTTACTCTGATAATCCGTGGGCATATCATGCAATTGCTGAGGTAAAGCAAGAGGTGCGAAACGAGCAGCCATTGCTTTTGACGGATTTGGTCTGGGGGTTGTTTGAGGGGTGAATGTAACTGAAGTATGAGAAGGTGTATGCGGAGGAGTAGCAATGTGGGATGAAGAAGGAGAATTTACTGCAGACTTTTGATATGTGATGATGGGTTGCAGGGGAATAGTGGGAATGAAAGGCGGTTCGGTGGGAATTTTGGAGGTGAAATCTGTGATAGAAGATCCAATATTTGCAGATGTAGCTTCTAGGAAATCAGCAAGATTTGCAGCCTGAATGTTTCTCTGAAGGTGCCTCAAGATAAAATTTTCAATTAATTTATTGTTTCTTTCAACTTCAAGAGCTGCAGAAAAGTCAGGATTTGGAACTAGAGAATCAAGTGCACTTTCGGATTTGGTTTTAAACAGCGACAATTCAAACTTCTCGTCAAAATCAAGTTCTTCAAGATACTTAAAAATTGCAGGACAAGAGTGAGACTTAAACAAAGGAATTATGGGACTTCCTCGTCGGTGTATTCTCGCAATTAGATTTGGGTTCTCATATACTGGAGGTGGATCTGGATCAGGATTTGATCTCGTGTATCTTCTGGAAGCCAGTGTGGAATTGTTTCGAACAATCAAAGGGACACAAACAATTTTTTCAGCCTATCAACTTCTAGACTCAATCATCCAAGGTCTAGAACGAATAAGTATACTGGGGTAAATTGCAAATCAAGTGCTGCATTCACAAGCTCACCGGAGATCGACTGAAGCAACGTTTATCTACTTCCGCTTATGCATGGAAAAAGCGTTTCGAAAGCTACCTGGCATGACTTCAGACTCCATCTAAGACTCATGAAACAAACACATTAACCAGCAAACAATTTTCTTTCCCTAGTATGGTCGCCACTATGTTAGCACTCGAATCTGCCTCAGGCTGACGAAGGCAAAACTCAAGGCAACATCAAACCAAGCTCAGCCTCGTAGCTAGCCCTACGAGGAAAGGAGAGGGCTCTCTCTGGGTCTATCTCGGCAAAAGGTCTTCAAAAGGGCTGAGATGACTCAAAATTAATACGGATTTTAGTCTAGTAAAGAGATTGGAAAGTTTTATTTAGATTTTCTTTTGGGTTTTTGTTGGAGAAACGGGAAGAAACAATTTTGGGTCCTGGGATAAGGCCAGATCTTTGCAGAATTCGAGTTGGGGCGAGGAAGGAAGTAGTCTTGATGCCTTTGATCAGGTGTATGGATGGATCAGAATGACAAGGAGCTGAAGAGGGCAAGGGAGAACATGGATCCTCTCCAAACTGGCGAAAACATGTAAAACTAAACAAATTTAAAGGCAGCGCACTGTAAACAATGGATTCAACCTCATTTACTCATTCATTTAGTTTCAGAAGCATAAGCAGGGAATGGCATACATTAAACATGAATAAATTTACAATAAACTGAGAGATAACACCATCAAGAACTGAAAGCCACAAGAATCCCAACAGGTGCTGCAAAACCTCTGATCTTTCCTTAGCCAAAATATGAAAAATATGTACAATAGTGTGCCAAAATATTCCCAAGAGTCCAACCCTTGCTACTGACTGAAAATTTACTTATGTAGACCAAGCCAACCCATTCCCTAACCTCTAGGGGTCAATCTCCTCCTTCTAGGAGTAGTTTGAACAAATTCTAAACATGAAGCAAGAATCTAGGTGACCAAAACAACCTGCCTCTAAAAAGAAGGAAACTGATTCATTACATTAAATTTTTGCTATTTTATGAATGAATCATCTAGAATATGGTAAATAAGTGCCAAGTTTACATCATGTACATCAAATTATATCAATTTGGGTCAAAAATCACATCAAGAGGTGAAACTAGTGAAAACTAGCCGAATTCCTGAGCTAGAGGATGAAAATTTGACCAAAAACCTCTACGCGTAGCGCCCTGATCTCTATGCGTAGCGCGCCTTCCAGCCTGTTTTTGGTGCACTTCCCGACATCGAAATCAAGCTCACAATAGCTGGTTGGAAAGCCCTAGATGTCTGCTATCCAGCCTAAGTGGAATTTCTCAATTTGGAGCTCATTTGACCAGGCTTCAAAATTTCATTCTCCTAGAAGTACTTCCTGCTGGTGCAAAAGGTGGCAGCAAGGTGGTTTTCATGGTGTTTTTGGGCCTTTTGATTATCCAGAACTTGATGAAATGCTTCGGAAATACTTGAGCATGCATAACTTACCATGAAAAACCAAAAAATATAAAGTTTCCCTCCAGAAAATGTCCCAATCAAAAGCGAGCGCGTCGACGCGCTACTCGTATAGCTGAAAAATCTGTTTTAGGACCAAAAAAAATTCAAAATGACAAAAATTTCTCCGAATTTGCTCAAATTTGGAGCGAAGACTCTCCATCATGTATCATGCCCAACCAGTGATGCCTCGGCCAAAACTCGAAGTGGATCCGGCCTCTTTCGCCGTTTTAGTGCTCTGCTCAACCTCCCTTTCAAAATCTTCATTTTTGCTTTGCCTACATGCATGCGAGCCCAATAGTGATGTTTTATGTGACGGAGCATGTCTTTGTCTCTATTGGCCTTCGCCAACAACTCCTCCAGATGTCGATTGACTTTCTTGCCGCTCAAAAGGTGTCAAATCGCCAAGTCTTTTTCGGGCCAACTTTCGGTCTTCACGGATTTGTCGCAGCTCTATAAGTGTGTGCTGGTCCTCTAGCTGCTTATTGCGCTACTCCAAATATTTGATCAGACATTCTGCCTTCAGCAACTTCTCATTCAGGCTGTCAATCTCAACCTTTTGCTCTTGGATGATCTCTTTTAGTTTCGAGCTAGGAGATCTCCTATCCACATCAATAAATGTAACATCAATATCATGACCTCCTGAATGGCCCTCCTCATGTATTGACCTATTTCCTCTTTCCTGAACCTGTACCTGTACCTGACTGAAGAAGAAGGCGAGACCCCTTCCACGCCATGTGGAGATAGTACTCGTCGTGTAGCTGCAAATAAGGCCTTGTGGCCTCGCTGATATGTCACATACACTGGAGCATTCATATGCTTGGTTTCAGGAATGACAAGCTGGTGTGAAGGCTCTACCTCATCATGAACTATCTCTGGAGGTGGCTGTGGCGCTATGAAAAAGTCACGAGAAATAAAATCCTCCCAAGTAATGCCATGCTATGCCAGCTGATGAACCACTACGATCTTGATCGGCGCGTAATGATAAATACTTCTATGTTGCTGTGCTAGGGTCTTCTTCTGTACAAAAATCACCATCCTCTCTTTGTTGCGATACATGAAGTATGGAATGTTCATCATACGTACCCTTGTGAAATGCATCAACAAACGGACATGGTATGCATAAAGATGTGAGAATCTGCCCTCACAACTCAAATACCGAATGATGAGTTTCATCAAAGGTGCAAACTCATCATTCAAGAATTTGAAAGGAAAAACCCTCCTCAGGTGCCTCATATACCGAGGTTTGATGTACGACTCATAGTAGGATTTCTCTAATTGCTGAAGTTTATTCCATTTTTCTCCAATATTTGGTATCCCAGTGGCCTGTGCAATAGTTTCTGGTGACAGAATGAAATCTACTCCGGCGAGGTTTACATGGCCATCATGTAAATGTAGAACAAACAAACGAGCTAGTTCACGATGATGCTGGATTTGTGAAATTAACTCACAATAGTGGTAGCGTGACTGATAGCGAAATAATCCATTGCAAGCGGGCAAGCATGCAATTGAACCATAGAAGTAGGCTCTTCCCTGAGATACCTACCACCTTTGCCACCTCTGTGAGACCTCCGTGGCACATTACACTCTGTTGTGGAATCACTGTCATACTCCTGCTCATAAACTGAATCTCTGTCTGACATGGCTTTAAAAACAAGATGTCTGCAGTATGTATGTTGATATAGGTGTGGTGAAATCAAAAGTTCAATGTATGCTCAAAACCTAAACATATTACATATGTACCAAAGCATCATAGGAAACAAGCCACAATGATAATAGCTCTGTTTAAGTAGATTGGCATAAAACAGTCACTGCTTTGATCACAAGGAAATTTTGACAAATGAGCAAAAAGTGTAATGTGCAGCCTTTGTAATGCTGGCTAAAATTTGTCAAAGGGGAAAATGAGTATGGGACTGTATTTTATCAATGGAGAATGCGAAAGCAACATGATAATGACCATAGTGAACAATGGAAATGACAGTGGTAATATAGTGGCAATGACAACAGTGGTAAAATGATAAACTGAAAGAGTGAGGGTAGTGACACTTTGACAATAGATGCGTAGGTACCTATATCAACCATACAAGTTGGGAAAATCTTCACAAAGTCACCAACATGTTTTTAAAACCCTAAGGAATGAATCTGCCATGAGCATAGGGTTTCACCTCTCTACACCCAACACATTAATTCCCCACTTTAAACACACCACAATCATTTTCAAAATTTACTGAGCAGCCATTAAAAACCTACTTGCAAGCTGTTGAAGTCGATTTGGCATGGATCCGGATGCAATAGCAGAAATTTGTTGGCGCTGTGACTGTATGCGTAGCGCGCCTACCCAACGCGTAGCGCGCACCATATGCGTAGCGCCTGTGTTATTTTGCAAAGGCAGGGGAGGCCAAGTGCGTAGCGCCCCTTATATGGGTAGCGCGCCTCCTGTATGGGTAGCGCGCAGCTCCAACTCCGTTCCACAGTTCTGAAAACCGATTTTTCGCCCTTGTAATCTGCACTTTGACCTCTGCTTTGAGAATTGGTGAAAATGAATTGTCTCCAATGCTTTATATGAGTTGCAAAATATCTCATAAAATCAAATTTGATTTTAAATTTACTTCATGACCCACTTTTCTAATGTTTGGCACTTTGTCATTTTGATCACTTAATATAATATTTGTTCTTTGGCTTTTTATTATATTTCTGAATCTTGGACTGATGACATTTGGTTGTTTTTGCAGGGATCCGGCATTTGGCTTCGGAAAAGATCAGAGGCTTGCTCTGAAACTTCTTGTGATGAAACAAATACAATTATTACAAAAAATGAAGTTTGACAATTTCTAGTTCCAAAACAGAGTTTTGGACTAAAAATGTTTTCAAATGCTTTCTGAGAAAAAATATGAAATGAGAATCTTTTGAAACCAACCTCATGGCCTGCGGGCTTTTATTACATGTATGCAAAGGACTGAAAACCCTAGACTCTAGGACTAAAGACTCTTTTTTAACGAAACTAATCATTTATGATGATGAATGCAATGATCATGTACTTCGGTGATTTTTGAGAAATTTTGACTAACCCTGCAGGGACAAGCATGAGGAAACACAAGACAACCAGACCCCCTCGTCAGTCAATGGCATGCCCCTAGCGAAATGCAACGAAGTGGAACGAGCGAGACACCTAAGAATTATATGCAAAAGTGAAAAGATCTCTGACGGAGGGCTGTAAGGACCGACTCTAACACCCTGCACTCAAACAAAGGTACGTAGTTTTTTGGGATTTGCTGGATATTATCGTAGATTTATAAAGAAATTTTCAGAAATTGCTGCACCTTTATATGCCTTGACAGGAAATGTTGATTCTATATGGACTGATAAATGTGACACTGCTTTCACAGATCTGAAACGGCTAGTATTGAAAACACTAGTATTACGAGGCCCGAATTTGGATATACCTTTCCAGATTTCATCAAATGCATCAAATACAGCCATTGGAGTTATTCTTGGTCAATAAAAAGATAAGAAACCTTATGCTATATATTACATCAGCAAAAACCTTACTCCTGCTCAGTTGAATTATACAGTAACAGAAAAGGAGTTTCTAGTTGTTATTTATGCTATAAACAAATTTAGACATTATAGAACTGGATATCCTGTATTTATGTACACTGATCACTCTGCGATTAAATATTTAGCCAAAAAACCAATTACAAATCGAAGATTGACTCGTTGGTTACTACTTTTGCAGGAATTTGAAATAACTATAAGGGATCGACTAGGGTAGGAGAACCTCGTGGCAGACTTCCTCTCCTGAGTTCCAATAACAGATGATATAGTGGCGGTAGATGATCAGTTCCTGCATGAACATTTATTTGTTGTGGCCGTAAAAATGCCATGGTATGCAGATGTATAAAATTACTGAGTAGTGGGAAAATTGCCCAAACATTTGACACCCAGAGAAAGGAAATTGATTATTCAGTGTAGCACTCGTTTCTCCTGGATTGGAGGATACCTTTTCCACACGAGATCTGATATGCACACCCACAGGTGCATCAGGGAGGTTGAAATTTATGATATCCTAAAAGCCTGCCATGATGGACCTTGTGGTGGACACTTTGCAGACCGCAGAACTAGACATAAAACTCTATAGATGGGCTACTATTGGCCCACTATCCTTAAAGATGCTAAGAAATTCGTCCAGGCATGTGATAGTTGCCAAAGGATGGGCCTCCGTGGCCAATATGATGAAATACCCCTGCATCCACCACTGGTGATAGAACCCTTTAAGAGTTGGGAATTAGATTTCATTGGGTTGTTCAAACCACCATCCAACCAGAAATCATATATATTGGTTGCAACAGATTACATAACTAAGTGGGTGGAAACAGTAGCGTTGCTAAGAGAGAAGTAATTACTGATGGGGGACCACAATTCATGGGTCACAAGATTGCTGCTACATTGAGAAAAATCATCATATCATACACAGAATTACTTCTTTTTGTCACCCGCAGGTGAACGGGTAGGTGGAGAGAACCAATAAAGTTATCGATGCTATTCTGACAAAGACATTTTCATCACATCGACAAGACTGGGCTACTTGACTGCCAGAGGCCTTGTGGGCATATTGCACAACTTGGAGAAACACTACTGGATACTCTCCATATCAACTAGTATTTGGTAAAGAACCCATTTTTCCCATAGAATTTGAAATACAAACACTAAGGACAACCCAGGAAGTGGGACTGGATTTAACCGAAGCCCAGGTTAACAAGTTACAGCAGATGAATGAATTAGATGAAGCTTGACTACTAGCTCTACAGCGTATGACACTTATTCAACAGAAAAGAGCCAAATGGCATGATGCCTTGATTAAGAAAAAGACATTTCATGAGGGCGACTGGGCACTCCTTTATGATTCTAGGTTTCACGACTTCCCTGGAAAACTGCAGACTAGGTGGTTAGGCCCCTATGAAATAAAGAAAGTACACGACAATGGCACTCTTATGCTGACCACCATTGATGGGTCTGGTTCTTCTTTTAAAGGAATGGGCATTGGGTGTGCCTCTACCAAAAACCACTTACTAGAGAATCTTTCTACCAGCAGAAACGTGAAGACCCCACCATGCAAGTTTTAGCTACAGAAGGAAATCCTTCGGCAGCTTCATATTTATAAAATTTATTTCTTCTCTGTAAAATATTATGATTGTTGATTTGATTTTCTTTTCTTTTTATTTTTCTCTGCTTGTTTTGTTGTTCAGTTAATTGAACAGCCGATGTTCAATCCAACTAAACAACACTTTTGTTTTGGATTTTTTTGTTGTTCAATTAATTGAACAACTGCTATTCAATCTATTAAACAGTCGTTGTTCAATCCAATTGAACATCACTTTATTTTTGGCGTGATTTTGTTGTTCAATTAAATGAACAATTGTTGTTCAATCTATTGAACAGCTGCTGTTCAATCCAATTGAACATCACTTTCTTTTTGGCATGATTTTGCTGTTCAATTAACGGAGCAGCTACTATTCAATCTATTGAATAGCTGCTGTTCAATCTAATTGAACAACACTTTATTTTTGGCTTGTTTTGCTATTCAATTAATTAAACAACTGTTGTTCAATCTATTGAACAACTGCTATTCAATTTATTGAACAACCGTTGTTCAATCTATTGAACAGTCGCTATTCAATCCAATTAAACAACACTTTCTTTTTGGCGTGATTTTGTTGTTCAATTAAATGAACAGTTGTTGTTCAATCTATTGAATAGCCGTTGTTCAATCCAATTGAACAACACTTTCTTTTTGGTGTGATTTTGCTGTTCAATTAAATGAACAGTTGTTGTTCAATCTATTGAACAACCGTTATTCAATCCAATTAAACAACACTTTCTTTTTGGCTTGTTTTGCTATTCAATTAATTGAACTGTTGTTCAATCTATTGAACAACCACTGTTCAATCCAATTGAACAACACTTTCTTTTTGGCGTGATTTTGTTGTTCAATTAAATGAATAGTTGTTGTTCAATTTATTGAACAACCACTATTCAATCCAATTGAACAACACTTCCTTTTTGGTGTGATTTCACTGTTCAATTAAATGAACAGCTGCTGTTCAATCTATTGAACAGTGGTTGTTCAATCCAATTGAACAATCGTTGTTCAATCCAATTGAACAACACTTTCTTTTTGGCGTGATTTTGTTGTTCAATTAATTGAACAGCCGCTGTTCAATCCAATTGAACAACACTTTTTTGGCGTGTTTTTTTGTTCACTCAATTGAACAACTATTGTTCAAACAATTGAGCAAAACTTTTACATCCCCATTGTGTGCTTTGATGTTCCTTTGATTGAACAACAACCGTTCATTCAAATGAACAACTACTGTTCAATCCCAATTGAACAACACTTTTTCTCTTTGCAGTTATTGTTGTTCAAATGATTGAACAACATTTTTTTCATATCTTTGTTTTTCAATTCCAATTGAACAACAAAATTTTCTTTTGTGTGATTGATGTTCGCTTGTCTGAACGATTTTTGTTCACTCAAACGCTCAGCCCCATTTTTCTTTTGTTTTTTATTTTGTTTTCTTTTCATGGCATGAAATACACTACTCTTATGAGAACAAGAATTTATGGATTCTATTGAAGGGAATTAATACTATTAATGTTATGATCTTTAACAGGACAACTTCTTGATGATAGATTCTTTTCAAGAAAGGGACACAGTTATTTATATACTACTTTGTTGCATAGATTTCTATTGTACTTGATACTGATTGGTCATCTTAATACCATGCTGGTTCCACCCTTCCTGGTTATAATCTTCTCTTTCTTTAATAAATAAGACTATGGGTATAATTTTTTATTAACATGTTAAACTTCTTCCACCATCCCTGCTCTTAAGGAGTATTGAGCCTCCCTCTATTTATCATAAAAATGTGTAATAACAACAAAATTTTGTTTTCAAATGGAGGATAGGGGGTCTTATTACGATCCAACCTACCATTTTCATAAGGCTGTAGCAAAGTGACATTCCCACTATGGCCACCACACTAGGGTTATGATCCATTGGATAGCCAGAATATCCTTGGTACAGGAGGTCTTATCACGAGCCGACCTGATCGCTTTTGCTACATCCCAGTGAATGGTAGTGTGGTCATCTGGTTACCATGCCATCACACTGATCTCTTCTGTAGAACATCACTGTAACTCTCCATTTATAAATTGAGGATCCTGGCTCATATGGGTTAAAAAACAACCCTACCGAGGCTATGGACACCTGCTGGCAGCAGAGGCTCTGCTTATGGTATTGAAGTTATATCTTATCGTCAATTATTACTATAATACCCTCTTCTTATTCTTTATTTTTATCGGAGAAGTTATTTCCTTAATTTTTCCCTGTTTTGAACCTTTATGCATGAGATATTGTTTTCCGATCAATTGCATCATTCTCGGCTAGAATACCATCAGCAGAGCATCTTTTTGGCACATTGTTGTCCTTTTCTTTCTCGCATAACTTATCATCAATCCAAGCATCTTATCTTTTATTCATAACTATCTTTACACACTCCGCTCTCATTATAACCATACCTCTTGTCGTCCTATCATTTATATGTGTACTCTGTTTCATTTAATGTTGTATTGTTCTTCCCCTTGCCTTGCTGTCAGAACAACCCTTTCCCTGTCTACTCGGTCATAGGCGACCTCTCTTTTTAGGGAGGGGGAGGATTCCCATTACACCTTTGCATGTGTTGTAGGTATTCCACTCACTGGACTTGATATGTTACTGTGATATCCCATGATCAAATGGCATGTGGCAGTATGATAGTCTTAGAGTTAATATCATTAATTATCATGGAAATTCCGCTTAACATTATGGAATTTAGTTGTTATGTCTACTTGCTATTCTATTTTACCAAAGAAATTGTTGTTCTCTACTGCATTTTTGTTGTGTTAATCTTTGAAAATTGTAGAACGAATATTAGAAGAATATGAGCATTATGGGTGGAAAATTGGTTTTTCGAGAACCCTTGGTGTTGGAAATTTCTGACAGAGCCAGGGAAATTCTAGTGCGCACGAGATGGATTTCATATTTCACCGGGCTTCAGGCCCCTAGCAGTGAAATTGATCTTGAATTTTTACAACACTTACAGAACGGGTAGTCCACAGTAAAAGGTGTAAGAATAATAGTATCAGAAGCTGTGATAGCTGAGGTTTTTGGGCTATCGGTAGAAGAAGCAACATGGCTGGAAAAGAATGTAATGTTGCATGATGCAATGGATATTTTCAAAGATGCAGGTGAAGAGCTAACTCGAAAAGGAAAGGGAATTCAACCGTCCTCTCTGGGAGAACCATGGTGCAAATTGGTGAGTGCCGTCCAACAGTACATTACCTGTGATGGTCGACATGATGTGGTAAAACCAAGGCAACTTAAACTTTTAGCTGTTTTAAAGCAAAATCTTACTATCAATATGCCATTTTTCTTAAATTCATTGTTGCGTGATATAGCTGATAGAACAAGACAGGCTAAACATCCTGATAATGTAGTCAGTCATCATGGGTTGATCAAACTGATTGTTAGTCACAGTCTTGCTTAGCAAGATTTAATCTGAGATAATTTTATAGCTCCACCAAAGATTAGGCCAAACCCTGTAGTCAAAAATTCCGCAACCTTGGAAATTGAACAACAGAACCCTATTTCGAAGAGGAAAAGAACTGCTCGTATAGTAATAGGACCTACTAAGTGCAGGCATTTTGTGGAGTTGAAACCATTTTAGAGGACTTTTGTAGATCCTCAAGATAGCGCAGAGTGCCCGACAGAGCCATTTAGTCCAAATGTTGTACATGAATCTAAACCTGAACATGAGGAAGAATGCAATTATGAACCAGAACAGGAGGAAGAACATGATTCTGACCCAGAACAAAGGGAAGCACAATACTTTTCTCAAGATGATGGTGAACTAGAAAATGAAGCAAGGCCTTCTCAAACACCACCTATGAGCCCCTGAGATGATTTCTTGCAGGAATTTGAGAAAGGGATGGCCTAGGTTCTTGCAAATTTGAACACATATATACAACCTAAAGTATTACTCAACCAGAGCCTGAACAAGTCTCAATCCACGGAGGATTTTGGTCAGATGAAAATTCTGCCTTCCCCAGAAGCTGCAGACCGGGCCAAGGAAGTGGACGCGAAAATAATTCATGAATATGATAACCAGTCAGGTGACACGATTATAGTGGAACATAGCCAAGATGAGCACCAAGATCCCTTAGACACAAAGGGTATTGATAAACTTGTTCCTACAGAGGATGCTTCTCAGAAGAAGCAAGTGGCTGAAATAAAGTTAAGAAAGTTGAAGAAGAAATACTGGAAGCTTCAGAAGATGGTTAAGTGGCTGCATTGGAAATTAAAAGAAGCTGCAAATGGGGAAGCTCCGAGCATTATTCCTGAGTTAGTCACTGTGGCCACATAGACAGAAATATGTGAAGGTAAGGCAATAGGAACCCAGACTGAATCTATTTCTACTCAGATGGTAGCCACACAAACAAGCTTTCATATAGATTTGATAGATATGGCTATTCAGACGGAGGGTTTATCCTCTCACAACAAAAGCACCCAGACAGAAGAAATATTCAATGACGCTCCATCAAGTAGTGATCCTATTCTTCTAGAGTTACAGGAGGAGCTGGTACAGGCCCAACTTGCTTTAGCGCAATGTAAGAAGGAGATGGTTCCTCTGTAAAAGTACCAGGAGCTGCAGAAGCAATTCAATGATTTGACCATAACTGAGGATGAAACTTTTGCTAAGTCAAGGCAGGAGGAAGAAAAGTTGAGGAAAGTAAAAGCCAAGCTAGATAAGGTCGTGGGTTAGATTGATGTTATTTTCTCTTTATATTCTGATGTCTTATCTTGCAGATCTCTTGCTACAAACTATGCTCTGTTTTTGTTGGAAATATATTTATTGTTGAAGATTAAAGTTGTTAAGGCCAAAAAGTTAGTTGAATCGAAGACAACCGAAGAATTCATAAAATGTTGTATGTAGCATGGGATAAAATTCCAATGTCCTCTCTATGAACTTTATTTGCATAATTTTTTATTAGACAGGGAGGTGGATAACACTCCTAGCCCTTTTGTTGGGGACATTTAGTCCCAGGCCTTCATTTCCTTCACAGTGAACCAACTTAAGTGGTCCAGGGCCTATAACACCTTTCAAAGGAAAGAACATCGACTGGATTTGTGGGTAAGGTGTGAGCCTACTCAACTGTTGCATCTTTTTATTAGACACAAGAGGTTCATGAAACAGGAGGGAGTAATTAAGAATCTGGGGCCTATACATAAAGAAATTGTGCAAGCAGGAAGGGTGTATTTTTTATCCATACAGCAAAGTTCCTTACTTTCATCCAAACAGAGATGGATAGTCTCCACCAATAATGTCAAGAACAGAGAACCATTTGGCTACAAGAATTTTAAAGTTGTCGCGGGCTGTTTTGTCACATATAGTAATATTATCTTGTGGGAAGGACCACATTGGCTAGGATGTCGATTTAGGAGCCCTGTTATTTGGTACCCTGCTGAAGGATACTATTCTGATTACGAGCTGCCTGACGGTCATGATGGGATAGACTTTGCAAATTTAATACAAAAGCACGGTTTTAGGTTGTATAAGGAAGAAGTCTTTCCTGCTTACTTGTTAACCACATTACATAATAACTACTTATTTTCATGAGGAAATGAAACAAGGTAAGCAGGGGAGTATGTTGGGCCATGCAACAAGTATAAATTTACCCCTCATTACATTATCTTTTTCCTCCTTTTTACGCATTTGTGCCATGATGTAATAAGGTTTTGATAGAATTTCGATAGAAAGTGAATGAAACCACCTTTGATATGATTTGGCTGTCAAAACTAACTTTCGTTGCTTTTTATGCAGAGATTAGAAAATGGGACAATTGTTGTTCAATCTATTGAACAACAAAGGCTAAACAAGGAGAAAAGAGTGTGTCTTGTGCGGTCAAGTTGAGAAGTGAATTAGAAGGATCAACGCAGGATGGAAGATTGTTCTGATAATAACATTTGGTCACGAATTCCTTAGGATCTCCTAATCCTGAGGAATCACAGTTATCTCTTTTCCTCTTTGACTATAAGAGGGGAAAAACGAATAGAATAGAGCAACTTTTTCCTTTTTACTTCGACTGTAATTTTAAGAGACAGAGCGTTATTCTGAAGAACACATCATTACTGTAATGACATTCGGAGTTAATGAGTAATATATAATTCATGTTTCTATTTGCTCGCGATATTCTGAGTAACTAGGTAGTAATCACTAGTAGCTTGGGCTCGATCACTGGTGGATTTCACTGCTTTTCCCTGTGATATACTTTTACCTTTTTAATGCAAGTCTAATTTCTTTGTTTTATAATTTTACGATTGATCTACTTGATATATAAATAACTGGTGTTGAGTTTGTGCATTCTACGCATTATTTATTATTTCTATTGATTGGTTTCATTTATTTATGTCGTAGATTGATTCATTTATTAGATAAGAGTTATTTCCTATTAATTGAGAGCCAGAGTATTATAGGTTAGATCGGTGTATTATTGTTAAGCAGAAGTTTCTATTCAACTGAAAGAGCTCTCTTACCGCTACAGTGCACTCGATTGATGTGCTTATGGCCTGTAATTGCAATTAGAGCTTTTTGATTGAGATTGAGTTTTGATGCTTGAATAGTTTAATTTCTTTGAATTTACAAGTTTGGTAGTTTATGGTTTGATCAGTTTACTCTTGTATTGAAATCAATAAGTTATCTTAAAGAATTACTTTTTGTAGGTACAACGATTTCCATCACCCACACATACTGTGTGCACTCTTGAAACAAAAATACTTACCGAGGTCAATAATTAATGTGAGGCATTTAGGAGTTCTAAAAGACATCTTATATGCGCCCAACACCAACTTGAAAATGAAGAGGGAAAAAATTAAAAACAAATCTCTCTCCAAAGCAAGCAGAACAAATTCCAAAATATCACAATTCGCTTCTTAATAACAACAAAAAAAGAAACTGTAAACCAAAATCTTGGAAAAAGAAATAAGCACAAGGATTCATTCAATCTTGCACGTTATAAAACTCATTAATAAATGAAACTTGAAACAAGAAAGACTACAAACTTGCACAAACTGATCTAAACAACAACAAAAGATTTCAGCAAACTGACAAAATGTCAAGAAAGAAATACTTTCAAACTTGCCAAAAAGACTCTAAAAAAAGCATGAAAAGCAACAAGGCCATGAAACAATGAAAAGCAAAGCAAGGGAACTTGAAATCTAGGCTGAAAACAAAATCAAAATCAATTTCTTGTTCTGGAAAACCAGAACATCCAAGAACTTCAAAATGAAGCCTTGAACCCAAGACACAAACTACAAACTTGCTTAAGAAGCAATCCTAGGCCAATCAAGACTTTTCAGTGAGAAGGAGATTTTGAAAAAGAAAGCTTGTAGGAAAACTGAGTTCTCTAGACAACAGATGACCATACAACAACATAAATCACCAAGCAATAACCCTAACTAGGCAAAAAGATTTGAAAAAACAATTCAAAAAATTTCATACGCGAATGTGTAAAGACACATAAGCATGCACACACGTTTCTAATACAAGAAACTCGTGTATACGCGAATTTGCTTGAAGAAACCTACGTGTATACACGACTGTAACCCAAGAAAACAACATATACAAAGCTCAATTAGGAAAAAAAAATCAAAATCTGATCAAGAAGATCAAACTTGATGCCCGAGACAATAATGGATCAAACAACATTGTAAAAGCAAGCAATCAAGAAATTGAACCCTGATTGAGAAAAAACAACCCAAAACAGGAATAACAAGAATGTTATCCCCAGTGGAGTCATCAATTCTGTTGTGGGTGTGAACACCCTAGGGTCTTGGGTTGAGAACCCCAATAGAGCGGAGGGAAAACCACAACAAGAAATGTTCAGGCAATCAACCTAAATTCTTATTCTACTGAACTATGTAAGAGTGTCCTTACCCAGAAGTCCTACGTTTGAGTAGATCCCGCAGGGTGCAAACCCTCAACTTCTCTTGATGTCTTCAAAACCTAAAAATTATTCAAATGAAACATATACAATAGTAGAAACATAAAGCATGTTCATGATATTAACTTTAAATCATATAAATGAATGAACAATTACGCATCAATGTAAGATTCATAAACGAATTACAATATAAATAGATGCATAAACACATTTAATATCATAAACAGAACAACATTCCTTTATTGAAGTTAGCTACAAGTAAAGTGGAGAAATACGACCTAAGTCCTTCTCCGGCTCTAAGCAGAACTGTCCTCTGGATCCGTCCTTTCCCGGCCTCAGCAATCTTCCTCCATAACCAATACAAGGATATCTCAAGAAAGATGAAGGATATCTCCAACAAGGAAACAAAGGTTTCTTGAGGCTTTGGGGAGTGCAGGAGGCACAGGGATTTCGTCAAACTCGATCAGGGATAATCTCACTATAGTATCAATATCTCATATTTTCTCCTCCCTTAAGGCCTTTCCATGGAGGTTTATTTATACTTCTCCAAATTAGCTTTTTTAATTGGGAAACAGTTGGGCCATGGGAAATAGGAGGTGAGTAACAGGTAAAACCCGTGAACTCCATCCGAAATTAAAGAAATTTATTTTTTTTAAGTGTTTTAACATATGTACATGGGTTGGGTATATGCTGACCCACGTGTACATGCTTTTATCACAGGGAAAATTAATGTATATGGAATAAAACACTGTTTTTAAATTTTGGACCAAGTCTGGAAGGAAGGGTTGCCCTAGGCCATAATCAGAGCATCAGATCTACTGGGAGTGGTAAATGGTGCTATAACAGTACAGGTAGTTGAGTGGGAGTGGATATTTGAGATGGATGTCTTTGGGGTTATGGTTGTGGTGGAGGTGAATGGTAGGGATAATATGGAGTTGGGTATGGAGGATATTGTGGATGGCGCCTATAAGTTCCTTGCTAGCCTTGTTGCCAAGATTGATTTTGGGGTTGAGATAGTCAATGTTGCCAAGGAAACAGTGTGTTCCAATTACTTTGAGATGGATGCGTATAACATTGAAATTGTGAATTAGGCTCTTGCATTATATTAGGTTGAATAGACTGCCATGGTACTCTTAGAGCTACATAACATAGCTGCATTGACAATTGACTTGCTCCATTTTTCCTCTTGGTAAACTTCCTTCAACCTTGGTAATGATGGACAATGTTTAACATCATGTGATTCTGCATGGACAACACAAATATCAACATCTTCTTTTTCTTCATCTTGCATTCTTAACATTTCTACTTGTTTGGTTAGATTGCTAAGAATTTCTATTTTAAAATCATCAAACGAATTTCCAAGTTTAGCTTGACTTACCAATCTTGATGTTGATTGACTTACTCTTGCCCTTCCTCTTGATATGTGTTTGCATGTTTCACAAATTTATTCAAATTATAATTGATATACATCACCTCTACTCATGAGACCAAAGAGATCAATCTATTCATCCCTGATTTTTCTAAATAAGAGGATTTTTAGTGTGTCGAATCCTAAATGATGTAGTTTTTCCTTTTAACATTATACATGAACCTCTCTATTAGATCCTCAAGACTCTCATATTCTCTTTGATTCATTCTAAATGTTTCTTCTTTAAGATCATGATATTTATATTTTTCTAGAAATATCCTTTGCATATCATTCCATGATCTTATTGAATTAGTCCCTAAACTCGTGAACCATTTAAGAGCTCTATCCTTCAATGTTGCTGGAAACAATCTTAGTTTTTGAGTTTTTAATAAGTAACCATAATATCTACAAACAATTTCAAATTCAAAGAGACAGGTTTCTAGATCCTCTGACATTAGACTATGAAATTTTGGAAGAAAAGATGGAGGGATGTTCTTCATGTTCACATTACCATCAGTGTCTTGAATGGGAAATCTGAAAGGATCTTCCTCATTGTCATCATCTTCATCCATTTCTTCTACATTCTTTGCCATCTTCTTCTTCTTCTACTTGCAAAAGTGAATGGTGATGTGGCTCTTACTGCACCATGTGATTAAATGGGGGGGGGGGGGGGGGGGGTGAGAGGAGAAGGGCGGCGGTGAGTTGGTGTTGGATATATATATATATATATATATATATATATATATATATTCTTTGATTAAATGAAAACACTAATCCAATGCACTCTTCTATTTTTGAATTGAAATATGCAAATATTTTTTGTTTTTTTCAAAAAGTGAAAAGAAATAAATCAACTAGGGAAGAAAACAATGTATACTTTGACACCTCCCCTGCAACAATGCCAAAAAGTGATGAGCTTCGATATTGCAACAAGAATGCTACAACTCCCAAGGCTACTGACTTTAATTATCAACCCGGGGTTTGTACAAATTTAGGAGGTATCAACACTATATGTGCAGTATCCAATGTGTCCTTCCTTTGTTGTCATAATGTAATGGAGTGCATGTATTGAAACCAAATCCTAAACTAATTGCAGAAAATGAAATGCTCGAAATGGAAATCTTAACCTATTGCAAGAAATAAAGTACAAGGAAAGAAACATATTCTAATTGTATAAAGATCATGAACTAAATGTAAAAGAAACCTAACTTAACCTTATTTATCGCATGTGATGATTTAAACTAACTGAGCATGGAGTCTGATCTAGGGAGTATTAACTGTTATATGCATGTGTGAATATAAAAGAACTCATTTTTTTTTTTGCTTTATAAATTCAAATGCTAATCTTTCCTTGATCTTTGGTAGGGGAGACAGGTGTGGAGGAAGATGGGTACAATGATTTTGATGGCTTGGAGGTCAAGTAGGGCCTAATCCTAGCTTCAATGATGATTTTTCTCAACTCAGGCTCAAAAAACGCTGCTACAAGATTTGTTACAAGATGTACTAGTTCTCCTACAATATTCCCTAGTTCTCCTATAGAATCTCCTATGTTACTACAGGATGTTACAGATTTACTATACGAAATTACAATTCATCGAATGACCAAGAAAATAAAATCCAAATTGGATGGGACAATTTCTTTTATTGACTAGGATGTCTTAGGTCCTCATTCCAAGTGGAATCACTAAAAAAGAGCTCTGTTAACCCTTGCTAAAAATAGGAGAAAATTACTAGTCTAAAAATCAGAAATTTGAGAACTAGTGAGCTAGTAAATCCATCAAATGCCTAACCTAATCAAGTGCAAATTCAATGCCATAAATTTTGTTATTAAGTAGAATGTTTTTGTGATCTAATGCTAGTGGAACCAACTCAGTTGAAGCTCGTTAGCATGCTCTAAAAAATAGCAGAAATTTATTGTTCTTTGCCACAAAGGAGTTCTAGAAATCTAGAACTGGGAATAAGAAGACTAATCCAAGTAGCAAAATGATTACTATGACCTTCCAAATATTTTCCAAGGATGAATTGATGCTTGTGATTCTGCAAAAGAACTTACATCAACCATTTAACCGAATCCTACAAAAAGAAATCATTAATACTAAATGCAGAAATATAATAAAATAAAACAAGAGATGCATGTGAATAAGAAGTGAAAAGAAGGAAAGAAAATGATACAAAAGGGCTCTGAGGCTTCTGAGATGGCTAAGCCCAAAGAAACTCAGAGACCTGTGGAGTAGAACAAAATTTAGAAGCTGAACATGACACCAATCTTCATTATTTTCATGAATACATTTACATCCTTGCAAGAAAATACAATGGAGCTACAGAAATATGAGTTCTCTCCACAAGAACACTAATGAAAATCTATCCCTAGATGCAAATTTGACTTGGTACTTATACAAAATGATTAGGAATCATTCTACATAAATGGAGGAAGCTTTCCCCACCAAAATCCCTTCATCCCTTGATTAGTGGATCTGGTTTCCATACTAGGAATCTGCATTAAATGACATGAAATACATTCCTAGACTTTCTCAATCATTGGACTTCCACAATTTGTGCCATAATTCCATAATATCTTGTTGATTTATTATTTAATAGTGATCCTCCCGTAGTAGAGATAAAGTCCCCAAATTATCTCCTCCTCCAAATCTTCATAATCTGCCCATTATTCTCATTATACTCCACAAAAGTAAATAATATTAGGCACAAATATGCAATTATTCATAAGCTTTTCTAATGCATATATTAAAGTTAAAAATACATTATCTAATGCAAAAAGAGAGATTTAATGTGTTGAAGGATGGTCATAGGCATTAATTTATGTTTAATTTAGAGGTATGAGCCTTAATTTATGTCTAATTTAGAGGCCCATCAACAAACATAGTTGGGCGTTGCAACGAATCAAACATAAATTAACATGTAAATGTGAAAAATTCCAACCATGGTCAAAGATAGGCATTCATGGTCAATCATAGACAACCATATCCAACCAACCATAAGGAACATGAACTACCATGGTGAACATGGTTAGCCATAGTTTGCATACCCAATAATGATAAACCATGATCAAAATTGTCAAACATAATGAACCATGTTCAACTCCTGACCATGGTCAACCATGGCTAATCATTGTAAACTATGGTGTCCATGGTTATCCTTCGTGAATTATTGTCAACTATGTCCTCATGGTCAATCATACTCAACATGGTCATCCATGGTGATACTTAGCACACCTTAGTCTATCCTAATAATCCTTGGTCAACCATGGTAATGATGGCAAACCATTGTCGACCATAATCAATAAAGATTAACCATCCAACCATGACGAACCATGAATAACTAATGTTACCCATGGTCAACAATGGTCATGGGAAACCATGGTGATGTTTAGTCTACCACATTCTATCATCTTATTCTCATAGTCAACCATGGTAATAATGGTGAACTAATATTGACCATATCGAACCAAAGTCAACTATGGTAATTATGGTCACTGTCAACCATGGTCAACTACCTGTCCAGTTGTAGTGAATAATTATCAACCGTGATTGATGTTTTCCAACCATTTTAAATCATAATTAGCTAATACCAACCATAGTCTATCATAATTAAGAAATCCACCCCACTCATGCTAAATGTCAACTATTACAACTCATATACTCCAATCAATAATATTTTCCACCTTCTATATACTAATCGACATATAAAAATGGTACCAATCTGAATACATCAATCCATTTAATAATATAATTGTGCTATTTAACTATTATTATATATAAAACGTATATGGGTTTTATACCTGAAGGTAGGTCATGATTGATTTATTTATATGTAATTTGTGCAGGTGCATATTGCAGAAGCGGAGACCACCGGATGATGATCGAGTTTGGCTCATTTGCTGCTGCTCCTGCAACAATTGGTTTTGGCGATATAACAATTTCTCCCTCTTCGGCTCCATCTCCAATTTCTCCATATACGTTCAGTCATTAAAGTAAGTTTCATACACAACTACAATACAACGTTCATTGTGAATCATTGTTTATACGTGTAAGCAATCTTATGTAATTTTATTTGTACAGGATTTAATTACTTTCGGCCCATTTGTAGATTGGATGCCATTTCCTGAACCAGAAATGTAACTGCAATATAAATGTTAGGCCTTGCTTTAGTCGCTGAAACAAAGAAGGCTGTGTGTAGTTCCTTACGTTTGAATAAGAGGGGTTATCAATAGCGATCGGCCTATGTTTTAGCCCTTTGTTTTGAGATTACGAACCAGATTGCTTCATTTTTCTAGCGCTTGCAGTTTCGGTGGGATATTGACATCAACTGCAGATTCTTTTCAAAATATTCCTGCGCCCAATAAAATCCTATAAAATTATTTGGAATAATGTATGTATTTGGCATCAATGTCTAGTTTATGATTGTTCACTAGTGTCTGGTTTTATGGTATGCTGCAGCACTTTCTGAAAGTGTTATGTATAACACAAATTTTTTATCTGATCTTTCATTCTTATGAGTTCTTCCTTGAAGCAGAGCGATGCTAGAGGAGATGTTAAAGGAGGGAAAACGAAAAAGATATATTTTAAAATTATTTATATTTCCTCACATATACCGGAAAGAGACCTACCTAAAAATATTTCCAAAAGTAACAAAATACCTTGAATTGCAACTTAAACGTATTGTGTGTTTTTTTTAAATGAAAAATAATAAATAATATCGGTGACGGTGAGTATTGATGTAAGGTATATGTACACTTTATTAAAATTCAATTTAGTTTAAAAATATAATGTAAAGAATTTAAGTCAGAATATATAATACTTATTTATGAAAAAATAGTATAATATTAAAAAAAAATATTTGGAATTGGGAGGTATGAATTTTCATTCCTTGTAAAATAAGAAAATAAATGGTTGAAATTTAATTTACTATATTCTTCGCCTTACAATCCAATGGATAAAATTAAAAATATAATTAATAAATTTTACAAAATTCTCCTCTCCCAGTTCCATTACTATGGCTAAATCCATCAGATTTCATTAATCTTTAAGTTCGTTTTCAATGCATCGAATTCATCATTTCATTATCTTTAAGGTCGTTTTCAATTCATCGTTTCATTAATCTGTATGTTTATTTCGTTTTCAATTCATCGTTTCCTTAATTTTTATGTTTTTTAGTTTCCTAAGAGAGACGGTGGATTTTTTTTTTTCAACTAGGGTCACTGTTAGAGTATCTAAATTTATCAGATTTTTATCGGAATTTATTAATTTTTTAAAGTTTGTTTTCAATTATCTAATTTGTTATTTTATTATTTTTAGTTATATCATATGTTGTATGACTTTCTGGAATGTGGGAATGTTGGAAAGTTGGGTACAGGTGGGTGTCGGGAACGGCTAAAGATTTCCCCAAAATTTATAGGAAACAGCTAATTGGGAACGGTAATACTATATAATAAAAAAAAATAAAAATATATAATTATATAATAATCAAAATATTCAAATATTAAAATCAATTTAAATATATAATCTCTTTTATATATAAATATATTCTCTTAGTGTCTTAAAATGTCAAGTTCATACAAAGGAACAATTTTACCTATGTTTCTCCAGTTATTCTTATGAGAAAAAGTAAAGCGACTCTAATGGTTAAGCATTGAATACCACATACAATATGCACACAACCTTCTGCAATACAATACATAAACAAACAAACAAAAATACTCAATTAATGATATTCGTGTTAAGGATGCCTTTGGCCTTTCTTCCTGCGAAGATTTCAACAAAGTCTCATGTTTTGTGGGCAGTTCAACATATTTGTCTACATGCTTTGTATTCCCCAACCTAGTTTCCAAAGTTCCTGGAACTGTCCCAAACTCCCATTGTAGCTCCCACAACAAAGGGAACGTTTCCATATAGTTCCAAAGCTTCCGGGAGCGCGGGAACCACTAAAACAAGTTTCCCACCTCTAGAGAGCAGTTCCCGTGTAACATTATATCTATTTGATAAAAAGATTTATTTAAAGAGATTGAGGAGATTTGATTAAGTGACCTTTCAATTGGCAAAATACTTAGTAATGGGTAGTACTCTACCAACTAAACTATCTATTAAGACTAAAAAAATCATAAAATTGTGAAAAAATAAATTAACTTTTAATAGCTATATTGCATTTGATAATAACTTTTAACTTTTAATAGCTATGTTCATCATGGTTCTCTTAAATCTGCCCATGAATGATGTCTTTTGACAATGTTATAAATGGTGTGTTTTTGACAATGTTGAGCTTGTTTACGGGATCATACATTTTTAATCACCAAATCAATTTAGAAGAATTATTTTAGGTGATTGTTCTGGGTGCCATTACCTTGCCGATTTTAATCTCAAGTTAGATAAGAAGATTTTGTACAGGATTATTATACCAATAGTATAATGAAGCAAATTGATATGGTTCTGTTTAATTCTCAAGTTCTTACATAAAAGACCCGATTGGTTGATGCGTAAGATATAGCTAACACAAGCTAAAACAGTTTTTAAACGAGAATATCGTTCATTGATTCTTATTGATTCTATTAAGAGATCAATTATTATTGTGGGTTATTGATATGATTATAGATAATTGTATGACATTCTTGGGCTATAATTGATATTTATTTTTCAGGGAGAAGAGGAGAGAAACAATGTTTTGAGGATTTTATATGTAGTTCCATAAATACTCCATTCGCACAGGTTATATTAATATAATGAACATAAATGGTTGGGCAATCATGTTGGGCAATTATTTTTTATGTTGGTTTATTATTGTATTTGTTTTTGGTTGCTTTAAAAGTTTAGGAAAATGTTATGTTGCATGAGTTTTTGGAACGTGAGAATGTTGGGAACTTGGGTAATGGTGTCACGAAGGGTTAGAGGTGTCCCTAAAAATTTAGCAGAAATTGTTAATCGCACACACAATATTTCCCCATATATATACATAAACAACAAAATAACTACTCATGAGCATGGAATTCCACATATCGCCCTTACATCGAGGTGCTTCAAGAGATTGCTCCAGTTTCTCAATTAAAGATATGGTGTTAAGGATGTCTTTGGCCTTTCTTCCTACGAAGGATTCAACATAGGCTCATGTTTTGTGGGCAGTTTAGTGTATTTCTATACAGGCTTTGTATTCCCCAACTCCAAAGAAAGTCGAAACTAAAAAAAAACAGTGTTCAAAGCTCCTGAAACTTTCCGAAGCTCCCATTGCAGCTCCTCGAACTTTTCAAAGCTTCCATCCCATTGAAAATAGGGAACATTCCCATACAGTTCCAAAGCTCCAAGCTCGAGGGAGCGCAGAACCATTGTAATGAGTTTCCCAACTCTTGAGAGCCTTCCCTGTAATAGAGAAAAAATGTTTAACCATTAGTGGGTTCATTATTGTCTACTGTTTTTCCTTTTGGTAGTCTACTGTGTTTGCTTTTAGCACTCTTAAAAGCTTAGAAAAATGTTTAACCATTAGTGTTTTCTTGTATTAAGAATTTTGTTATTCATCATTTATTTTGGTGTAATTGTAAAGTTATTTGCTTTATAATTCAAATAATTATTTATAAAATTATTTAAATAATTATTTTCTTTTATATTTTAGTATTAATTTTAATTTTTTATTATTAATATTCTTAATTTTTTTTATTGAAATTTAATATTTGATTTTAATAATATGTTATTATTATATTATATAACAGAGTAGATATGGTTGATATATATTTATCACATTTTTAAATATAGTAATATATTAATTTCACATTAAAATATAATATGTAAATTTTTATTACTTTTAATATTAACCGTGATAAAATTTTGTTTACTATCACATTAGACGAGTCTAATTTTTTAATTTGTATATCTCATATTTATATTTTGCACCATCTAATTTGTTTTCCAAATGCATAAAATAGTCCAAAAAAAATATCTAATTATAAATAAAATATATATATATGTATTTTTTAATTATAATGTATACGTGCATGCTTGAATGTGTATGCAATAATTCATGCTTGAATGTGTATGCAATAATTCATATGCACCTATAATTTTTATGAAGGATTAATGTCAATTTGAAGCTAAAATCAAAACATATAGTTTAGCAAAAGGATAAAATGGTTATTCACTATTTTTCTTTTAATGTATAAAAGTATGTATATGTATTAAAAATTAGTATATATTATTAATAATGTATATGGGTTTGGAATATATTTTAAAATTTTTGTTTGGTTAAGATTTAATGACCCAAGACTTATAAGTGAAAGCTTATTCTTTATGGATGGTGTGGTTTTCCATTGAATAATAGCTATAAGTGGGTTTGCATTTGTGAATAAAAGGTAGTGATGTTGGTGTGAGGTTTTCCCACTATTTAAAAAAAACACATATTTGTTTTTATTACACGAATATAGATCCATCTTAATAGATTCATTGAAATATTTTATTTACCAACAACATATTCCACATTAAAATATTTTTTGTTATTATATGTTGAAAGGTTATGTAAACATTTTGAGTTGATCAAATTAAAATTAAAATTAAAAATTAACAAATGAAATTGGAGAGGCCAAATTATTTAGAATTAAATTTAATTAAACTATAGAAAACTAATGGTTATAAATATTGTTATGGTAATTCAGGAAAAATTAAGGTCATAGAGCCAATTTATAGTTGGTGGCTTTTAGGTTCCAGTTTTTGACAACCCATAGTTTTGCTAATGGTATCCTTCTGTAAAACAATCTATTTAAGGGATGAAGACTCCTTGGTCGTCATTTTCCTTTGGGACATCAATGATATATATATATATCCATCTTCGAGGTGAAAACATATTTTTTGAGTGAAAATTTTGAGGAAAGGTTTGGACGTCAAGAGATTTGATCCATTTTTGGGTTTAATAAATTAGAGATATAGATGAATTAGCCTAATATACTAGCCATTGCACCAAATGTTGCAAAGACAACGCCCTAAGGCATAAATTTGAGAATAATCCTACCATATAAAACATCATTGAAAATAAAAATTACTAAACAAAATGTCATTTAGAGCTAGAAGATAAAGAGAAATCACTTACCTTTTCAAAGATGGTGTTTTAAATTCCAATAAAAAATGTTTGATAGATTTTGAAAAAATACAAGTAGTAGATGAAATTAGATAAGCTAAATAAAATAACTTTAATTCATGAAAATCATGATAGCTAACAATATGATGGTTATCTTTCCAAATCTAAATTTGCATCAAAAGCTCACAAATTTTAGACATCACCACACATTAGATGAAAATGAGCTAGAGATCAACTCCCAATTATTCATAATTTTTGGTGTTAAATCTGCAACTTTGATGGGAAACTCTAGTGTAGTGCAATTCATGTTGTTCAATATCTCTAAACTATTTTAGTATTTTTCATTGCCCCCTCAATTGTTCACGATATACATCTAGTGGTGGCGAAAATTCTAATCTCTATTATAACTTCTCATGTATATCATCCATTTATGATGACAATTGGAACATGCCATTGGAAGCATTTACATGGTTAAAAACCCTCTACATGGTTGAAGACATTGATTATTCATACAATCCAATAAGCCAACATTAAAGAAAATCATTCTTCATTAGAGGGAAAATCATTATTTTAAAAGAAAGTGAATGGGAGGAAGGCACCATGAGGGAAATTTAGTCCCTCTCAGCTCATGTTAGATTCGTGATTAAGATAGATCTATATTGGTTCTAACCAACCCCTTTTTAACTACTTAATATATAGGCTAAGATCCCTAAATATATTTATATATGTGCTTAGGATAGATCTATACTGGTTCTAACCAATCGTTCTTTAACTACTTAATATATAGGCTAAGATCCCTAAATACATTGATATCTAGTGAGACTCTTGTTCATTTGAGCTATAAATATAATAAGGTACCTGATTGCATTTAGATTCAAAGTTTCCAAGTTATATTTTATTAAGCTAATGCACCTTTTATACAAAACTCTATAGGGAAGATATAACACTTTTTGTATATACAAAACTTTATAGGAAAGATATAAGGTTGGTATCATGATTTTTTTCTTAAGTAAAATTGAATAATATTTAGAAGAAATTGTGATTCTTCATTATTTATAAAATATAATTTTGAATATATAAATGGATTCAATACCTTCAAAAAATCACTTGGATTATCCACATTACACAACTTAAATTTTTTATTCTAATCAATCCCCTTTTTTATCAACTTTAACTAAAAAAGGATACCAAAAAAACCCAAAAATTAGAATACTGTTTATCTTTTTTTAACTAAATAGAATTGAATAATATTTAGATGAAATTGTGATTTTTCATTATTTATAAAAAATAATTTTAAATATATAAATAGATTCAACATTTTCAAAAACTCACTTGGATTATCCACATTAGACATTTCACACCTTAAACTTATTATTTTAACCAATCCTCTTTTTGATCAACATTGACTTAAAAAAATACCTAAAAAAACCAAAAACTTGGAAAAATTAAAGCACACCATATATAATACATACAATCATTACATTACTAATGAGAAATTTCTAAAACCATGTGCAACAAAAGTTGAAAGAGAGAAATCATATTGGATTTTCCTACCCTTGTGTGGGAGGAATTTGGAAAGCAAAATGACTCTAGAGATGTACAAGGTATCGGGGTTGAAACTGATTTGTTTTTGTTATTGCCGATTCACATGTTTGTTGCACAACAAATTTGGGTAACGAAGAACAACATTATTGAAAATGAACCTGTACAAACATTGTGGTACATTAATTCTGCTAGAATTGAGCTCCTCCTACTTATACAGACGTCATGTCAGATGTAGTCTCTTTGATTTCGACGAAAGGAGATATAAAAAATTTGTGGAATGATAGCCTAAACTGAATTGCAAAAGGAGCATTGTGAGTTTTAGAATTGCGGAGAAACCTCCTTGTGACAGTTGAGGTCTGTCATATAGTGTGTCGAGGAGATGTATTCTCCTATGTCCAACGATTCCTATAGATATGGTGTGTGCAGAAGCGACACTATCAAGGATTCTGATTTTTCTATGATTTGTCCTTCCCCATTTAGAAGCTGAAAAACCTGATTCATCATGCATTGAAATTTCTAAAAATAAAACAAACAGGTAGATTTGATATGTATTTAATAAACGAGGAACTGTGGTAATTTTCAGTCAGTACCATATACTTGTAGCTGCATTAGAGTTTCAAGAAAATCGTGAAGGCACTAGCTCTGGATCAGTAATGGGCTTACAAATTCTCATTTTAACAACTTACCTATTTCATGGAAGGCCTGAGGATGGCAGTCTGTTGGACACATAATGCAGTGATGGAGGCCATCACATCCAATTGATGGGCATTGTATGCATCACCCAGGCGAGGGTCAACCAACTTCTAGATGCTTCTACATTCAAGCAGAGGCTTTGCCTGCATTGATTCCATACGTTATGCAAATAACCCACAGTTGAGTATTTTCTTATGTTGGCAGAAATGCTAACCGAGGCAGAGATGGAAGCCCAAATATATAGAGAATTACACAGCCATGCTACTCACACAAATATGAATAATCTATCACTGATAAGTAGGAATCACATACCCACATCACTAAGCTTTGCTGAGAAGAGTCAATTGGAAGGTGACCAGTAATTAGCTCCAACAGAAGTACACCAAATGCAAAAACATCTATTTTCTCATCAACAATCCCATGCATGACATACTCTGGGGCAAGATAGCTGGAATATAAATGTAACAAACATGAATATTCCTGGTCCACTGTGAAGAAAAGTGAAGCCATCCTTATGAAACGAATATCAAGTGTATGAATGTTCCTAGAAAATCCTCAAGAAGAAGTAGAACTACTCACCCAAACGTGCCTTCAATAGAAGCTGTTAATATCAGGTGTGTCCATGGCTTCGGTAGCCACTTTGCTAGTCCAAAATCTAAAATCTGCAGTTCACCAAATGAAATTAGGAGACATCTTCGGAGCACAAGTTTCATTTCAATTTCTCCTCATCATAAATGCTCATAACTCCAAATTCCTCGTAACTCCAAATTTGCAATTAACTTAGTAGTACATTAACAAATTCCCATCAGAAGGATATGCCAGACTAAAATCCTAGCCGAGCTAATACTCTAAGACAAACATTGTAATCTTCTTTTAACATAGATTTAATTGTTAATATATTTTCACCAAGAGAGGCAAGGTTCTCAATTTATCCCTATTGGTGCTTATTAAACCAGGCAAGGTTAATATGACTCTATATTTGTTGGTGCTTAATAGACTGGACAAGGTTAGTTATATTTCTTGTAGATTATGGGAAAGAAGAAAAAGGCATAACAATGGTAATAATCTCAATGTGATTAGGTTTTTTATTCCTGTAAGTTCTTAATAAGGGCACTTAAGATGGCCCTTTCCTAGTTATATTTCTTTGGTTATATGCAAGAAGTAAAAGGCATAATATTGGTATAATTTGGATGTTATAAGTTTTGATGTCTATAATAAAATAGAGGAACCAAAAAGGATAAAGTTACTTCTTGAACAAGTGGCAAATTTTTCCTTAATTTGTCTATTTGGAGACACTTCTACCGATCAACATACTTTACACAAGAAAAATGATTGTTCTATATTGGTCAATTCTCCCTAATTATGGTCAACATACTTAACACAGATAGAATGTACTCGTGCCTTGGGCGGGCATGCCAAGCTCTCAGCATGCCCACCTACAACACAGTTGGCATGTAGGACGAGGCATATGATAAAGTTCTTAAAATTGTCCTTGCATGCTTTACATTCTATGGAAAGGATATGTTGATACATTTGAGTGACTAAACAATGCCCATGCTTTACTGTTGAAAAAATAATTTTGTTTCCATAGCATTTCTCAAAAATTCCTTTTGAATATTGTATTCTCTTTAAACATTACTTATATGCTTTGGGGTGGAGAATTTGAAAATGCGGTAACATTCAACCATTATTATCTTAATTTTTCATTTCAGGTTACTCCTTTTTTCCCATAGTGACAGGAAACTTGGACATGAATTTGAAAATGCACTAAAATCCAACACTAAAATGCATTTGAATTTCTCCTTCAACACTACTTTTCCTCATCGTGGCAAGAAATTGAGACAGGCTCCAAAGTTTCCATCATAAGGAATCCCTTAAAAGCTAGTAAACTCTAATGAAATAATCGTTCGATCATAAGGACTCCCTTAAGATCTAGTCACCTCGAATGAAATAATCATTATCTGGGATTCTCATAAAAAAAAATAGATAGAGCTTAGACTATGGTATCATATATGCCTTGGTTTTGTTAAAGAACATTGAAAGGTTTTTAAGGAACAAATGTCCTAAGAATTTAGGAATGGATCAACTTACTAAGAAGATATAATTATAATGAGTTCCTTTAAAATATGCTTTAATGCATGAAATATTTCAATGATACAAGTGCAAAGTAGGACTAATGGCATCATCCAACCCCATAGATTTTGCTATTAGTTATCCCTTACTCATAGAATATGGAGGCATGTATGAATAATGAGACAGAGTTTACTTGTGGGTCAAAATTCTTAGTGAGTAAAATGTTGGATGCTTTGATATCTCTATGAATAATATGTCTTTGACAACCTTCATGAAGATAAAGAAGACCTCGAGTTGTGCCCAGAGAAAATTTGTACCAGATGTTCCAATCTAGTAGATGAGACTTTGTGCCTAGATAGAACAATCCAAGAAAGGACAAAACAAAACTCACGGATCCATAAACCTAAAATACAATTCAGATGAGTAATGAATTATGTGAATAGTTTTTCTCCTTTTATAATTTCCTATCTCTATACTTGCTTAATCAGAAATATAAATCGTAATCTCCACATACCATGAAGCAATGATGTTGAGCTTCCATGTGGAAAAAACTCAAAAACAAGGTGCAGTCCACCTTCAACACCAAAGGGAATAAAAGTTGTGTTGGGATGGATAATATGCACAATTATCCCAAGCTCTATCAAAAAATCATTCACCCTTTGTTCCTCTATTCCACAGCCTCTAGTAAGTCGCTTGACAACTAGTAGCTCTCCATTGGCAAGTGACCCTTGTATACTTCAACATACCCACCACTGCCTATAAAGTTCTCTGTAATTGCTTTCCATGTCAAATTTTCATTTCTTTGATGAATGCTTTAGTCAATCTCAAGTTTTAAGATAATATTGTCCTTGTAAAATTGTAAAAGTACATAAATTAGAATAGATGATTCTTTGCAAACTTCTTAAACTTTGGGAACAAATAAAAAAAGTCACCCACATGTTGTATAAGATGGGGTAAACAAATGGGTATTGTAAATGAAATACAAGCACTCAAAAGACAATGTGGTGAAGTTAAGCGACAACAATCTATCAGAATTTTTTATACCTGAAGAGAAGTTACAGGTAGCAGATTGTAGTTCCTGGAATGTAAAGCATTTCCATGAGGTCTTTGTTCTTAAGGGTAATGAATCATTGTCCGAGCTTAGACTTGTCATGGAGAATGAGGAGTCATCATCAATGCTAGGGTCTGATCTCAAAGGGGACCAACCTGTAGCAAGATTTCTGGGAAAAACTCTTGAAGGAAACGTCATAAGGCAATGAAGTGAGTGGGCTTTCCACAAACATGGAACATCTTTCCATCGGGATCCTTTATCACTATTCCATGCCTCATAGTTTGAAGATAATAGTTTTTTCTTAGAGAAGGTATGTGAAGAAAAAGAGTTACTGGATGAAGAGCTACTATCAGAATCTGGGCACAAAGTTGATGATCCTTCAAGAACCCCTCGTGGTGAGTTCTCATTTTTCTGTTCAAACCAACTCTTGGATTTCTTTTTTCTATGTGGCTCTAAAGCTTTGATTGAGTGCAAAGCCTATACATGAGTACCCTGGAAACTCTACTCCTTGGACTGCTTCTTCAGATGTGGAATCTGCATGCCTAACATGAACAAATAGTGTGGTAGATGGATTCCAATTTTTAATCAGAAAATAACATTAAAGAAAATCATTCTTCATTATAGGGAAAACCATTATTTTGAAATAAATTGAATGGGAGGAGGGGACCATGAGGTGCATTCTCTCCTGCTAAACTTGCCATACTTCTCCTATCGTATTCTCACTTCTCTCTCTTCCAAAGTAAAAAGAAGAAAGGTTTTTGGCATGCCTGGTGTAGCTGCTTTTAATAGCTAATATTTTTTCTTTGAACCACGTGAGTTTTGGTTCTTTTCGGTTACATACAAGTCTGTGTGGATCTTAATTTTTGCTATTTTTTCAGTTACATATTTGCAACTTTTGGTTCTTTCAATTACAAATTATAATCATGTTCTCTATTTATGTGGGGTGGCTAGGTCCACTACATGCCCATACGTGAGTAATTTCCATCAACAGAGTTAGATTGAGAGAAACAAGCTAGTTCTTTGTGGGCAAACATTAACACCCCAAGAATAATACTGAAACAATGAAACCTATAGTAACAAAATTTTGTATATACCCAAATATAATCTTATGAAAGTAAGATGGAATATTTGACTATAATTGAGATTGAGTGGGAAACTATAGAATCTTATTTTGACATATTTCCACTTCATGAGTAGCAACTTGAAACAAAACTACAAATTAGCCCTCATGAGAAGATAAACAAAGACCTATGAAATACTAAATGATTCCTTCTAATGGTCAACGTAATATGTCAACAAAATGACTGCCCATGGGTCAACCACTGCACCATCTACCAATAGATAATCTCATAATTCATTGGCCATACTACTTAACAGACAAACAATATCATTAAGCTAGTCTTGCTAAGGGTAGTGCCCTGGTGACAGTGTGAAGGAATCCATGGATATCCTGGAGCCAAGAACCAATGGTTATTGAATAATGAAGTGCAAAAAGAAAATGTATATGGCTGGCATTTGCAAATAAGAATTCACGTATAAAGAAAAGTGTACTAGTCCATTCATGTTGATTATCACAGCACAAGTGGAACTCCTGAAATCCATTTTTCAAACGCTTTGGTCTAATAGCCCTAGAATATTATATTCTAATATTATGTGAAATGGTAATACAACCTTTAATAAATAGTCATGAATAGGCTAATTATCATGTCTTGTTATTATTTTCTTCATAATATTGAACAATTTTACCTCTAGGGTAGGTACTACTTTCAACTAATATTTCATGGAAAATAAATTTGGGTACACAATAACAGCTATCATGACAGTTCACTATGATGTCACCTCAAATACTTGAGGACTGATGAGCACTTTGTAAAATCCATATCAACAATCCTCGTTAACTGTATATTGAAGATTCAGTTCCAACTTTATGTCATTTTATCTACTGATAATTCAGTTATTGAAAAACATGTAATTTGCAGCTACCGTTAATAGCTTCAGTGCATAGTTTTATACTTGTGCATTGACAAGTAAATCATTTATGGACAAATGTATAATCCACAGATTATATTATTCATATAGTAATTACAAAAAATACAAAGTCATTTAGAAGACAACTACCAATTAAATGAGGTGAAAAAAATGAAGCCATATGGCTACATGTTTTTTGGCCAATGAATCTTAAGAGATCCAATCAGTCCAGAGAATACACAGTAGAACAATCCAAAATGTCCAAGCAGAAACAATTTATAAGGCCACGTCCATACAAATCCATAGTGCCAACAACCTGAACTCAACTCATGATTTTTGCATGAAGTATTTTCAAATGAACATGAATTAATAATCATCTAGATAATGAAGGCCTGTGCAAATCTATACCTCTGGTCTATGTATATCCTCCATATTTCATCCATTAGTGACCTTCAATTTAATTAACACACTTTTTTTTGTCCTTATTTGTTTTTCAGTGAGCCCTCCGACTCTGCAATCAAAGTAGGTAGTGGATGCCTTCCAACTGATAAATTTTTATAGCATTTTCTGATCCAAATGTTAGGTGTAAGGTAACAAAATTCAAATAGAAACAATAGGACAACAAGAACTATAGACTCAGACATTTCTGCAAGCCCGTTCATAAACATTTCTAGAAATTAAATAGTACCTATAACAACGAAAACCATTGGATTCAATTTTTTCAAGGATACACAAACATCTAAGGTTCATAAATTTTCAATTCTCTCTTTCTACCTCATTTGACTTGCTAATTGCTCCAACTCAGTCTTCACATTCATGTCTAAAGTATTGGACAGAGTCGGTCCATATTAGATGGTGAAGCCTGCAATCAAAGAGGGATGAATGTGTTGGAAGTACTACACACCTACATGTGGACTCTTAGTTAGAGCATGGGACTACATGCAAGATTCCTTCTGCATGATTTACTCCTTGATTTTCTCCTTCTTTAACTCCACAACTAGTTAGTTCTTCTACATGATTTACTCCCTGATTTGCTCCTTCTTTAACTTCGCAACTGGTTAGTTCTTCTGCATGATTTACTCCCTGATTTGCTCCTTCTTTCACTCCGCAACTGGCTAGTTCTCTCTGGAACTTGTTGTAGGTGTTGAGTCTTCTCATTGATCACCACTATGGTGCATTACCTTGGGATCTTCACCAAGTAATGCTATATCATGAGCATTGTAACCTATTTTCTAACGAATCATTCTTTTGTTCTTTCGATTTTCTTTTAGTGTTTTTTCTCTGCAAAACTATGTGTTGAACCTTTACTAGCTAGATTCATCTGTGCAAGTTTTCTAACACATTTACATGGTATCAGAACCCACGGGTTGCTAGATAAAAGGCGCACTGGTACTTTATTTTATAGGTATTACAGCTTGGAGATTAAAGATCGACAGAAAAATGGAGTTTCCCAAAGCATCGATCCTAATACCATACAACTATCATGAATGGAAGGACCAAATGGCTCGTTACCTTCGTCAAAAAGGGTTGTACAAGATTACCATGGCTGCAGAAGTGGAACCCACTTCAGCCATAGAGAAATCCAAGTACCTCAACCGCATGGATGAGGCCCACGGATCCATATGCATGTGCATCTCCCTAGAGTTGCAGTTTCATCTATCTGCCTGCAATACTCCCAATGAGATTTGGAAAAAGGTTGAAGAACTCTATGGGAAACAGGATGAGATGAAAGGACATCTGCTCGAAGTGGAGCTGCTGTCATTGGATCCACAGAACTATGACAGAATTCAAGACTTCTTCACCAAATATAATGATCTATTGTTGCAACTCAAGGGTTGTGGAATTGACAAATCCAAGGAGGAGAGTTGCCAATTTCTCTCTATTATGTCAAAGCTCAAACTGGAATACTCCATCTTTGTGTCTACATTTCATTCAGTAAGGCTTGCAACAAGTAAATCCTACACTATGCCTTCTCTCAAAGAGTTCATGGAGTCCCTTACTTTTGAGCAAGATAAACTCATTGGCATTGGGAAAATCAAACCTCCAAAAGTGCATGCACTTGCTGTGCATGATGGCAGCCACAATAAAAATCACAGATCTGATTCAAATCAGAAAAATCAGCAGCAAAAAGACAAGGGAAAAACGCATTCCCATCCAAAGAAGGAAGGGTACACCAAGCCCTTCAATGACTCCTCCAGCTCGAGAAATGAGAAAGGAAAGAAAGGAAACAGATGCACCTACTGTCAAAGAGGATTCCATCCAGAATCCTCTTGCATCAAGAAACAAATTGACCAAATGGAAGAAATCGTTCAGAAGCACAACCTTGGGGACCACATCCCTCCAGGCGCCAAGAAGAAAATTGAGGATCCTCCACAGGGGAAAGGTAACAATTTTCATGCTTTAGTTGCAATTAATTCTTCCCCTGATGCATGGATTATAGATTCTGGTGCATCACATCATATGGCTGCTACAAAGGAAGTCTATTCCTCTTTGGATGCGTGAAAAGGACCTCCCATCCTCATGGGAGATGACTCACCTATTGAGGTCATCGAAAAAGGTAGAGTGGAACTTTTACACGGAAGCTTTGAAGATTTGCTTCATGTTCCAAAACTGTTGGTAAGCCTGCTTTCATTTTATCAGATCACTCATTCTGGCACTGGAAAGAGAGTGGAATTCACTCTAGGTGTAGTGAACATATATGACCTACATAGCAGCTCCAAAATTGCAACTGGTGAGGTAAACAATGGAGTCAGGCTGTATACATTTTCTGAATTTATTGAATCTGAATCCTCCTTATTGCTTAGACATGTTGATGATAGTAGTAGGCTTTGGCACGAGAGGTTTGGTAACTTAAATTACAGGTATATGTAGTAGCTAAGCAAGCATGAGATGGTGGAAGGCTTGCCAAATATCAATTTCTCCAATGGAGTTTGTGAAGGGTGTGTCCTTGGCAAACATCCTAGGGAAAAGTTTGACACTGGCAAGACTCACAGAGCATCCTCTCCTCTAGATTTGATTCATAGTGATCTCATGGGGCCTTTTCCTCATCCTTCCATCAACAAAGCAAGGTATGTGCTTACATTTATTGATGATTTCTCATTGTATACTTGGGTGTATCTTCTCAGGAATAAATCTGAAGTTTTTGCGCACTTTGAAGATTTCAAAGCACTAGTTGAGACACAGTCAGAGAGAAATATCAAAGCCCTCCGTACAGAAAATGGGGGGGAATATGTTAACACAGCACTTCAGAACCTTTATCGTGAGTCCGGCATACAGTTGCAGTACACAGTTCCATACACTCCACAGCAGAATGGAGTTGCTAAGAGAAAGAACCAATCTTTCAAATAGATGGCTTCCTGCATGTTGCATGCTAAGTCACTGCCTCATAAGCTATGGGCTGAAGCACTTAATTGTGCTAACTACATCCAGAATAGATCTTCTCATAGGTCTGTCAAGGATCAGACCCCCTTTGAGGCTTGGAGCGGCACTAAACCAGAGGTCACCCACTTCTGTGTTTTCGACTCTCGTGCATGGGCCAAGATCCCCTCTGAAAAGAGGAAAGCTCTTGATCCACAGAGCATTCAATGCATCTTTGTTGGATACCCTGATGGTGTGAAGGGATACCAACTCCTGATTTCCTCTACGGACAAGCCTATCATTAAGCGAAGTGTCAAATTTGAGGAAAGTCTCTCGCATGCACCTTAATTGCCGCATGCAGACACCTTTTATCTACCTCATGTTCGAAATGATGATTCAGTACACTCAGATGTAGATACAGAGCATGAAGATGCCATGATAGAGCATGCAGATGCAGAGACAGAGTCTTCAGATACAAATCTAGTGCATGCATATGATGATCCACATCTAAGCCCAGATCGGGCTTCCAACAGTGAATCAAATTCCCCTGTCATAAATTAGAGAACAAGGTGCTTACGTGAGATATATGCACAAGACCACCGAACTGCTAGAAATGGTCTTATGGGGGATAATTCTGATCTACAAAGGACTAGCTCAGAGTTTATTGAGCCTCCTCTTGTCCTCACTGCCACTGAACCATCGCCATCCTGGCATTGTCATTTGGTTCAGTCTTCTGATCCACAGTCTTATGCTGAGGCTGCGGGGCATCCATCTTGGGAGTCTTCCATGGAGGAGGAGTATAACTCCCTCCTCAAGAACTAGACCTGGGATCTGGTCCCCCTTCCTTCAGGAAGGAAACTTGTCTGATGCAAATGGGTCTACAGGACCAAGAATGCTGCAGATGGGCAAATCACCAGACGGAAAGCAAGGCTAGTAGCTAAAAGCTTCCAATAAGTGCATGGCATTGATTATGACGAGACCTTTGCTCTAGTAGCAAATATGGATTCCATACGCCTTACACTTGCCATTTCGGCTGCCCAGGGATGGGAAGTACATCATATGGATGTGAAGAATGCCTTTCTTCATGGAGACCTATCAGAGGAGATTTACATGCAGCAACCACATGGTTTCATTCACGATTCATATTTGGTCTGCAGATTGAAGAAATCTCTCTACGGCCTTAAGCAGGCCCCGAGAGCTTGGTATGCGAAGATGGATTCTTTTCTCTTATCACAAAACTTCGAAAGATGTAAGTCTGATCCAAATGTTTACATGTTCAGGACACATGATTCTCTTCTTATCTTAGTTTTGTATGTGGATGATCTCCTAATCACCGGCAGCTCGGCTTCAGCCATTACTACAGTCAAGAGGGCCTTGCATGATAGGTTATTGATGATGTACATGGGTCCATTACACTTCTTTCTTGGTCTTGAGATTAGCCAGGATGCCACAGGCATCAAACTCTCTCAGGCTAAGTATGCACGAGATCTCCTCAAGAGATTTCACATGATTGACTGCAAGCCAACATCGACTCCTTTTCTGTCTGGGTTCCGCCTTGAGGATGGAGGTGACACTCCATTAGTTGACAGCACTCTCTACCAATAGCTAGTGGGGAGCTTATTGTACCTCACCCACTCTAGACCAGATCTCTCATATGCAGTAGGGGCAGTTTCCAGATACATACAGGAGCCGCATGAGCTACATTGGAATGCTGCCAAGCGCATCCTCCGATATGTGTAGGGCACCATCACCTTTTGGATTCACTATGCAACAGGCATTGTATTGAATCTCCTTGGCTTCACTGATTTTGTTTGGGCGGGCGACAGTATTGATCGCAAGTCCACCTCCGAATATTCACTCAGTCTAGGTTCTAGCCCTATCTGTTGGTCGAGCAAGAAGTATGTTTCTATTACTCTCTCTTCAGCTGAGGCCGAGCACAGAGGAGTAGTCAACATCACCATTTAGGCTCTATGGCTATAACACTTCCTCACTGAGTTGGGTGTCCAGTTCCACCATCCCATTGTCATCTGGTGTGACAACCAGAGCACTCTCAAATTTTTCAGGGATCCAGTATAGCGACAGCGGATGAAGCACATAGAGATCCATATGCACTAAATCAGAGACTTAGTACATGATCAGGTCATTGATTTGCAGTTATGTCCTTCAACAGAACAAACTACAGACATCTTCACCCAGACATTCACTGAGTAGAAGTTTCGCTCTTTGTGCGATCGTCTTGGAGTGACAGACATAGTTGCTTAGCAACTGTCTTTTCTTCCTCTTTTCTTTTCATTACATTGTATTTTGAGGGGGTTTTTTCCCACAAGGTTTTCCCTCTTTCCTCAATTTTAGTACAAGTTGCATTGTATTTTGGGTGACCTTTGGCCTTAGTTTCCAAGGTCCATTTCCTATTTTTCCCCATAGTGGTGTTCAGGGGGGGTGTTGGAAGTACTACACACTTACATGTGGACTCTTAGTTAGAGCATGGGACTACATGCAAGATTCCTTCTGCATGATTTACTCCTTGATTTGCTCCTTCTTTAACTCCACAACTAGTTAGTTCTTCTGCATGATTTACTCCCTGATTTGATCCTTCTTTAACTTCGCAACTGGTTAGTTCTTCTGCATGATTTACTCCCTGATTTGCTCCTTCTTTCACTCTGCAACTGGCTAGTTCTCTCCGGAACTTGTTGTAGGTGTTGAGTCTTCTCATTGATCACCACTATGGTGCATTACCTTGGGATCTTCACCCAGTAATGCTATATCATGAGCATTGTAACCTATTTTCTAATGAATCATTCTTTTGTTCTTTCGATTTTCTTTTAGTGTTTTTGCTCTGCAAAACTATGTGTTCAACCTTTACTAGCTAGATTCATCTATGCAGGTTTTCTAACACATTTACAGAATGATGGTTTTTAGTCTAACATTTTTGGCACTAGTTAAACTCTGGACCTTCTTGAAAATTTCAGCTATATGTCTTTGGATCCCAACGTTAAAAAGACAGGTAGTTCTGTATGTGAATGCTACTAACTAAAAAACCCATGGCCTTTGGAAGTGTCCAAACCTGACTTTCCACAGACTCATGCAGCAAGTCAAAAACAAATTCCCATGTATATTCCAAGCATAAATTGGTTGTAGATAGCATAATGTGTGTATGAGCAATGTGGGTACATGAAAATTATGCATAACGTAATGGGCGACTAAAGGCCAAATGTAAATTTTTGATAGGGTTCGTTCCTTTCCATAAAGTGTAATAGGGAAATATTGAATGACATACTGTGGAAATGAAACTCACTGAATGCACTACTAGGGGCGAAATGTGAGGCATATAATCATACATTTTCAATTCTCTCTTTGTACCCAATTTGAATCGCCAATTTCTCCAACTCAATCTTCACGCTCATGTTTAAAATATTCGACAGAGTTGGTCCATATTAGATGGTGAAACCTGAAAAGTTGGTCCATATCAGATGGTGAAGCATGCAATCAGAGAGGTATAAATGACGGTTTTTAGTCTAACATTCTTGGCACTAGGTAAACTCTGGACCTTCTTGACAATTTCAGCTATATGTCCTTGGAGCCCAGCACTAAAAAGACAGGCAGTTGGGTAGTTCACTTACCAGACAGTAATCAGTCAAATATGCATAGGACCTATCTATCCTTCAAACCTAATCAAGCAGTGTGGATCCTCAAACCATGGGAATTATCTATAAACTATTGACCATTCTTCTTCTTCTTCTTTCACTTTACGTTCACCCCTTGCCTTGAGGGTATTAATGATATGTGAATGCTACTAACTAAGAAACCCACGACCTTTGGAAGTGTCCAAACCTAATTTTCCATTGACTCATGTAGCAAGTCAAACACAACTTCATATGTATATTCTAGGACTCTGTTGGTTGTAGAGAGCTTAAGGTGTGTATGAACATCATGGGTACATAAAAAATATACATAATGTAATAGGTGACTGAAGGCCAAATGTAAATTGTTGATAGGGTTGGTTCCTTTCCATAAAGTGTAATGGGGAAATATTGAATGGCATACTTGAGAAAGAAAACTAATTGAATGCACTACTAGGGGTGGAATGTGAGGTGTATAATCATCCATCGATCTAAATTTAATCAAATAGTGTATCTACACAACAAAAAACCCCAAAAAAAAGAAGCAAAAAAAAAGGAAAATCAAGGAAAGATTGAAAGAAAGACTACGTAAACTTTACTAGAAATAAAAATGTTTTGTTTTATTGCATCTTAGTTTGTACCAAAATTTTTCAATCGTATGATGTTAAGCTACAACCACATCCATAACCTCAAGATGGATATAGTTCACTTTTAACATCATAGGCAGGTAACTACTCGAATTGTGACATGAATCTGCAACACCTACATCATAATCCAAATGCCTCCTAGAATGCGTACTTGTGGATGGAAGATCATCATTTACAACTGAATATGGGCGCTTCGACCCAGATACTCCTTAATAATCAGGAACATGTATGTGAAGATAGGCTGGCATCCCATTCATGTGATGACTGGTTTTATTCTTAGAGTATGGAGTCCTGCGTGACATTATGCTCTTAGAATATCCAACCCCATGATATCTGATGAGTTCGTGATGGTTTTTTGTATCCTCTTGTGCTTCCTACATTACAGTATCAATTTCCTTGTTCTCTATGTCAGTTCTCTTGCCACCCACCTTGCTACCATATGCAGAGGGCTTCTCAACACCTTTGGTATATTCTTTGTCCTCTTCATTGGTATCTTCTATTGTCTTTTATTTTTTCACCTCGGCTCTGACAATTAGCTTGTTCAAAACTTTAGATTGATCGAAGGCTTTATCACAGACATTTAGGCTTTCAATGATTGGCCAAGGTTTTACGGTGTCCTAGTCCTTCAAAAACTTCATTTCCAAAGCTCTTCTCACCAATGACTACATTCTTTCTAGCCAGCTCATCGTGGTGTTCTTTATCCTTACCCTCCTACATTACAGTGTTGATTTCCTTGTTCTCTAAATCGGTTCACTTGTCGCCCTCCTCACTACCTTCTGTAGAGGGCTTATCGAAACCCTTGGTGGATTCTTTGTCCTCCATCTTCTACCAACCTTTCACAATTTTCTCACTCAAATATTTAGATTGCTTGACAAATTTATTGCAGGTATTCAAAGTTCCAACAATTGGCCAGGGTTTCAGATCTACTTTCTTGACAAACTCGGGGACTTCCTTAGATGTGATACAAATCACGAACTTAACCAGGGTCATGGAGAATATGCTGAGAGCCTTAGCGTTCATTTGTTGCTCAACGATTGAGCCAACACTCTTCATCACAACACCGAGAGCCATTGTTGCAGAAAACTGATGCAGTGCAGATAGTGATAAAAATAAAGAAAAACAAAACCCAAAATGAAATCCTAGGAGGTTGTTGTAACTAATAAACAACAAAGAATTAACAATAATGATTAAGGTTAACTATAAAAAATAGTTCGGCAGCTCATAAGAAATTAATCAGATGACACAACATGGTTCAATCATCTAACAATAGATCTGATGGTTTAGAGTCATGCAAAGTGGCAGCTGGGGGAGATATTCTCAAAGGAAATGCCTTACGATGTAATTACTTAAGCTTCCACATACTATTCTATATTAAGAATTAAATGGATTACATGTCTCCCTCCTATTAGGAAGTAATTGAATTTTTGTTTTAATTTCAATTACTTATTCTCTTTGAACATTGAAATATTTTACTATGATCAACATTATTTTTTTTAAACTTCATATATCATATAGCTTATTGAAATTCTAGATTGAAATATTTTTAAAAGGTATAAAAATTATACATCTTCCTCACATTAGAATGTGAAAATATAATAATTTTTTAGTTTAATTACATTATCTCCCCCTAAAGTTGATGTAAAAGTATGTTATTTAACATGGACATCCTAATATTTTATTTATGACTAAGAGCAAGAGTGAAATATTTTTACCACATCTCATTTATATTGTGTTGGAATATCAACAACTAATAAATCACATTGCGTGTAATTATTGATTTTTTAGAATTATTTTAATTAAAATAACCAAATATATATATTCATTTTTCTTTTATATTAAACCCTACATTATTTTTTGTTTAGAAAATATTTTATTTTCATTTTAAAAGGAAAACATGTTAGCTTGAGGTCAAACACAGAAAGAACTACACATATCCCTCAGATTGTTCTATAGAATGCTCCTCTTGGCACAATAATTTCACATTTGTGCAAAATTTCAGTCACCTTTACATCTTTCAAAAGGAAATATTTAGCTTTCTAACCTATTTTCCTCTCTTAAGCATATTGAAGGCCCCAAAGTCCATTTCCTTTGTGAGAAAAAACATAATAGGATTTGAGAACCACAAGGGGGTCAATGAGACCATAAAAAGAGCATATGTTGTATTTGGTGGCCTTATTCACAATGCTTGAGGCCTAGAAGATTCATTTTACTACAGAAGGCTCATTAGTATGTTTCAAAACCAATTAATAGTAACCATATCCCACGTAGGGGCCAAAAAATTGATTGAAAGGCCCTATGCAATGTTTCAATGTAATTTTCGTTGTGCCTAACTTTAAGAAGCTTTTCTAAATTCCCAAGTCCCCTATTATATTTCCCTAACCATTATCAATATGCAAAGACCCATTAGTGTCTCTGATAACATCATAATATATCTTAGTAAACAAATCATAGTTGAAAGATATCCAAAAGAACATTGTTTGTGGATTCTAGATGTTTCTAATGGTTATTGAGACCAACAAGTGTCATTTAGAGCATAAATCCATTGTTTTCATCATATGACCTTGTTTAGAAATTTATGCCAATTCTTGATGCATAAAATAACCTAATAATGGTACAAACATCACCCTTGGAAGACACTGCTAACAAATAAAGTTCTAATATGGTGGTTTAAGGATTCACCCATGGCACTTGAACCTAAGATGAAAGGAATATGGATAAAGTCACTTGTTTCCCTCTACCAACTATGTTCACTAACCAGTAACCCATCCATGATGCCTAAAAACTTGTAATGACACCTATATTCAACTTAGGTGTGAAATATTCCATCGAGAGGACCCATTTCATTATTTCTACGTGTTTTTCCTGGTGCTTCAAGTATAGAAGTTTTACTTAGGGCTTAATGTCATTGTCCCCACCTAACCATGTTTATTCCATGACATATATTTCTAATGCATAAAATATATTGATGGTGCTTAATTCCTACTAAAAACACAAAGAACCCCTGCAAATTTCTTCCATGTTGGATCAAGTACATATTCAAGGATTGATCTTGAGAAACTACAATAGTGTTTTAAGGCACTTGATTTTGGTATTTAATGATGGTCAAGGCCTTGAAAACCATCCATGCTCATGTATGGTGGTCTAAGCTAAACATGTTCATGGTATTTAATACTAAGAAGTTATGTTTAAGGACAAAGGTTTTTGTTTCACTTCCCTTATCCAAGATTATGGGGTTGAGGCTATTGTTTCAATACCAAAAATATGGCCAAGGCCTCAAGACCCATCTACACTATATGAAACATATTGATTCTACCCATTATCAAACTCCTACAGTGAAACCCATGGTAATGGCTCATGTTGATCTAAGTTGTCTTCATGAAGCTTGATCTAGAGAAGTTTCAATTAGGTATTAAGGCCCCATGTTTACCCATTAATAATTTTTAGGCTTCCAACCAATTTTTGGTACACCAAATTTACTCATGGCACTCATATTTCACTCAAAGGCCTATCTCTCTATCCAATGTTGATGTCAAATGCCACCTAGAGAGGGTCCATATTGCACTTTGTATGTGATGTTCATGGTGATTATACCTAAGAAATAACATTTAAGGCCTAAGGCCTAAGTTGTTTCATCTTATAACCATAGAAATTAAGCTCCTGAAAGTTCATATAGGGTTTAAGCCCTTTGTTAGCCCCATTAGTAATGTTTATACCTCAAAACATTTTTCTAGTGCACAAAACCTACCCATGGCACCCATTTCCCACTTGAATTCTAAAGAACCCTCAACATGGCCCCAATAATTATTTGTGGTTTGTATGAAATACACATTCATGTTCAGGTAATGTGTTATGGTTTAATCCTTATGCATGTATACATCTAGTAGGAAATAAATACTATACATGTGTTTTTTGCAGTCATTTGAGGATGCATTTAGAAATACACCATTAGAATTTGTGGGTATTAGGTGTTTTTTATGGTGATTGAACTTGATCATTTTTATTTAGGGCACATGTCCCATTATTCTCCTCCTATCACCTTGCTTAAACCTCTAGAGTCATTCTTGGTGCATAAATAACCTAGTAATGACACCCACAACACCCTTGGAGGTGATTAATAATTAATAAAAGTTAGTTGTGGGGGCTGGAGAACTTGCCCATAATACTAGAGCTTGAGAAGAAAAATTAGTTCTATAGGCTCCTATTTCTTTCCATAACTATGGCCATAGATTCCATACCCATCCATGATGACCAAGACCTCATAATGAAATCCACATTCAATCATATGTAAAGGAATCCCTAAAGAAGAATCATGTCATGCTTTTTAGGTGTTGTCCATGTTGCTTGAACTTGAGAAGGTTAAACTAAAGTTGAAGGTTGTTATTTCTCCCTCACCATTTTAATTCCTTGACACACATTTCATAGTGGAAAAAAACTACTCATGATGCACATATCCCACTTGTAGGCCAAATAACCCCTACAAAGTTCCTTTTTATTTATTCAAGTAATTTTTCAAGGATGTTGAGCTCTAGAATATTCAATAATATCCTAAGGAACTCAATTTTATTTTTTAAGGATAGTAACACCTAATGAACTTGGATTGAGAATTTTTAGTTAGGAGTTAAGGCCTTTGTTTACCCTATTCACGTCTTTTATTCATACAAACCCATTTCAGTTGCATAAAACCTACCCATGGCACCCATATCCCACTAAAAGGCATGCAAATAACACTTGCAAATGAATCCTATCATCGTTCAGGGACTTGTTCAATGACGTTGACCCTAAGAAGATTCGATAATAACTCAAGGCACTTATTCTCTTTCCTCAACATGGTTAAGGCCTCAAAACCCATCCTTTGTGTAGAAAACCTCCTTATGGAATATATAGCTCTGACGCTAGATTCCTATTAAAGAGGGTGTAACAACCCGTGGTTATTTTCCTATGTAAATAAAATAATACCAAGATCTTGGGAAAAGTATTCCAAGTTGAATGTGGGGGAAAACATAGTGACGAGTGTCATTAGTGATTAATTAATGGCTATGTAAATTAGCAAAGGAAAAGTGGAAATAATTGGTATTTTATTTATGAAATAAAGGAGAATAGGTGAAAAGGGAGATGAAAGGCCGCAAATTTACATGTGAGGAAAATCGAAAGACAATTGAAGAAATTACTAGCCTCCATGATAAAAAGGCTTCTGAGGAACAATTCACAACTTTTGACAGTTTGGTTGAGCTTTTGTCATTTTTATCTTGGAGCTCTCTTCTATTGTCTCATTCTCTTGCACACTTATAGTATTCTGTAGAAATTCTCACTGTAGATTAACCTGATAATGCAATATAACTAAAGAAAAATACTTTAATCTACTTCTACAATCAAACTTGTAGAAGCTTAATAGATTTGAGAAAGATCGAGAAGAACACATATAACCAGAAGAAGAATCAATGCACATGAAACACAGAAAATACTTAGGGGAAATCCTCAGCTAAAAATCCCACTATCTGTATTATCATACAAGGTGGAAATATCAGAATTACACAAAGCTTTAGCTCTCACAGCTAGCCAGCTCTTAGTACAATCCTCCTAGATGCTCCCAAGAAAACAAGGCTTCTCAAAACCTTCTCCTCTACCCTCCAAGCCTCCTATTTCCTTGCGTTGTTTCTCCTGGATGATCTAGTTGTTACCAAGTGTAACATTGATCTTACACCCTGTAAAACTGCACAAATCTCAAGGAATGAATCCCTTCTGCATGCAAGAGTTTTCCTTATAGGAAAATTCTTGCAACTGATAGTACATTGTCCGATATGATGGACTCCCTACTCAATCTGCATCTGTGAAGCCCTGTAGCTTCACTCCCTCTGTCTCTCTGTACCATAATCCATACTCAGATGTGCCTCTAAGGTATCTCAAAACATGCTTTGCCACCTTCCAAAACATCTTGGTAGGCTGAAGCATAGCTTGACTTAGTTGGTTCACTGCATATCACAAATCTAGTTGTGTGTTCACTAAGTACATCAGTGAACCCACAAGATGTCTGTACACAGTAGCGTCTACTACTTCTCCTGAAGTAGCATCCTCCTTCCTCCAGTTACCTGCTAGAGGAGTCTGCATGGGCTTGCACTTCTCCATGTGGAATCTCTTGAGTATCTCATTGGCATACTTGCCCTAAGACACAAACAACTCCCCATCCTTTTGCCATACTTCCATGCCAAGCAAGTAATTCATGAGACCCATGTCTTTTATATCAGATTCTCTTGCAAGGTCCTCCTTGCAAGACATGATCAACTGATCATCACTTGTCACTATGAGATCATCAACATAAAGTACAATGATCAATTGCTTACATTTCACCATGATGTGGTACATTTTTGCATCCGCTTCACTCTTTGTGAAGCTCAACCCGGTGAAGTAGTTGTTGATCCTGGTGTACCAAGCACGAGATGCTTGCTTCAGCCCGTACAAATCTCCCTTGAGTCAGCACACATGTGACTTATGATCAAAGGTCTCAAAACCTTCTGGTTGCTCTATGTACACCTCTTCCTCAATCTTGCCATTGAGGAATGTAGTCTTCACATCCATCTAATGGATCTTCCAACCCATTTGTGCTGATAGTGCCAACATTGATCTGATAGATGAGTACGTTGCTACAGGAGAAAAAGTCTCATCATAGTCAATCCCCTTGACCTGTGAGAAACCACCGGCAACAAATCTTGCCTTATGTTTTTCCACACTACCATCAGCAACTTGCTTTACCTTGTAAAGACAATGGGAAATCACAACTGACTTGTTCTCCGGTCTTGGAACCACATCCCAAACATTGTTCTGAACTATGGAGTCATAGTCCTCCACCATAGCAACAACCCAAATCAGCTGCTACACTGCTTCCTCAAAGGAAGATGGCTAGGTCTCAACACATTCCCCAACAAGGGCCATGTATCCAATGTACCTCTCAGGTGACCTCCTCTGTTTGAGCTGAGAATATGGTTCTCCCACATTCTCTCTCGCATCCAACAACAATATGTTAGATTCTCTTATGCGCTTCCGTCCATCTCCGGAAGACTCTGCTTGAGTGGACGTCTCGACTCCTAGAACCTTTGCATGGAGCTGCTCCACATCAGTCTGATGCTTCTCCTCCTTAGGAACCAACAGTTCCTCCACAGCCTATAGTTGGAGCTCCCTTTTAAGGGAAACTTGCATGGCCTTCTGCTCAACAAAATTGAGATCTCTACGAACTAGTTTCCTCTGACTAGTAGGCAAGTACACTCGATAGTTGTGGGGTGTATCAGTGTACCCCAAAAATATCCCCAACTCAGCTATAGGCTCAAGCTTCTTCCGTGCATCCTTTGTCACATGGAAATATACCGATGAGCCAAAGATCCTGAAGTGACCCACATCTAGTCTCTTACTGTAGAAAGCTTCCTTTGGTGTTTTCATCCCAAATATGCGATCTAGGATTTTATTCTGCAAATAGACTGATGTGTTGCAAGCCTCTGCACACAAATGAAGTGGTAGGCCTTGGTTATGCAACATCACCCGTGCTGCCCCTACAATCATTTTGTTCTTCCTCTTGTCCACCCCATTCTTCTGTGGGTTATGAGGTGCTGTCAATTCCTGTTTAATTCCTTCCGCTGCACAAAAGTCCTTAAACTCTTGAGAGACATATTATCCACCGTTATTACTTCTCAAGGCCTTGATATTCTTTCCTGATTCTTTCTCAACCAAAGCTTTGAACTCACAAAACTTTGAGAAGGTTTGATCCTTCTTCTGCATGAAATAAATCCAGCATTTACAAGAATAATCATCAATGAAAATCACATAATACCTTTGCTTCATGGTGGATGCCGTCGAGAATGGTCCACACAAATCAGTATGAACTTGCTCTAAGATCGCTTCTGCTTGACTGTCTCGATCATGAAAGGAAGACTTGGCGTACTTTCCCAAGGTACAACCTTTGCATGTGTCAACTTGCTCAAGTTTACCTTTGGGAAGTCTGGTAGAGATCTGTTGCATTATCTTCAAGGCCCCATGATGCAAATGGCCCAACCGCCTGTGCCATAACTTGCCAATGTATTGGCTTTGCACCAATTCTACTTTTGAACTCAATGCAACACAGTCATCTACCTCTAGTTTATAGAGATTCTTCACTCGAATCCCGATCCTCTTGGTCTGACCCGTGGCTATGTGTCTTAGGAATGCATTTCCTTTATTGAAGACAACATTGTAGCCTTTGTCCTCCAACATCACGACAGATACCAAGTTCTTCCTCAGTCCAGGCACATACTTCACATCTGTCAAGGTGAGAGGAGCTCCATGCTCCCTCTGAAAAGCAACCGTGCCCACTCCTAAAACACTATACTTTCCATCGTCACCCATCTCTATGCACATATTGAGTTATTTTTCCTCCAAGCTACTGAATAAACATTTATCGCCGGTCATGTGGAATGAGCCTCCATTGTCAAGATACCAAACACAACCCACCATCGATGAAACCATACATGCGATGAGGGTAAAGTCCATTTCGAACTGAGAGGCTAATGCCTGACCTTCAGATCCTTTCGAGTATCCCTTCTTAGACTTATTCAATGGGCAATTAGTTGCATAATGTCCCATCTCGTGACAATTAAAGAATCTCACTTTAGATTTGTCACCCTTCTTCCCTCCATGAGAAGAATTCGATTTGGAATGGGAAGCCTTCCCTTTCCCTTTCCTTTCCTTACCTGCTAAGGCCAGATTTTCTTCATCATCATTCTTTGATGAAGAACCATCTTGAGTGCTCCTCCTGATCTCCTCATGCATGAGATCTGACCATAGTCGTTCCCAATCCGATAGTTTCTCTCTTCCATTCACAGAGTGCTGGTAGTTATTCCATCTCTTTGGAAGACCGAGGAGAGCAAGGCTCACCATATCATCATCGGCAGTAGTTATTCCCACACTACCAAGCTCATCTCTGCAGGTAGTGTGCTTGTTCATATATGTAGAAATAGTATCACCCTTCTCCATCTTGATTTTTCAAAGCTTATCCTTGAGTGCCAGTTTCCTCTGGTCGTTATTGTTCTGATAGAGGTCCTTCAATGTCTTCCACATTGAAAACAGAGTGTCCTTCCCATGGAGACTCGAGACAATATGGTCTCTAACTCCCTCTAGAAGAATCTGTCTCGCCCTCGCCACACACTTCTTCCATTCAACCAATTCTTGTGCATTAGCTGCAACTAGCTTGGAGATTTCTTGATCAATGAAATCCTTCAAACCATTGTCTTCTAATACAGCTTCCATTCTATCTTTCCATGCTATGTAATCTGAGTCACCTTCCAAGGCATACTCAAGTCTCAAGCCGTAGAAAGCCATTGACCAACTTGAAGTATGAGATGAATTCGATTTGTACCTGCAATCTTGAACTTCAAACTTTGAATTCTCTTCTTAGTATACTGTTCATAGCTCCGATAACCTTTGCTCTGATAAACTTGGCTCTGATACATGTAGAAATTCTCACTGTAGATTAACCTAATAATGCAATATAACTAAAGAAAAATACTTTAATCTACTTCTCCAATCAAACTTGCAGAAGCTTAATAGATTTGAGCAAGATCAAGGAGAACACATATAACTAGAAGAAGAATCAATGCACATGAAACAAAGAAAATACTCAGGGTAAAGCCTCAGCTAAAAACCCCACTATCTGTATTATCAAACAAGGTGGAAATATATTATAATTACATAAAGCTTTAGCTCTCACAGCTAGCTAGCTCTCAGTACAATCCTCTTAGATGCTCCCAGGCAAACAAGGCTTCTCACAAACCTTCTCCTCTGCCCTCCAAGGCTCCTATTTCCTTGCGTTGTTTCTCCTGGGTGATCCAATTGTTACCAAGTGTAACATTGACCACTCACACTAATCTTACACCTGTAAAACTGCGCAAATCTCAAGGAATGAATTCCTTCTGCATGCAAGAGTTTTCCTTATACGAAAATTCTTGCAACTAATAGTACATTGTCCCTGTCTTTAATCTCAACTGGATCTTTCTTAGAATAGACATGCATGAGTTGATGATGAGAGAATATTCAATTATCTAGAGTACACTAGTTGGATGCATGCATGCATTAACTGACTGAACTCAGAATTAGTTCCTCAAACAGTTTGGAACTAATTTAATTGGACTTAACTCAGTAAACTGAGTTAACTAATTACAACTCAATCTTATCTCCTTAATTAAAGGATAATCTCCTTAATTTAAGGGATAATTGTTGCATGACTTCACAAAGACTTGTAGCTTGAATTTCTCCAACTAATTAACTCAAGATGAATTAATTAATTATTTTTCAAGCAGCTGGTGGGACTAAATTCGAATTCTAATTGTCAATTTTAATTCAAGGACAAATTCAAATTGGAATATTCTTGTTGCCACATTTCAACATATTCTTGGAGCATTATTGGAGTACTTTAGCATACCTTGATTTGGAGAAATAAGGTAAAGGAAACCAGGAAGGTGCAAGGGAACAGTTGGATCAATGACTATTGTTGGATTGTTTTATAGGTAACATGTTACATGTATGATTTCCTTGCTAGTTTATGGATGCATTGTATATGATTGTGATTATCTAGTTATGTGTTGTCATTGCTATGGAAAATTTCTTGGATTGGAAGTGATCTTTGGCCTTTCCTTGCCATTTCCTTGATAGCCATGGTTTTGTGGGATTTTTTCCACTTGATTATTTTATGGCTGGTGCTCACATAACTCCTTATGGTTGTGAATTAGAACAAACACTCTGGAAGCCTTGAAAGGGATTAGGTTGAGTTACTAGTCCTAGAGCCTAGGTTGGGACAAATACTATGTTTCCCTTGGTGGGTTGAGTTATGTTATGAAACTGGCTCACAAAAAAACAGCTCAATGACTTAAAAAGTATCCTCTTCGAGGGGGAATCCTCCTTTACATTACATAAATGAAAAATTCTTGGATGATGCAAATGACAAGACCTACTTTGTATATATATGAGTCTAAGGGGTCACAGTATAACCAAATCCTACATAACAATAATAATGAAAGGGCACAACAATAACAATAGTGGTCTTCTATGGGGCACAACAATAGCAATATATGGGCTACATGGGCACAATAATAACAATAAGGGGTATACACTAGTATTATAGGGACCTAACATGCCCCTCTCCTTCAAAAAAGTGTTATCCAAAACGATTGAGTAGTTATGGATGCTTCTCTATAAAATTCTTATCCTCCCATGTGCAATCTTCAGTGAGTAAGTTCATCCACTTAATGAGATATTCTGAAATTGATTGATTTTTTAAATGTCAGGTTCTTGTTTCTATGACTGCTTTAGGCTCAAATATGATTTTTCCTTCTTCGCCAAGTTCTAGCAACACTGTTTGAACTAGAAGTTGGTCACCAATAACCTTCTTTAAGCATGAAACATGGAAAAATCGGTGTACTCAAGAAGATGCAGTCAACTCCTATTTGTATGCCATAGTACTGATCTTTTGAAACACCTTGTAAAGACCATAGTACTTGGGTGATAATTTACTATCCTTCGTAGCTTGCTTGAGATACATTTTTTTGTATGGTTGTATCCATAGAAATATAAATTCACCTACAACAAAACTTCTTTCATTGTGATGTTGATTTTCTTTTTGTTTCATTCTATTTTGCGCCATAGTGAGGTTATCCTTTAAGAGTTGGAGAACTTGTTGTTGATGCTCGATGTGATATTCCACTACTTGAACCTTAGAATTTTCTCTTAAATATGATGTGATGGATGGTGGATGGTATCCATAAAGTGCCCTAAATGGGTTCATTTTTGCTACAGTATGGAAGGAAGTGGTACACCACCATTCAGCTATAGATACCAACTTGAACCATTGTGTTTGTTTCTTAGATACAAAGAAATGAAGATATCCTTCAAAACATTTATTCAGTATCTCAGTTTTCCCATCAGATTGAGGATGATAAGATGAGCTATGAGCTAATTCAATACGAAGAAAATAAAATAATTCCGTCCAAAAATTTCCAATGAAATGGGATCTCTGTCACTTACTGTAATATTTGGGTTTCTATGAAGCCTTTGAATCATTTCCATAAATGTAGTTGCAACTGTATTGTCTTTAAAAGGATGAGATAATGCACAAAAGTGTGCATACTTGGTAAGTCTATCAACTACCACCATGATGACACTCTTTCCTTTAGAATTGGGTAAATCTGTGATGAAATCCATTGAGACCTCCTCCCAACGCTGACTTGGAATGTATAAAGGTTGTAACAGACCCGAGGTCTTAATTGTCTCAACTTTATTTTGTTGGAAAACCAAACATTCTGCCATCCCCAAAAAATTCCTTCTTGACCCTATGACAAGTTTTTAAAAATCCTGAGTGCCCTCCTAAGGGAGAGGTTTGCAATTCCAAAAGAATCTTTGTTTGAGTTGGGAATTCTTATAACTATATCAGTGATATTTGAACCATAACGAATCATTTTTCGAGCTAAATGTATCAAATGTGCTAGGATCTTGTTGCAACTTTTGAATGAGTGACAACACCTCTTCATCATTCTTACATTCATCCCTTGCTTCGGTTATCCACTCAAGTTGGATAATAGAAGTGACACAAAGAAATGCTTCCATATCCTCATCCTTTCTTAAGAGCGCCTTTGCAACAAAATTTTGCTTCCCTTTTTTGTATATGATTTCAAAGTCATAACCCAACATCTTTTTCACCCATTTTTTTCCCTTATGAATATAATATTTGTTCCAAAAAGTATTTAAAACTATCATGATTCATTTTTACCTTGAAGTGTCTTCCCATTAGGTAAGGTCACCATTGCTTTAGTGCATGTAGTATTTCCAACATTTCCATCTCATAAATAGGCTTTGTAAATACTTTCCTTTGATTGGACAAATTTAAAAACAATGGGTCTTCCTTCTTGCATTAAAATAACACCAATTCCATTTTGTGAGGCATCACATTCCACAATAAAAGTTTTTGTGAAGTCTAGCATAGCTAAGACTAGTGCTTGGAACATTGCCTCTTTAAGGTGTTCAAAGGCCTTCATTTCTTCTGGAGTCCAAGAAAATACATATTTATTTAGTAATGATGTTAGAGGTGTTGCTATTCTCCCATAATTCTGAACACCCTCATGAGATACAATATGGCCAAAATATTCCACCTCTTATACTCCAAAGAAACATTTGGAGGTATTTTAATATAATTATTTATCCTCCTATAGTTTGAGAACCCTGTCAACATGTTGAACATGATCCTACCAAGACTTATTGTAGATTAGTATATCATCAAAAAATACTAACACAAAGTTTCTAACGGTTTGAAAATGGAATTCGTCAAACCTTGAAATGTGGAAGGTGCATTAGTGAGGCCAAAAGGCATGACCAAAAATTTACAATGACCATCATGAGTTTTAAATACTATTTTCATAATGTCTTTAGTCGTCATTCTAATTTGACAATATCCTGAATGGGGATTCAGCTTTGTGAAGTAAATTGCTCCATCTAATTCATCCAACAATTCATCAATGACAGGAATGGGAAATTTATATTTAATATTGATCTTGTTGAGCTCCCTATAATCTGGAAACATACACCATGATCCATCCTTCTCTTGCACCAATACTATTAACACTCAGGTTGTCCCCTTTGACTCCTAAGGGAATACGGCCGAGGTAACCACTAACCAATCTTTTGGCCACAGGTCCTAGCCTACCTATAACCAGAGAGGGCTCTCTCTTTCTGCTTTAACTTTGTTTTGATGATGTTTAGGCTAGCTATGATGCACAAGGTTTTTTTTTGAATTTGCTGGATGATGATTTCAGTCAGAACAGGTATATTTTTGCAGGGTGATCTAGGCCATTGGGCATGGAGTTCGTGAAGTTAAATTGCTTGGTATGTCTATCTTGAAACAACAGTGATGCTATAGAGCCAGATAAGTGTCTATGGAACAATTCTTTAAATATGTAATTGGATGGGATGGAATCAGGGCGTGAAAGGCAACTAAGGATCTTTCAGTAAGCTGATATGGGGAACAGTGGGAACATTACTTAGGAGCATTGAAGAATTCCTGAATAACATTCATATTTATAGAACCAATACAAACATGAGCAATTAAGAATTCATGTCCATGATTAATTCTGAAGAAAATATATTCAACAACAGAGATTGAGCACAGGGTGTAATCAAACATTTCCTATACTATTCTTTTTCTCTATTGTTAGACTAGTGAAACATGCATATGATTTAAGCAGACATAAGAAGACAAAACATAGTTTAGGATAACTTATTGTTCCATTAGACAACACAGGAATTCTGTAACAGCACGCAGAGCATCATTGAGACATCAAACATTCAGGAGATAACGAACTTTTCCAGCCTTTTGCATTAGATCATCTGAAAATATACAATATATTGTCTCAGAGAGAAAATCACCAACCCCAAATACGTTGCAAGGGGAGGTATATATACAAAATTTAGATACAAAAATATCTAGCCGATGAATTAATGGCTCATAAATACTGTGCCAACTCCTGAAGAATTACAGCTGAGAGAGTAAATGCTGTAATAACTGCTTAGTGTATTAGCTGTCCAAAATTGTCAGAGAATTTTGACTTTGTGACCCATTGAGTCGGCTGGAGCCGTATTGCCCAAATTTGCGTGTTTCCTTTGCTTTAGCTTGCTGTCGTAGTATCATGCTGAGTCACCCTTTTTGGCCGCCTTGCATGCTGTCCTGATTCTGTTTTTGACTTTGGTTGAGCTGAAGCTGACTAGGACAGACCAAACCGAGATTACTGAGGCAAAATTTGCAGCATTGCCTGCCACCAATCTTCCTTGGGTAGTTGGTGTCTTCGTATCTTTATCAAGGTTTCATCTGCCTCTGTATACCTGTAAAAATTTGGTGGGACCTCAAATAGGTGATTAATCTCATGCTCAATGTAGAATAGATTTTCAAGCTTGTCATAGAGGCTCTGCCCTGATGGAGGTCCTGTTTCTTCAGAAGTACTGGCGGATGCTGTGATCTGATTTTCAATAAAATTTGTCATCCTAGTGGCATATTGCTCACGGGTGAGCAGTCTTCCTGTGCCGGTCAATAGGCTGGGCAATCCTTTGTCTTGCAATGCTCCCATTTTAAGCTTGTATTCATCCACCTCAGCCTGCATTTCATGACATTTTCTCTCCACAGTTTGTACAAAATTTCTGAGGGTCAGCACCTTTTTAACTGTGAGGACAGCATCTGTTCTGTTGATGATGTTTAGGGCTGCCAGCTCCTCCTTGGTCTGATTGTTGAGAAAATGTATCATCCTGTTGGCCTGCTCAGGCCTATTCCCTAGTGCTGTTCTGGCTTTCTGGCTTTCAATTTGTGCTTGGCCTATTAATTCCATCTGTTCGTGCACTGTTTTGATTGACTTCCACTGTCTGGTAAGGGAGTGGTCAATCCGGGCCCACAAAATCCTTTTTATTTCTGCCAGAGTATTTTCTAGTTTTAGTTCCTTCTCTAAGGCCTTTATTTTGTCCTTTAGGGCCTTAATCTCTTTGGTCTGCTCTACTACTGTCATCTTGGATTTGTCATACTTGGCTTCCAGCTCTGCCAATTTCTCCTTGGCTTGTTTGATCTCTGTCGCCTGAAGCTCCAGCTCTTTGATAACTTTTGTCAATTCATCCATGTTTAAGCTGGACTCAGGAGCTGTTGTTGTTGCTGCCACATCTGTTGTTGCTGTAGCCATTGCAGGGGTCGCTGCTGCCTCTGTAGTTGTGGCAGTGGTTGGGGCAGTCTGAGGAGGTTGGGAGGTTGATTCTCCCTATTTGTCTTGGAGTGCCCTTTCTAGCTCCCTTTCCAGATCAATCACTCTTTGATTCAGCTGCATTATTAGGTCCAATTGATCCTCAACTTCCTTTTCTTTCTGCAATTCTGCTGTTTGAGGGTGCTCAGTAGGAAGCAATTTCAGTCTCTTCTTCAATGCAGCAATATCATCCTCTTTCTTTTTCATAAGGGCCCTCACACCCTTAGGATCCTTAGGATCATGTCCTAAGTCCACAATGATGTCCTCCAGTGTTTTGATCCTATTGTCCTTGGCCGTGGAGGACATTCTCTCCAAGTCTAGCTGAGTGTTGGTGTTCTTCAGAGATTCTTTTAATTCATGGGCCATTGTGGCCCTGTCTACCAGTGTGGCATAGACCATTTCCCCTGTTTGCTTATGCAGCTCTATCTGATCCATGGGGTGAATGTCTTTTTCCATGACTTCTAACTTTGTTTTGACAAAATCTGTAGCTGAGTGAGGCTGCGGTATCTTGGGTTTAAAATGGCTGAGGATTATCTTTTCCTCTTGGATATCATATACTGACATCAGCCTCTCTTGTTTAGTCGGTGTTGCCTTGAGAAATTGTTTGCATACCTGCACTCTTAACAGCTCATTTTGTGCCTTAATTTCTTTGAAGGAGGCCTTGGTGCTGGATGTCTTCTTGCTCTTCTGAGTGGAGGAGGACACCTCCATGCCAAGCTGTACTCCTTGCTCTTGTTGAAAAGAGCTTGTGGCTGTCTGCTGGTTGTCTTCTCTTTCTTTCCTTGGGCTCTCAAGGATCTCCTCGCTGATTTCTTCTATGACCGGAGAATCAACCCTTTGTCGTTTGGCTTCAGGTTGCTGAGCGGATCCACTAGCAGGTGTGGACTCCTCTCGGTCCCATTTCTTGCCCCTTTCCTCATGTGCAGGGGTATGTAAGGCAGGCACTGTTGGTGCCTCTGTTTGTGGTGGAGGGGTTTGCTCTTGCTGCTGCCCAATTGAGGAGGCAGGTTTTTCTGTCACTACTTTTTTTTCTGCACCCATTATCCCCTTTCCTTTTTCTATAGCTGATGCTGATGTAGATGGCCCCTGGGTGACTGGTGCGGTTGCAGCAGTGGAGGTACCTTCTCCAATTGGATGCGGCTGCTTGAAAGTTACCTGCTGCACAGAATCTAAGTCAAGAGTTTTTTCTAAATCCTTGACATTTCTTTCCATTATTTCTTCTTGAGTTAGTTCCTCAATTAATGTGCCTTGCAACCATTCATCTTGGTTGGCATACTGCTCAATTTGTGGATATTTACAGTGCTCATACCCTAGCAGCCTGTATTTGACTCTTCTAGCACTGATGAAGCCTTCGGGGTCATAAGGGACCCACCAGAAGCTTCTCTTTAGTTTGTATTTATCTCTGAGAATTTGATCAGCCTCTTGCCAACCCTCTTTCTTATTCATGATAAAGGGGCCCATATGGTCTTTGAACTTGAGATGGGCTTTCTTCTTGGCACTATGAAAGTGGGTGAGGTCAGAGTTAATGAGTTGCCTATAGTATTCCAAGGCAAACATTCTCATCGGTACATATCTTGGGAGCCTATATGGACAGAGCTCACAGCCATAGATTCTAATGACTGTGTGGTTTTGGTATAGGTACCAATCACCTATTTTATAGTTCTTGGACAGCTGCAAAGTTTTCTGGATCTCAAATGTCAGTCTGGGAGGAGGGGATCTCATCAATAGGCAAGAGACCGGGTAAACAAATTGGTCAATAAATTCACAGTAAGAATATGGTGAATCTTGGACTTGGTGGAAAACTGATGACTAGAAGATGACAGACCTCCTCTCTCCCCTAGAATCCAACTTCTTGATAGGGCATTGAAGAACCTCAGACTGATAATACATGAACAAGTGGTAGATATATGATGAATATTTGAACACACCCTCCCTATCCACTTTCAAGAGCTGGTCATGTATTTTGTTGGCTATAAACTTGGCAAAGTTATATTTGTAAGCAGGAGGCTGGCCTGGGCTGTAAGCAGCTAATAATACCAGCACTGTCTCATCAATGTGCTCACTGGTTTTGTAGCCCAACACATAGGAGATCATGTCAACTAGGAGCTTGCCCACATCAGTGAAATGGGCATACAAGAAAGGAGGTGGCCCTGTAGGCTGGCGGTCTGCCCTCATGAATGTCTTGGTGACCTTCTCAATGTCAGCAGTGGAAAGTTTGGCGCCTGCATCCAGTAAATAGTTCATGGAGAAGGGAAATAGCAGCTGAGTTTGCTTGAAGTTGAGCATTTGGTTGATGGAGTCAGGATTGATGTGGAAGAGTATGCTCCCAGATGGAGACTTGACAGTTCTCTGAGTTGGATCATAATTCTCAGCACATAAGCGGATGATTTCTGGAAAAATATTAACAGATGGAAGGAAATAGTAAGGCAGATTGGACTCCCATATCCCATATGTGTCATTGTTGCTCAAATAGCTGTCTCTCAATTGGCGAAAGGTCTGTAAATGGTTCCTGTCAGCCACAAGGTCTTGGATGAGGTAATCTCTGTCAGCAAGAGGCATGGCCTCAAGCTCCTTGTTTGGTGGATTCATAGGAGCAACACTGAGAGCTGATGGTGTAGCCATTGTATAACTTTCAGGTGTTATCTTTAGAATGCAGCTTCTGAGTGTAACAGGCTAAAGATGACAGCTTATGAGGATTTGAAGAGGAGTGGCAGAATGACTGTAGCTGAACTCAAAATCTTCAATGTTTTATGGCTGTATTGAAAGGACAATTTACAGAGTTTGATTTGAGCTTCAGTTTCTCTTGGTGAACTCTTAGAATTTGTAGACAGTGAGGGCAATTGCAGATGAGAAAAAGGATTGCAGCTTAGAATAGTGAGAGCTTGAACCAAAACTCGGCAAAAGGGAACAGTGTCGGGCAGGCGTGAGAGTTTAGCGTGCGTTTAAGCCCAAAACGACTGTGTAACAGTGAAACTTGAACAGAGGGTGCTTAAGATCTTTTTAGGCTAATCATTAACAGGCCAACATCATTAATTTAGGAGTTCCTTAGGCAATTCAGTGGCAAATTTGTAGAGAATGGGAAGAATCACGGCAAATGGGTTGGATTTGGCGAAATACCTGGATAAACTAGCGCCGAGGGCTGCCGAATTGACTGGAAGATGGAGAATGTCGTTGAATTTGCAGGTGGCAGCGTCCGAATCGTTTAAATTCGAAATCTGGAGGCAATTTGGCGTAAATGGACAGAACAGCGCACTCGAACTTTCAAATGAAAATGACCCAAAACGGTCCATTTCCGCGTTTTTAACGATAAATTTGGCGCATATGGCTTTTTGGCGCTTTCCCGCGATGACGTCAGCATGACGTCATCAGCGGGCCCCGGGTACGGACGGTGACGTGGATGCTGACTGGGATGCCAGCGTGGCAGGACACGGTGGAGGCATGCGGAGGTGGCAAGACAGCGTGGAGGGCGACGTGGCGCAGTGGCGGGGGCCTCGGGCGTGACATCACAGTGACGAGGGGCTGACGTAACGGGGGTGGCGGTTTGCGGGAGGTGGTTTCCGGTTTCCCCACACCGCCTTTGGGGGAAGGTGGTTTCAGGGGGGAGGGCTCCGAACAACCCCGGCTGCCGACACGTGGCCCGTGTACGGGGGCAAAACTGCCCGCTCCCCGGAGGTTAAAGATCGGCAGATCCGTGGCCCAGATCACCCGCCCACCGTTGGATCAGGCGCGGCGGGAGATCGACGGTTGGCGGGCGCTCCGACGCGGCGTGCAGGTTTGGGGCGGGACCCGCCCATTATTTAAATAATATTTCATTGCTGCGGGTTTAAACTTTGGTTCGGGTGGGTTTTTGCGCCATAATGTTTAATAAAAAACATTAAAACCTTTTAATATTCGAACATTAGGGTTTTAACAGCGGGGGTAATTTTTTCAAGGGTTTAGGTGGGTAAGGGTTTAGTCATAGGCTATTAATCTTAACCAGGGGTTAGATTAATTCCAAGGTAAGGGTTGACTATAGTCCCAGATGGGCTAAGGTCTCCCATGACATGTTATTTAGCTATAATGCTAAAAAGGGGGAATATTTACATATTTTTTGGGTTTTTGCATAAAATGCTATAATAGTAGGGGGAGGGGGGGCACTTAGGGAGCTATATAGTAAGTTTAGAAATTAATATGGATTTGGGATGTGAAAGAGGAACAGAGAGCTAAGTTTAAGGAGTAAACTTAGATTTAGAAGCAGATGAGAGTGAGAAATGAATTTAGACAAGAAATGTGGCTTCTTTTCGGAGAAGAAGGTCACAACTTGACATGAATTTCACAAATGAGAAATGCAAGGAGGACTGTTTAGGCAGATCCTACAGTCCTCTAGGGGATGTTAGTAAGAAAGCTTTTGAAGGGAATGAGGGAAGTTAGACATGCTTGATGGTTTGCCACATAGATCATTGTTCTTGCCTTTCTCCTGTTGGTGAGACCAGATATGATTTTCCATATATCATGGATATGATTTTCCATATATCATGTGTTTAGATCTTGTTTTCTGCAACCTCCAACTGCCTACCCTACCTAATAGGCCTAACATTTTTTCTTCTCTTGGATGGGTGCACTTAGCCTTGCAAACACTGATAATCCTCTTTTCTTTTTGCTTCCCTCCTATATAAGTCTACCCTTATGTCTTCCAAGGGCCCAAATTAAGCAGTTGGGCTCCTTCCTTTCTCTATTCAACTAGTCATCTGCCAAGCTTGAACTGTTTGAGCAGGTATTCTCTCTCTAGTCTAGAACAGGCAATTTAAAACATGGTATGGCCCAGCTTGAACTGTTGGACCATCCATCAAGATAGTAGTGGAATTTTGGCTTAGCCACTTTCATGGTCTTTCTTTGGGGTTCATTTCAATTATTTTTTCTAACCATTTCATTTTCTTGCCTTTTGATTATTCTTTTAAGGCATACCCTCTTTACAAATTTATTTTTTTTTAACTGTCTGTTTCTTTCACAAAAATGGAACCTTTGTATCATGGAAGATGAACATTTTTGGCACATCCACTGTCAATCATGAAAAATGAAACCTATTGGTATAGGAGGCTAACAAATACTACTGGAGCAGAAAAAGAACTTTCACTAGGTTGAATTATACCAGCCTCTAACATTTCTACAACCATAAGTTCAATTTCACTCTTTTGGGCATAAGGATATCTGTAAGGCCTGATATTTGGAGGAAAACTTCCTGGAGTTAAATAAATAACATGATGATGATCACAAATAGGTGGGAGGCTGTTACGAGTCTCAAATGCTTTGGAATGATTTTCCAAGGCTTTTTGGAGATACATAAAAATATATAATTTCAATGTTTGAACCTCTAGTGAGCATAATTGTGAAATTGCACCCCATTGTTCTTTCTTTAGAATCATTTTCATGCCATTAGATATGTTTATATTTCCTCGTTCTGTGATACCCCTTAATTGAACTTCCTTTCCTTCCAAAACAAAATTCAAGAACAGTTCTTGAAATTTGAAAGTTATCATCCCCAAAGATTATAACCATTGGATTCCTAGTACAACATCAACACCACACATTGGAATGGAAAGAATTGGACTATTAAATAAATATCCCTCCATGGTTAGCTTGAAATTATGGCACTTTCCAGAGCAATTCATATTTCTTCCATTTGCAGCCATCTCTTGACACTTTGGTGATGGATATAGGAAGAAATTCAATTCCTTGGCTATCTTACAATGAATAAAATTATGGGTACTACCCAAATCAATCAAGACTATTACCTTTTTCTTCTTGATATATCCTTCTATCTTGAGAGTTTGAGGAGTGGTAATTCCTACCAATGCATTACAAGATATGATCAAATTAAATTCTTCTTTCTTTAGGGTTGGTTCCTAGTGTATATCCTCCTCTTTTGTTGTTTCTTGTTCCTTATCTTCCTCCTCTTCACAATGTATGTAGAATAATTTCTTCTCAACACACTTATGACCTTTATTGCATTTTATATCACAATTTTAACAAAGCCATTTTTCTCTTTTTTCCTCCAATTGTTTTGGTGTAAACCTTGTAGGTTGTGGAAGAATAGGAGAAGAAACACTTGCATCTTTATAGTTGTGAGTGGTAGACTTCCTTGTTGCCATAATTTTTCTTTCAATTTTTCTTTTCACCCTGAATGCCTTCTACAATGAGTCTAGTTCCCAAAACAGAACCTCATGTTAGATGTTATCTTTTAAAGTCCCTATGAATACATCAATCCTATGCTCCTTTGGAATATCTGTTACACTAATATTCAATTTTTGGAAGTCTTCAATGTGCTCCGCCATTGAACCCTTCTATTTGAGATTTATCAATTGTATAAAAAAGGTGTTTCTCTTTGTATCTTCATAATGTGCTATCATTTATTTTGTAAAAATTGACCAGGTGACAAGTTTCTTATGAGAACAAATCCATATATACCATACAAACTTATTGGGTTCTAAATATATATATGTAATACATAACTTTTGTGATGGTTGCACATCATGTAGATCAAAATATTGCTCCATATGTAGTATCCATGTGATCAGATTTGTTGGCCTAATGGGCCCTAACGCAGGTTCAAAGTTAGTTGCACCAACCAATAAAACCTTAAACTGTTGGCCCTTTTGGCAGCAAACCGCATAGCGCAGGCTGCAGTATCACCCGAATCAATATTGGGGATGACAGAACTATGTTTTTGCATCCATAGGTCTGTGTGATGGGTTCCTGTGGCTTGTAGGGCTTAGTTCTATCTTCAGGAACCCTAATCATTCTGACACAGATAATTATAGTAATTCACTCAAACAACATCTATATCTTTGCGAAGGTATTTAAACATTCATAACATCAATAAATCATATTGATCTACTACTTTCACACATAAGATAAGAATTCATTCATATAACTTCAGGTACAGAGAGAAAATATAGAAACTGCTAAAGTAAATACAGATATACAGATGCACAATTTATGGATCAAAATTTGTCTTTATTAGATGTATTATTTCAAGTACAAACTATTCTTCCCTACACACTCAGCTATAGGGGCCCACACACTAAGCCTGTAGACTTACCAAGGTCTTCGTGGACTCAACTATAGGAGCCTTCCCCTTTGCCTAAGTACAGGAAATAGACTTCCTTGCCTTAGCTTACTTTCCCATACAATGATTTCTATCAATTAGTTATGAGTTATCTTCTAGAATCGCTATGACCCTTCTATATATATATATATATATATATATATATATATATATATATTCTTTGCTTTTACAATACCATGGTCTGCGAACCATGGGTGGGTCTCAAAAATTCTTATCTCCTAACAACCTAAGGGACTAAATACCTTTTGAATCTTATTACCTTCGCGCTCTAGTTCAATAAATCGCGGAGATTTTATCGTTATACAAAAAGTAAGTACCAAAATTTGATCCCAGGGGACCTTATCCCAACAGGCCCCCAACACAATTCTGTGACTTGTCCTTGAGTCACTTAGCTGGCACTTCGATCTTCATTTGAAGTTCATGGAACTCCAACTTCAAAACCTGCAGATCAGTTGCTCCCTGCGTAGAATCCTGCTACACTTCCTCGACCAATGTTTCGGTAGTTGGGTCGTTGCTTCCTTTGTCTCAACTCGCAGGGCTCCATCTAATAGTTGAACTATATGGAGATCCAAAGTCTTTTTTGTATCGATAAATATCACGCTCGCTTGATTCAGGCTTGCTTGCACCCCGCTCACGTGTCCCACGCTCGCCTATACTCGGCCTGTTTGGACCTACAACTCACGTAGGTCTTGTTGAACCTTTCCCAATGTCCAATATTACTATTCCTCAAAGTGGCTCCAAAGTTCTGAGGTCATGTCGTGAACCACATCACTGATTTCATCTATGTCCCCCTCAGTGAGGACTAAAGGGGTCACCCTGGCTAATTGGTCAGACTTCATTTTCTTTCGTGGCCCCGTGGATGTTTGCTTCTGTCGCTTCTTTACCATGAAGGGGGTTCCCTGCTCCGCACCCCCTCTCTCTTCTTCCTTTGTTTCTTCTTGTTTCAGTGTACTGTGTATCATATTATTCAACATCTATGGTGGTCTACGATGTTGTCATTATGCAGGACGCTCATTCTTTATCTATCGCTTCCTTTTCTCTAGCAGTAGCCTCTTTCCATTGCGCGGCCTTCTCTCGGGAAGAAACCTTCTGGTCTTCCTTCTATTTCTTTGTTGCTTCCATCTGCGCGGTGGTATCCTCCACAACCTTGCTTGTACCTGCCCCCCATCTGATGGGGTTAGCCATTCAGGTGGCCACTTGGCCACAATCTCTGCTAGATCTTCCTTAGCCACCAAGTAAGGGAACTTATGCCATGTATTCTTGGGATCCCTCCCTGTGCGAACATGCAGGTTGTGGAAATCTTCATTGAATTCAATGAGGGGATTGTACTGGGCATATAGTGTGGGTGATAGCCTCAGCCTCCAGCGAATCACCATTTGGAGAACCATTTCAAATAAGACCCAGAATATATTTACCTCAGTGACTCGCACAAGGTCTTTTGTAGCCCAGAGCATAGTGAACTTCATTGTCTCAGGAAGGTTCATCTCATGCTAAGGAAATTAACTGTCCTCGGGCATTCGCCACACCACCAAATCAATCAACAACGAAAACCAAGCGTAATGAAATTCCTTGCCCTCTTCCTGGGCCTCCCTACAGTTCTCCAAAAATTATTTGCATAAGTATTGAGCCCAGTCGTACTGGACTCCTTTGGCACACTGAGCATCCTTAGAGATGACTAGTGTCGACGCTTCATCTGAGCAACACTTATGCATGATCTTGCACGCCAATATCTGTGTGGAAAACTACACCACAGGATCTGTGATAAAGTGGATAGAATATCCGCGCAACTTCTTTATGAGCCCAAACTTGCTCTTCATCTGGTCCTTGAGTTTCTTCTGATGTGTTTTTCCTCCAAACACTTTTGCTGGATCCATGCCTTGATATGGAAGCAAGGTGATCCGGTGGATCAGAATGTTCATGATTAGGATGGGTTCTCCCAGCTAGAGACACCCATCGTGCACTAATGTAAGAAATTTTTGTACAAAAAAAATATTTATATTGGTGCGACTAAAATGCAATATCTAGAGCATGTTCAGAAGGCATGTGGCTTTAACACCAGTGACGCACTTCATTGGATCCAATCGCGTAACCTCTGATTCTTCATAATATACCTTTCATAGGTATTTTTTTTGCACAAATTGAGGGAACTTCTCGTGATCCCCTAAGTCCCAATCCTCCATTTTTAGGGTCGGTATGTGGGCCAACAATGCACCCTCAAACACCACCTTCTCTGGTAATAGTGGTGTAGTCACCATGAACTTTTCATTGTCTAGATCTTTAGGCACTTTAGTTGTGGCCTTGTGTGGTGGGATATACTTTAAAAGATGAGTCATTGGCTCATCATCCTCAACATCAATCTCCTTAATGCCTCAGCGTAGTTCTTCTTCACTCAAATCCCTTGGCTCTGTTGGTTGTTCTGACAGATCCATCTTCCCCTTCTAGTGGATTTCCGTGGGGTTTTTCCGCGGTGACTACCTCACCAGGACCTGCTGAGGTTTCTTTTGCTTCTGATATGTTGCCTTGGATGCAGAACATTGTGATATCGAAGGCTTAGGTCTGGGATACCTAGGCACAATAGTCGGAAATCTTGCAGGGATAGATGGCGCTGCTTCTGTCTCAGGGGGAGTTGCAGCCATGTTGGCCACGAAACGTTCTTAGAGAAAGTCAAGTATGACAGACAACCCAGGTCATGAAAATAGTTCTTCCAATTCTAGCTTGGACATACAGTTCTGCACTTGGCACACGGAAATGTCAAAAATCTCAAGACAAACTATCAGGGAGCAAAGTGTTCAAATGCTTGATTGGTCTTGACCCAGGTTCAAAGTTTGATGCGCCAACCAAAAAAACCCTAAACTATTGGCCCCTTCGGCAGCAACTTGCATAGCGCAGGTTGCAGTCTCACCCGAAGCAATATTGCGAGATGAAAGAACTAGGTTTTTCATCCATAGGTCTATGTGATGGTTTCTTGTGGCTTCTAAGACTTAGTTCTGTCTTTAGGAACCCTAATCGTTCTTACACAGATAATTACAGTAATTCACGCAAAGAACATCTATATCTTTGCGAAGGTCATTAAACATTCATAACATCAATAAATCATATTGATCTACTACTTTCGCACATAAGATAAGCATTCATTCATATAACTTCAGATACAGAGCAAAAATACAGAAACTGCAAAAGTAAATACAGATACACAGATGCACAATTTATGGATAAAAAATTGTCTTTATTAGATGTATTATTTCAAGTACAGACTCTTCTTCCCTGCGCACTCAGCTGCAATGGCCCACGCACTCATCCTATGGACTTACTAAGATCTCCGCACACTCAGTTGTAGGAGCCTTCCCCTTTTCCTAAGTATAGGAAACATACTTCCTTTCCTTAGCTTACTTGCCCATACAATGATTTTATATCAATTAGTTATGAGTTATCTTCTAAAATCGCTATGACCCTTCTATATATATTCTTTGCTTTTACAATAATATGGTTTGAAAACCATGAGTGGGTCTCAAAACTTCTTATATCCGAACAACCTAAGGGTATAAATCCCCTTTTACTCTTATTACCTTCGTGCTCCGCTTGCACAAATTGTGGAGACTACAATTATACAAAAAGTAAGTACCAAAACTTGACCCCAATGGACCTTATCCCAATAGGATCCTTTCCATAAAACTTCCTCATATATATATTTGGAATGTTGTGGTTCTTAAACCTAACATTGGAGTCTCTAAAATCATAATTAATATTCCCTTTGTCCTCATCATGATTTTCTTGGATTACCTTGTCGCCACCTAAAAGCCTTTCTTACAACAACTTCGTCAACCCTTCCAACTTGAAATTCATCGCATCCATGTCTAATTTAAAACCTCCATGTCACCTTTTATTTTTTCTTTTAAACCATCCATGTACCCTTTTATTTCATCTTTGGGTGCTCTTTGTGAGAGAAACAATTGTTGCACTTGGTCCCATAATTTTGATATATCATGTTGCAATTCTTCCTCTTCATGTGTTATAGTATAGCTTTCTGCAGGCTTAACGAGTGTAGAATTTTTTTGTTTGGGAGAAATTTTAGAGCCCAATATTGATATGTTTGCTTCAATATGTTGTTGGAATAACTTCAAACTGATATTTCAAACAAAAGTTATCTAATTTAAACAACAATACTCACCTTTTTCTTGCTTTTAGGAGCTCAATCATTAAACAATTGTAACTCTATAATTTCGGATCTCCAAGGTACAAAATTATTTCAAGTGGTAGCCCTATGAGTCTTTTTTCCAACACCACAAGTCAAACCACAATTAGATTCTTCAAGTTAAGTTTATGTCAAATCTCCCACAATGACCTGATTATGGACTAGTTGAGTAGAACAAACTTGTACGTAATTACACGTGTCATTGTTTTAGCCTTAGGCCATGAAAGTGATACACAAGAAACTACAGTTTATTCTCTTTCTTTCAATTTTTATGAAATTCCAATATGATGCTTGAAGATAGAGTTATGACGATTTTCCCTCGGTCACTTTTTTGAGACTGAATTTTGGAGCATGAAAAAACCCTAAATTCTTCAAACCATATCTTAGAAAATATATCGAATCAAGATCTTAAAATTCAGCATGATGTTAACCAATATTTCATCTCCACATGGTCGAAAATTCAGCTTCAGAAGCTTCGTAGAGAAAATGTTATAGGGAAAATTCCATGATGTCCTATTTGAAGCAGCGAAACCCTATAATCCAAAGCTCTAATACAAAATGTTATAAGAGGCCTCAATGATAAAAAGGCTTTTGAGGATCAGTTCACATATTTTGATAGTTTGGTTGATCTTTTGTTAGTTTGGTTGAGATTTTGTCAGTTTTAGCTTAATTGATTGAGGCTATTGTTTCAATTCCAAAAATATGGTCAAGACCTCAAGACCCATCTACACAATATGAAACATATTAATTCTACCCATATCAAACTCCTACGGTGAGCCCCTAGTAATGGCTCATGTTGATCTAATTTGTATTCATGAAGCTTGATCTAGATATTAAGGTCCATGTTTACCCATTAATCATTTTTAGGCTTGCAACCCATTTCTAGTACACAAAATTTACTCATGGAACTCATATTTCACTCAAAGGCCCATATCTCTATCCAACTTTGATGTTAAATTCTACCTAGAGAGGGTCCATGTTTCACTTTGTATGTGATGTTCAAGGTGATTATACTTGAGAAGTGACATTTACGGCCTAATGCCTAGGTTTTTTCATCTTATAACCATAGAACTTGAGCTCTTGAAAGTTCATATAGGGTTTAAGCCCCTTGTTACCCCCCTTAGTAATCTTTATACCTCAAAACCTTCTTCTAGTGCACAAAACCTACCCATGGCACACATTTCCCACTTGAATGCTAAAGAACCATCAACATGGCCCCAAGAATTATTTGTGGTGTGTAATAAAGACACATTCATGTTCAAGTAATGTGTTATGGTTTAATCCTTGTGCATGTATACATCTAATAGGCAATAAAAACTATACATGAGTTTTTTACAGTCATTTGAGGATGTATTTAGCACTACACCCTTAGAAGTTTTTGGTATTAGGTGTTGTTGATGGTTATTGAACTTCATAAGTTTCATTTAGGACACATGGCCCATTATTCTCCTCTTATGACCTCGCTTACACCTATGGAAGCATTCTTGGTGCAAAAATAACCTAGTAACAACACCCACAACACCCTTGGAGGTGATTAATAACTAATAAAAGTTAGTTGTGGGTGTTAGAGAACTTGCCGATAAGACTAGAACTTGAGAAGAAAATTTAGTTCTATAGGCTCTTATTTCTTTCCACAACTATGGCCATATATTCCAAACCAATCCATGATGCCCAAGACCTCATAATTAAATCCATGTTCAATCAGATGTAAAGGAATCCCTAAATAAGAATCATGTTGTGATTTTCAAGTATTTTCCATGCTGCTTGAACTTGAGAAGGTTCAACTGAAGTTGAAGGTTCTTATTTATCCCTCACCATTTTCATTCCTTGACACATCTCAAAGTGGGAAAAAAACACTCATGATGCACACATCCCACTTGCAGGCCAAATACCCCCTACAAAATTCATTTTCATTTATTCAAGTAAATTTTCAAGGATGTTGAGCTCTAGAATATTCAATAATATCCTAAGGAGCTCAATTTTATTCTTTAAGGATGGTAACACCTAATGAATCATCCATGGCCCCATGTGCTGGAGGATATTTTCTTGGTTCTTGTGTTAATAAAGTTATGTTTAGGGCCTAAGGTTATTGTTTCCATCATGCAATTATGTTTATAGACTCAAGTCTTATCCATGATACCCATACATTATAACAATGCCCATATTCCACTAAGATGTCAAAATTCCATGGAAAAGGCTCATGCCATAGCTTTTAGGTGTTTTCCATGATGCTTAAGCTCAAGATATTCAATCATACATTCATGGATCTTAAGCCTAAGAAATTATATTTATGTCCCAAGAGTGTTGTTTGGATCCCTTGAGAAATTTAGAGGTCATAGTTTCTTTTTTCCTTAACATAACTATGTTCAAGGCCTCAAGGTTCGTTTATGGCACATAGAATATCCTAATGGAGCCCATATTAAAGTCTTAGGGAAAATTGATCCCATTTGAACTTATCTATATTTTTCTCCTCAGGCACCAGATCTCTTAATAGAGTTCTATACGCCCTAAAGAGAGATAATGTCATTAGTTATAGGTTTTTTTGTTGTGCTTGCATTAAGAAGTTTCAGTTAGGAATGAAGGCCTTTGTTTACCTCATTGACAATTTTTATTCATAAAAAGTTATTTCTATTGCACAAAACCTACTCATGGCACCCATATCCCACTCAAAGGGATGCAAATAACACTTGAAAATGACTCCGATGGTGGCTTAGGGACTTGTTCAATGATGTTTACCCCAAGAAGATTCAATAATAACTCGAGGAACTTATTTTCTTTCCTCAACCATGGTTAAGGCCTCAAACCCATCCTTTGTGTAGAAATACTCCTTATGTCATCCATATATAACTCTGATGCTAAATTCCCATTAAAGAAGGTGTAACAACCCCTGGTTGATTTCCTATGTAAATAAAAATAATACCAAGGTCATGGGACAAGTATTCCAAGTTGAATGTTGGGGAAAACATATTGACAAGTATCACTAGCGATTAATTAATGGCTATGGAAAATGGCAAAGGAAAAGTGGAAATTATTGGTATTTTATTTATCAAATAAAGGAAAATATTTACATGTGAGAAAAATTGAAGGAAAAATGAAGGAAAATGAAGAAAATAGAGGCCTTAATGATAAAAAGGCTTATGAGGAAAAATTCACATCTTTTGACAGCTTGGTTGAGCTTTTGTCATTTTTATCTTGGAGCTCTCTTCTATTCTCTCATTCTCTCATACTCTTGCACATTTAGATATCCTTGGAGCATTATTGGAGCACTTTGGCATACCTTGATTTGGTGAAAGAAGGAAAAGGAAAGTAGGAAGATGTAAGGGAATAGTTGGTTCAATGACTACAATTGGATTGATTTGTAGGTAACATGTTACATGTATGATTTCCATGCTATTCTATGGATGCATGGTATATGAATGTGATTATCTGGTTATGTGTTGTCATTGGCATGGAAAATTTCTTGGATTGGTAGTGGATTTTAGCCTTTTCTTGCCATTTCCTGCATAGCCATGGTTTTTAGGTTTTTTTTCCACTTGATTACTTTTTAGTTGGTGTTCATAATTAATTATGGCTACGAGTTGGAGCAAATGCTTTGGAAGCCTTGAAAGGGCTTGGGTTGAGTTACTAGTCCTAGATCCTAGGTTGGGACAAACACTCTGGAGCCCTTGGTGGGTTGAGTTATGTTATGCAACCAAATCACAAAAGGATAGATCAACGACTTAAAAATTATCCTCTTCAATTGGGAATCCTCATTTACATTATATAAATGAAAAATTCTTGGATGATACAAATGAAAAGACCTCCTTTATATGTATAGGAGTCTAAGGGATCACAATATAATCATAGCCTACATAAAAATAATAATGTAAGGGAACAACAATAACGATAGTGGGCTTCTATGGGGCACAAAAATAACAATATGGGCACTACATGGGCACAATAATAATAATAAGGGGTCTACACTAGTATTATAGGGACCTAACATGCCCCTCTCCTTCAAAAAAGTGTTGTCCTCAACACTTGAGTAGTTCTGAATGCTTTTGTATTAAATTATCATCCTCCCATGTGGAATCTTCAACGGGTAAGTTCTTCCACTTAATGAGATATTCTAAAATTGATCGATTCTGTAGCTATCGGGTTCTTATTTCCGTGAATACTTTAGGTTCAAATATGATTTTTCCTTCTTTTTCAAGTTCTAGCAACACTTTTTGAATTGGAAGTTGGTCAACAATAACCTTCTTTAAGCATGAAACATGGAAAATTGGGTGTACTTGGGAAGATGGAGGAAACTCCAATTTGTATTCCGTAGTACCAATATTTTTCAACACCTTGTAAAGACTGTAGTACTTGGGTGATAATTTATTATCCTTATTAGCTTTCTTGACAGATATTTGTTTCTATTGTTGTAGTCGTACAAATACCCAGTCACCTACATCAAAAATTATTTCACTATTATTTTGATCTTCTTTTTGTTTCGTTCGATTGTGTGTCGTAGTGACATTATCCTTTAAGAGTTTGAGAACTTGTTGTTGATGATCGATGTCATCTTCTAATACTTGAGCCTTAGAATTTTATCTTAAATATGATGTGATCGATGGTGGATTATATATATAAAGTTCCATAAATTGGGTCATTTTTGTTGCAGTGTGGAAGGAAGTGTTATCCCGGCATTTAGCTAGGGTAACAACTTGACCCATTGCATTTATTTATCAGATACAAAGAAAAGAAGATATCCTTCCAAACATTTGTTCAATATCTAGGTTTTCCCATCAGATTGAGAATGATAAGATGAGTTATGAGCTAATTGAGTACAATAAAAGAAAATAATTCCATTCAAAAATGTCTAGTTAAAATGGGATCTCTGTAACTTACTATAATCATTGGGTTTCCATGAAGATTTTGAATTGTTGCCAGAAATGCAATAGAAATTGTACACAAAAGTGTGCATACTTGGTAAGTCTATCAATTACCACCATGATGTTACTCTTTTCTTCAGACTTGGGCGAGCCCGTGATAAAATCCATTGAGATCTCCTCCCAATGCTAACTTGCAATGGCTAAAGGTTGTAACAAACAAGGGGTCTTAACTGTCTCAACTTTATTTTGTCAAAAAACCAAACATTCTGCCACAAACTTCTAAATATAAGTTTTTAGGCCATCCCAAAAAAATTCCTTCTTGACACTATGATAAGTTTTTAAAAATATTGAGTGCCCTCCTAAGGGAGAGGTTTGCAATTCCAAAAGAATATTTGTTTGAGTTGGGAATTCTTACAAAGATATAAGCGATCTTTGTACCATAGTGAACCATTTTTCTAGCTAAATGTATTAGATGTTTTGGCATCTTGTTGCAACTTTTGAATGAGTGACCACACCTCTTGATCATTCTTTCATTCATCCCTTTCTTCGGTTATCCACTAGCGTTGGATAATAGAAATGGGAAAAGAAATGCTTCCACATCCTCATCCTTTCTTGAGAGTGCATCTCCAAAAACATATTTCTTCCCTTTTTTTTAGATGATTTCAAAGTCATAACCCAACATCTTTGTCATCCATTTTTGTTCCTCTTCTGAAGATAATATTTTCTCCAAAAATTAATGAAGACTATCATGATCTGTTTTTACCTTGAAGTGTATTCCCATTAGGTAAGGTCACCATTGGTTTAGTGCATGTAGTATTGCCAACATTTCCTTCTCATAAATAGGTATTTGTAATACTTTATTTTGATTAGATGAATTTCAAAAGCAATGGGTCCTCCTTCTTGCATTAAAACAACACCAATTTAGTTTCCCGAGGCATCACATTCCATAATAAAAAATTTTGTGAAGTTTGGCGTAGCTATGACCACTACTTGGAAAAATGAATCTTTAAGATTTTCAAAGGCCTGTGTTGCTTCTAGAGTCCAAGAAAATGCATTTTTCTTCAGTAATGATGTTAGAGGTGCCACTATTCTCCCATAATTCTTAACAAGCTTACAATAATACCCTGTCAACCTAAGAAATCCTCGAATATGCTTTATGGTTGTGGGAATTTTTCATTCCTTAATGGCTTTAATTTTGTTAGGGTACACCTTAATAACCTCATGAGATACAATATGACCCAAATATTCCACCTCCTATACTCCAAAGAAACATTTGAAGGTTTTGCATATAATTATTTTCCCACCAATATTTTGAGCACCCTTTGGACATGTTGAACATGATCCTCCCAAGACTTGCTATAGATTGGTATATCATCAAAAAATACTGACACAAATTTTCTAAGGAAGGGTTTGAAAATGTAATTCATCAAACCTTGAAATTTGGAAAGTGCATTTGTAACGCCAAAAGGCATGACCAAAAATTCATAATGACCATTGTTAGTGTCGGTATCTTCAATCCCTCCGTCAGAGATCAAATCCTCTTGTTGCATTTCATATTAGGTGTCCCACCTAGTCATTTTCATTCCATTAGGCACATGTATCTTCTGACGGTAGTGGCATTCCTACAGTTTCCCTCATGTTATCTACCTGCTGGCTCATGTTTGTTCATTAAAAAAAGCATATTTAGTCTTCTTTTTATCTTAAGATTGCAAAGGTTGTCTTTAGGGTTTCATTGTCAATTAGGTCTAGGGTTTCATTAGGGTTTCATTAGAAAATGTTTCAAAGTGTCCAAAAATTACCAGTAGGCCATGAGGAAGTTTCAACATCAATAAATTTCATCACCAAGTGTTCAAAAATGTGTTTTTCCTCAAAACTCAGTTTTGAGGAAAAAACAAAGTATTTTGCTTTTATTGGACAAAAAATCATGAAATTTTGTTTTCTTCATTGTATATCACTCCATCTCTAATCCTGGTTTCTTTCCTTAGCCCAGAAGCTCCAACACCTGCAAAACAAGCAAAGCTCAGGTCATTTAGTTCATCACAAAACTTAAATGAAGTGAAAAAGTCCAAAAAACAGACTTTGAAAATAAAATCATTTGCAAAACATTATGAAAGTGGGTTTGGAAAAATTAAATTTTAAAAGCTCCATGTATAAATCATTTCTCCAAGTGCTTAAAGCTCATTTGCACTCTAAGAGCAAAGAGAAGCAAGGCAACTCAATTTTGGTGAGCAAGTGACAATTTGGGTGAAAATCGACCGGCGCGGCACACTGGGCAGGAGGCGCGGCGCACTCATCAGGCGCAGTGCATTGGGCCGCATTTTACAGTGTAAAACAACACGAACGCAACGCATAGGCTGGGCATGGCGCATTGGGTTGTATGCGTGGCGCACACAACCAGAGAGCCCGGTAACTGCAAAAACTCGCTCCAATCACCCCAAAACGCGTGGATTGGTCTTGCAACAAGTAGATAGAGCCTCCAATATTGTTTTCTATCCAAGTTTGGTGCTAGTTTTATGGTGGTGATGAATGGTGATTGCTTAAATAAATCAAACCCTACCGTTTGAAATTCCTCAAAGAAACTTGCTGCTAGGGTTTTGATTAATTGTTTTGCTACCAAGTCTATCATTCCTCCATCACTCCCATATCCCATTTGTTCATTGATTTCATGATTCCCTAAGTTCCCTTACCCCCTAAATTCACTAATCACCTATCCCAAGTTCCCTTTCCCAAAATCCAAAGTGTAAATTCCCAAACCCTAGACTCATACTTAAAACTCCCCTAACTACAGTCTCATTCCCTGTTCCCTTAACTAACCCTACCTCAACAATCCCTAATTCCCTATTTCCCTAAATTACCCCTCCACAGAACCTCATTTCACTGTTTTCCCTCGGTAGCAGAGGTCAAACAAATCACCAAAAACAATTCAAGGTAGTTTAACATATCAGCACCTGCTTTTCCAAGGCAGTTTGTCCACCAACAACCATGGCATCTTATTCTTCATATGACTATGAGGAGGAGACCCAAAGTGACTCACCTGTAGAGGGACATGCACCCAGGAGGCCTCATAGAGGTGGCAGACATATCAGAGAGGAACCAACCACTCTTACTGAATTACAGGTCTGCCCTCTTGCCATTTTTTGTTTCCAGCATCAGTCATGTTATGAATTTTGTGAGAAGGTTGCTAATATTCAGTTTCATCATGAGTTGGCCCACTTGTTTGTACTGCATTTACATGGTGATCAAGCCACTCTAGCTGGTGTCACTTTCACATTAACACCAGAATCCATTTCATTAGCAACCGGCATACCTAACATTGGAGAGCCATGGAACAAGAGGCAAAAAATTGACTGCAGCATTATGAATCGTATATCAAGCCTGGCCTTTTGAGACAACTCAAGAGAGTGTTTCCTTTTCGGTACCTCAAAGATGAATATGCTCCTTTAATGAAATTGATCATGAAGTATTTCAGCTGTGAGGGCTAGTTCTCCCGCTTATATGCTTATCATATCAGGCTGCTGATGCATTTTACCTGGGTACGGATGATGAACATCCCTTACTTCATGTGCCGAAACATAGAGAAGATGACCACCCTTGTGCAGCACAAGACTCCTCAGCAGCAGTTCAACAGTATTTATCATTTTGCTCTCATCAAAATTGTGGTTGTTCATTAGCTTGGTTTACAGGGAATCACTTGGGATGACTTCATCTCTCGTGAGTTTTTAAGAGCTTCACAGGGACCTTCAAAGGCTGGGCATGAGACAGGTGGACCTCCCTATCAGCATGAGGGCCATGAGACACAGACCTCTAGTGTGTCAGTGTTCATCACCTATTAGAAGGGCACTAGACGGTTGTTTGCAGCAGCAAAGCGAGTGTTATCTCCACCTGGGGTGGAAGGGGCCTCACTTCCATCATCAACATAGTAGGTTCAGGACCGAGGCAAGAGGCCACTACAGGAGGAAGGACCATCAGGTGAGCGGGAGACTGATTTCATCCTCATTGAGGGTGATGATACCGATATGGGCCCGCAAAGCACAAATCTTAGAGAAATCATTAAGGAGCAGCAGGCGGACATTGATGCCTTGTCTACCAACTTGGATAGAGCTCAATGGACTATACAGTACCTGGAGCAGAGGAATAAGTAGCTTGAGGACTAGTAGGTGATTATGGAGTTGCAAAACATTCGGGAGAATCGCCAAGCTGCCCAAAGGAGGAGGGTGGAGTTCACTTCATTGGAGCAAGAAATCAATGCCGATAGGGAGTCATGGCTTGAAAGAGCCAATATCCACTTGGAGAGGAAGCTAGAGAAGGCCATCAATGAAAATAATATGCTTAGAAACCTGTCATATCATTACTTGTCACGGAACTTGGTGTGCCAAGCGAGAATCAGGAGTTTGAAGGCAAAGCTGAAGAGAGCATCAAGGAGGAAAAAAGAGGATGAAGGACTTCAGATATTGGCTGAGGCTTCCTTGGACCAACATCATGCTTGATAGAAGAAGACTCAGCCCAAATTTCAAGAAATTTGGAGCAATTTTTTCATTTTGGAAATTTTTGGCACAAAAAACAGGTTTTTCTGCCCTATGTGCCACGCCACGTGGCGCTCGCTTTTGCTAGGGGCCTCCAAATCATAAAAACTCAGCATTTTTGGATTTGGCATGAATAATTATGCTTTTCTACCTATGGCCAAGAAATTTGGGCAGGTTTTGAGCCCTCAAAAAGGTCAAAACCACTCAAAAAATGACCTCACTGCCCCTATTTTGACACACAGGAAGCATTGTTGGGAGAATGGACTTTTGGAGGGGCAAATGGAGGCCAAATTGAAAAATGCCACTTGGGTTGGAAAGTAGATAGGTAGGCCTTTCCAGCAAGCACACCTGGAGCTCGTTTGACATCTAGAAGGCCTCCAAAAGTGGGTCCAAACAGGCGCGACACATAGAGAATCAGGCGCGACTCATAGAGGAAAAATTGCCAGTTTGACCAAGTTTTGCTTTGTTTTTCGCCCAGCTTTGCATAGTTTGACTCTTTCACTTTCCTAATGGAAAATTTGTGATGTAATTTGATGAAAATTTATGGATCATGATGTAAATATGTTAGATTTTCACTTGTAGAGGTAGATTCATTAGTTTAGAGGTTGTTTGAAACTAAATGAATCAGTTCCCTTGTTTCTAGAGGCATGTTGTTATGTTGCCTAGTTTCTAGTTCTCAATTTAGAATCAGTTGGATCAACTCCTAAACATGTGAGCTCGACCCCTAGAGGAAAGGATGAGTTATGTTTGTCTATATTATGTTATTTTTCAGTCATTAGCATGGTTGGACTCTTGAGGAAGAAAATAACTTCATTGTACACTCATATTTCATTTTGGCTAAGGAATTGAGACCAGGATTTGCAGCACTCTTTGGGATTCATGTGGAAATTTGTCTTGGTACAGTGCTTATCTTTGTAATTGTGAATTTTTTTATGTTATTGCATGCCATTATCTATCTTATTTTCTTCTGAACTAAAAAAACAAGAGTGTAACTAGAATCCACTGAAAGTGTAGTGCTCTACTTGAAGTTTGCTTTATTTATTTGATGTTTTCAGCTGTTTGGGGAGGATCCATGATTTTTCTTGCCCTCTTCAACACCTCACCTGTATTTTCCTTCCATCTCACTCAAATTTAAGTGCCAAAATGATTGCCTACCTTGCCCCATTGAGATCTCTGCAGAACTGAGCCTCAATCCCCACACCCCAAAATGTGCCTTTCCCTTTGAGCCAACAAAATCATCATTTTATCAAATCAAACCCTTTTGCACTCATACCTAGCCTAAGATTAGAAGATATTTCAGTCATCTCAAGCCCTCATTGATCATAATTTGCTGATATTGACCTAGAGAGAGCCCTCTCCTGCCCTGGTAGGGCTAGCTACCAGGCTGAGCGTGGTTTGATGTTGGTCCTGGATCCTACCTTTTCAGCCTGAGGTAAATTTAGGCACTAACATAGTGGCGACCATACTAGGGAAGAAAAGCTTATTTGTTTGTTAGTGTTCTTGCTTTATAAGCTACAGACGAAGCCTGAAGTTATGCCAGGAAGCCTTCAAACTACACATTGCTTTGCGAGTGCATAAGTAGATAAAAGTAGCTTCAGTCAATCTTCGGTCTAGTCTTATAAGCTGAACATCTGACTTGCAAATTGCCCTAGTACATGTATCAAGTTAGATCTGATTGTTGATGGTGGACAACAATCAGACACAGGAAGGCTGAAATCATTCACCTAGTGACTCCAGTGTCGAAGAATCCCAAGGTTCAGAATTTTTATGGCGACTCTACTCTTCAAGAACCAGTAGCCTAAAGAATTTCTTGGTGAATTCATTGTTATCAAAATGGTTTCGCTGGATCGAAGGTATGCTCCCATGAGCCGAGATCACATTCCAGGTTTTCCAAATAAAATTCCTAAGGTAGATTGGCAAAGGAATTTGCCTATGTTTAAAGATGATGATAGGAATGATGCTGCTTTACATTTGGTTAGATTCCACATACATATTCGCAAGTTGAAGGTTGATTTTCCTGAAGACTGTTTGATGAAGATATTCATGGCCACTCTGGAAGGTGAAGCCCGATCTTGGTATGAAAGTTTGCCACCTGCATGTATTTACTATTTGAAGGATTTTCATGCCATGTTCTTTGAAAGGTATAAAGAATCTTATCCATCATTAAATCTAGTTTAGAACTGTTGTAAACATGCTTATAGTTTTATTGAAAATCTTGAGAGAATTTATGAAGATGATAACTTCATGGATGATGAGATCATGGAAGCCCTGCATGAAAACCCATTTCAGCAACAACATAAAGAGGCTATTTATCAAGATGCACAGGAAAATTTGTAGCTGGATCAAGATCTTACTACAGTGGAAAATGATGAAAGAGAAGGTTTTATTTCAGATCTATCCATAGAAGAAGACAGTATGCAGGGAAGTCAAGTTTCAATTTCAAAATGTGATAAAGTCAAGTCAGCTATTTCAGATCTAGATTCAGATCGTGATGATGAAGACAACCTTGTTCTGAATCCCATGAAGGAGAGCTTTGCTGCTGAGATCATCAGGAATGAGGAAGACAGATTTATTGACCCAAGCCTTCATGAGGAGGTAATCCAGTCATTTTATGAAAAACAAGATGAGATCTTTGTTCAAGTAAGTGAAAAATCTTATTTCAATAACTTATTGGTAAATGATAATTTGGTTGCTATGTCATATGAAGATGATCAACAATGTTTTCAAATTTCAGAAGATCAGGGAATTAAGGACTGTCATTCTAGTTTTTCATGTTTTGAAATGTTATTTCATGAAGACAATAATCGCTTGAAAAAAAAAATAGAAAGTACGTTCTCCTTTGTCTGAAGATGAGATAGATCTACTCCTGAAAGATCAGTTTCCAGCCCAAGCTAATGCAGGTCTGCAGTGTGCACATGGTCAAGAAGGTGTTGGTGAAACTTCTTCTTCTTTTGACAATGATGACAGTCTTGAAATTAGATTTATTGATCAGCGAAAAGATAATGTTTTCCTTCATGAAAACGATAAGACTGTCATGTTTGATAATCTTGAAGATTGTTTTTTGTTTAAGAATGACCTAGACCATGAATTTGAGGGATATGAGCTTGAGAGAGACAATATGCCAGAATTTCTCATGGTCAAGGAATTTACAGCTAACACTCATATGGCAGAAGCTTATACCTCCCTGTGCCTTCCTATCACTCAGCAACTAGTTGTTCTTTCATATCAGAATGAAGGGAGTACTTGTATTTTTGTTGCTGGATCTCAAGACAAGCTAGTGCTTCAGGATTTTCAAGATCCTTTCGGAATTCATTTGCAAGCATCAGAGAAGATGAATGTTGGCTGGTTTGTTAGCATAAGATTTGGTTTCAGTGGTTATTGTGAGTTTCCCACATGTACATCGTTCTGCCTACTCGAGGAAAGAGAGAGCAGAATTTCATTGAGTAGCCATTTGTTGGATTGGTTACATTGGAAGGCCCACTTCACATGATTGTGCATATTTCGCCAGTAAGCAAGTAGTTGTCATCATGATTTGAAGCCCTCAAATCTCTATGGAATGCTGCCTTTTGAAATCTTTGTAAGTACTTGTTTCAGTTAAGTCAGTCTTCAGTCATTTTTTGTTTTAGTCAGTTCAGTGTAAAGATAGTTTCAACTGAGTATCTAGTTTTAGCTTTTGAGAGTCTTGTTTCAGTTTTGAATTAGTTAGTTCAACTATGAGTCTTGAGTCAAAGTTTCATAGTAATTTGTTTTTGGTTTGACGAAGTTATTGACTCCATAGCCCAATGGACAAAGGCACTGCCAGCTTTCCTAGAGATCTGTAGTCCTTGGTACCTCCAAGGAGCTACCATCCCCATTGGAGCCAATGTTAGTGTTGGTATCTTCAATCCCTCCGTCAGAGATCAAATCCTCTTGTTGCATTTCATATTAGGTGTCCCACCCAGTCATTTGCATTCCATTAGGCACATGGATCTTCTGACGGTAGTGGCATTCCTACAGTTTCCCTCATGTTATCTACTTGCTGGCTCATGTTTGTTCATTAAAAAAATCATATACAGTCTTCTTTTTATCTTAAGATTGAAAAGGTTGTCTTTAGGGTTTCATTGTCAATTAGGTCTAGGGTTTCATTAGGGTTCGATCAGAAAATGTTTCAAAATGTCCAATAATTACCAGCAAGCCATGAGGAAGTTTGAACATCAATAAATTTCATCGCCAAGTGTTAGAAAATGTGTTTTTCCTCAAAACTCTATTTTGAGGAAAAAACAAAGTATTTTGCTTTTATTGTACAAAAAATCATGAAATTTTGTTTTCTTCATTGTATACCACTCCATCTGTAATCCTGGTTTCTTTCCTTAGCCCAGAAGCTCCAACACCTGCAAAACAAGAAAAGCTCAGGTCATTTAGTTCATCACAAAACTTAAATGAAGTGAAAAAGTCCAAAAAACAGACTTTGACAATAAAATCATTTGCAAAACATTATGAAAGTGGGTTTGGCAAAATTAAATTTTAAAAGCTCCATGTATAAATCATTTCTCCAAGTGTTTAAAGCTCATTTGCACTCCAAGAGCAAAGAGAAGCAAGGCAAATCGATTTTGGTGAGCAAGTGACAATTTGGGTGAAAATCGACTGGCGCGGCGCACTGGGCAAGAGGCGTGGCACAATCATCAGGCACGGCACATTGGGCCGCATTTTACAGTGTAAAACAACACGGGAGCGGCGCATAGGCTGGGCGTGGTGCATTGGGTTGTATGCGCAGCGCACACAACCAGAGAGCCCGGGAACTGCCAAAACTCGCTCCAATCGCCCCAAAACGCGTGGATTGGTCTTGCTACAAGTAGGTAGAGCCTCCAATACTGTTTTCTATCCAAGTTTGGTGCTAGTTTTATGGTGGTGATGAATGGTGATTGCTTAAAGAAATCAAACCCTACCATTTGAAATTCCTCAAAGAAACTTGCTGCTAGGGTTTTGATTAATTGTTTTGCTACCAAGTCTATCATTCCTCCATCACTCCCATATCCCATTTTTTCATTGATTTCATGATTCCCTAAGTTCCCTTACCCCCTAAATTCACTAATCCCCTATCCCAAGTTCCCTTTCCCAAAATCCCAAGTGTAAATTCCCAAACCCTAGACTCATACTTAAAACTCCCCTAACTACAGTCTCGTTCCCTGTTCCCTTAACTAACCCTACCTCAACAATCCCTAATTCCCTATTTCCCTAAATTACCCCTCCACAGCCCCTCATTTCACTGTTTTCCCTTGGTACCAGAGGTCAAACAAACCACCAAAAACAGTGCAAGTCAGTTTAACATATCAACACCTGCTTTTCCAAGGCAGTTTGTCCACCAGCAGCCATGGCATCTGATTCTTCATATGACTATGAGGAGGAGACCCAAAGTGACTCACCTGCAGAGGGACATGCACCCAGGAGGCCTCATAGAGGTGGCAAACATATTAGAGAGGAACCAACCACTCTTACTGAATTACAGGCTTGCCCTCTTGCCATTTTTTGTTTCCAGCATCAGTCATGTTATGAATTTTGTGAGAAGGTTGCTAATATTTAGTTTCATCATGAGTTGGCCCACTTGTTTATACTGCATTTACATGGTGATCAAACCACTCTAGTTGCTGTCACTTCCACAATAACACCAGAATCCATTTCGTTAGCAACCGGCATACATAACATTGGAGAGCCATGGAACAAGAGGCAGAAAATTGATCGGCAGCATTATGAACTGTATATCAAGCCCGGCTTTTTGAGACAGCGGAAGAGAGTGTTTCTTTTTTGGTACCTCAAAGATGAATATGCCCCTTTAATGAAATTGATCATGAAGTATTTTAGTTGTCAGGGTTGGTTCTCCCGCTTATATGCTTATCATATCAGGCTGCTGATGCATTTTACCCGGGTACGGATGATGAACATCCCTTACTTCATGTGCCAAAACATAGAGAAGATGACCACCCTTGTGCAGCACAAGACTCCTCAGCAGCAGTTCAACAGTATTTATCATTTTTCTCTCATCAAAATTGTGGTTGTTCATCAGCTTGGTTTACAGGGCATCACTTGGGATGACTTCATCTCTCGTGAGTTTTTCAGAGCTTCACAGGGACCTTCAGAGGCTGGGCATGAGACAGGTGGACCTTCCTATCAGCATGAGGGCCATGAGACACAGACCGCTAGTGTGCTAGTGTTCATCACCTATCAGAAGGGCACTAGACGGTTGTTTGCAGCAGCAAAGCGAGTGTTATCTCCACCCGGGGTGGAAGGGGCCTCGCTTCCATCATCAGCATAGTAGGTTCAGGACCGAGGCAAGAGGCCACTACAGGAGGAAGGACCATCAAGTGAGCGGGAGACTGATTTCATCCTCATTGAGGGTGATGATACCGATATGGGCCCGCAAAGCACAAATCTTAGAGAAATCATTAAGGAGCAACAGGCGGACATTGATGCCTTGTCTACCAACTTGGATAGAGCTCAATGGACTATACAGTACCTGGAGCAAAGGAATAAGTAGCTTGAGGACCAGCAGGTGATTATGGAGTTGCAAAACATTCGGGAGAATCGCCAAGCTGCCCAAAGGAGGAGGGTGGAGTTCACTTCATTGGAGCAAGAAATCAATGCCGATAGGGAGTCATGGCTTGAAAGAGCCAATATCCACTTGGAGAGGAAGCTGGAGAAGGCCATCAATGAAAATAATATGCTTAGAAACCTATCATATCATTACTTGTCACGGAACTTGGTGTGCCAAGTGAGAATCAGGAGTTTGAAGGCAAAGTTGAAGAGAGCATCAATGAGGAAAAAAGAGGATGAAGGACTTTAGATATTGGCTAAGGCTTCCTTGGCCCAAAATCATGCTTGATAGAAGAAGACTCGACCCAAATTTCAAGAAATTTGGAGCAATTTTTGCATTTTGGAAATTTTTGGCACAAAAAACAGGTTTTTCTGCCCTATGCGCCACGCCACGTGGCGCTCACTTTTGCTAAGGGCCTCTAAATCACAAAAAGTCAACATTTTTGGATTTAGCATGAAGAATTATGCTTGTCTACCTATGGCCAAGAAATTTGGGCAGGTTTTGAGCCCTCAAAAAGGTCAAAAACACTCAAAAAATCACCTCACTGCCCCTATTTTGACACACAAGAAGCAGTGTTGGGAGAATGGACTTTTGGATGGGAAAATGGAGGCCAAATTGAAAAATTCCACTTGGGTTGGAAAGCAGACAGGCAGAACTTTCCAGTAAGCACACCTAGAGCTCATTTGGACATCCAGAAGGCCTCCAAAAGTGGGTCCAAACAGGCGCAATGCATAGAGAATCAGGCGCAATGCATAGAGAATCAGGCGCGACGCATAGAGGAAAAATTGCCAGTTTGACCAAGTTTTGCTCTGTTTTTCGCCCAGTTTTGCCTAGTTTGACTCTTTCACTTTCCTAATGGAATATTTGTGATGTAATTTGATGAAAATTGATGGATCATTATGTAAATATGTTATATTTTCACTTGTAGAGGTAGATTCATCATTTTAGAGGTTGTTTGAAACTGAATGAATCAGTTCCCTTGTTTCTAGAGGCATGTTGTTATGTTGCCTAGTTTCTAGTTCTAAGTTTAGAATCAATTGGATTAGCTCCTAAACATGTGAGAACGACCCCTAGAGGCAAGGATGAGCTATGTTTGTCTATATTATGTTATTTTTCAGTCATTAGCATGGTTGGACTCTTGAGGAAGAAAAGAACTTCATTGTACACTCATATTTCATTTTGGCTAAGGAATTGAGACCAGGATTTACAGCACTCTTTGGGATTCATGTGGCAATTTGTCTTGGTACAATTCTTCTCTTTGTAATTGTGAATTTTTTTATGTGATTGCATGCCATTATCTATCTTATTTTCTTTTGAACTAAACAAACAAGAGTGTAAGTAGAATCCATTGAAAGTGCAATGCTCTACTTGAAGTTTTCTTTAGTTATTTGATGTTTTTAGCTGTTTGGGGAGGATCCATGATTGTTCTTTCCCTCTTCAACACCTCACCTGTCTTTTCCTTCCATCTCACTCAAATTTAAGTGCCAAAATGATTTCCTGCCTTGCCCCATTGAGATCTCTGCAGAATTGAACCTCAATCCCCGCACCCCAAAATGTGCCTTTCCCTCTGAGCCAACAAAATCATCATTTTATCAAATAAAACCCTTTTTCACTCATACCTAGCCTAATATCAGAAGATATTTCAGTCATCTCAAGCCCTCATCGATCATAATTTGCTGAGATTGACCCGAAGAGAGCCCTCTCCTAACTTGTTAGGGCTAGCTACCAGGCTGAGCATGGTTTGATGTTGGCCCTGGATCCTACCTTTTCAGCCTGAGGTAAATCTAGGAACTAACAACCATCATGAGTTTCGAATTCTATCTTCAGAATGTCTTCATTCTTTATTCTAATTTGATGATATCCTAAATGGATATCTAGCTTGGTGAACTAAATTGTTCCATGTAATTCATTGAACAATTCATCAATGAAAGGAATGGTAAATTTATCTTTAATAGTGAGCTTTTTGAGCTCCCTATAATATGGACAAATATGCCATGATCTATCCTTCTTGTGAAGCAATACTAATGGAGCAAATAAATAATTTTGACTACGTTGAATTATACTAGCCTCTAGCATTTCTGCAATCATACGTTCAATTTCATTCTATTGGGCATAAGGATATCTATAAGGCATGATGTTTGGGGGAACACTTCCTAGAATTAAATTAATTGCATGATCATGATCATGATCATGAATAGGTAGGAGGACTTTGGGAATCTCAAACACCTTGGAATGATTGTCCAAGAATTTTTTGGAGATTTGGAGAAATAGATGATTTTGATGTTTGAACCTCTAGTGAGCATAATTGTGCAATTACACCCCATTTTTATTTCTTTATAATATTTTTCATGCCATTAGAGATTATTATCTTTCCCGGTTTCCTTGTGATACCCCTTAATTAAAATCCCTTTCCTTCCCAAAAAAATTTCAAGAAACGTTCTTGAAAATTGAAATTTATCATCCCCAAATATTGTAACCATTGGACTCTTAGTACAACATCAGCACCATCCATTGTAATGGAAGGCAATGGACTATTCAATACATATTCCCCCATGGTTATCTTGATATTATGGCACTTTACAAAGAAATTTATAGCTCCTCCATTTCGAACCATCACTTGACACTTTGGTGATGGATATAGGAAACAATTCAATTCCTTGGCTATCTTACAATACATAAAATTATGGGTACTATATAAATCAATCAACACTATTACATTTTTCTTCTTTATATTTCTTTCTATCTTGAGAGTTTAAGGAGTAATAATTTGTGCTAATGCATTACAAGATATGGTTGGATTCATTTCTTCTTTCTCTAGGGTTGGTTCCTGCGGTATATCCTCATGTTGGATATTCTCTTTTAAAGTCCCTAAGAAGACATCAATCCTATGCTCCTTTGGAATATCATTAACCTAATATTCAATTTTTGGAAGTCTTCAATGTGCTTTGCCATTGAACCCTTTTTTTTGAGATATATCAATTGGCTAGAGAAGGTGCTTCTCTTTGTATATTCACAATGTTCTATCATTCCTTTGTGACAATTGACTAGGTGACAAGTGTTTTACAAAAATAAGGCCATTTATACCATACAAATGGATTAGGTTCTAAATATAAAGATGCAATACATACGTTTTGTTAAGGTTGCACATCTTGTAGATCAAAATATTGATCCATCTATAGTATCCATGTTATTGGATCCTTGCCATCAAACTTCCTTATATCTATATTTGGAATGTGGTGGTTCTAAAGCCCCACATTGAAGTCCCTAAAGCCATAATTCATATTCCTTTTGTCCTCATCATGATTTTCATGGATTACCTTGTCACCACCTGGAAGCCTTTATTGCAACAACTTTGTCAACCCTTCCAATTTGACATTCATTGCATACATGTATACTTTAAAAACCTATGTGTCACCTTTTATTTCTCCTTTTAAAGCATCCATGTTCCCTTTTAGTTCATCTTTGGTTGCCCTTTGTGAGAGAAAAAATTGTTGCACTTGGTCTTGTAATTTTGATATATCATGCTGCAATTCTTCCTCTTCATGTGTCATAGTAGAGATTTATGAGGTCCTAATGGGTGTATAATTTTTTTGTTTGGGAGGAATTTTATAACCGAAGACTAATATATATGCTTCAATATGCTATTGGAATCACTTCAAACTGTTTTTTCAAACAAACGTTATGCAATTTTTAAAACAAATACACACCTTTTTCTTGCTTTTAGGAGCTCGATATGTAAACGGTTGTAACTATATAATTTCGAATCTCCAAGGTCTTAAATTAATTCTTATGGTAGCCCTATGAGTCTTCTTTCCAACACCACAAGTCAGACCACAATTGGATTCTTCAAGGTAAAGTTATGTCAAATATCCCACAATGACCTTCTTATGGACTAGTTCAGTAGATTGAACTTGTATGTAATTCCACATGTCACTATTTCAGCCTTCGGCCATGAAACATATACAAAAGAAAATACAATACATTCTATTTCTATTTCTTTTGACAAAATTCCAATAGGATGTTTGAAGAGAAATTTATGAACATTTTCCCTTGGTCACTTATTTGAGACTAAATTTTGAAGCATGAAAAAACCCTAATTTCTTCAAACCATATCTCAGCAAATATAGCGAACTAAGATCTGAAATTTTGGCATGAAATTAACCAATATTTCAGCTTCACATGGTCGAAAATTCATCTTTTGAAGCTTTGTATAAAAAAATTTATAGCGAAAATTCCACAATGACCTATTTGAAGCAGCAAAACCCTAGAATCCAAAGCTCTGATACCAAATGTTATGCAACTAACTAACAAAAAGATATATCAATGACTTAAAAAGTATCCTATTCAAGGGGGAAGCCTCATTTACATTACATAAATGAAAAATCATTGGATGATACAAATTACAAGACCTCCTTTGTATATATAGGAGTCAAAGGGGTCATAATATAATCATAGCCTACATAACAATAATAATGTAGGGGCACAACAATAAAAATAGTGGGCCTTTATGGGGAACAACAATAACAATATGGGGGCTACACTAACAATAACAATAAGGGGTATACACTAGTATTATAGGGACCTAACAAGTTACTAGTCCCTAGAGCTAGGTTGGACAAACACTCTGGAGCCCTCGTAGGTTGTGGGTTGAGTTACTAGTTCCTGGAGCCCTAGATCCTCTGGGTACAGACCAATATGGTTATTTTTATTGATGTCCTACCATGAGGTGGAATCATTGTTTGAGGGTTGAGCTCGTTTTGACTCTAGAAGCCCTTGTTTGGTTTGTCTTGGTTTATTCCACTAGGCCCCACATTCATGCCTGGAATATGGCATGGGGGTGATTGACTGAAAGAGAGATTTGGTTGATCCCAATCTATCGTAGGGTGGTATTTTGAAGTCCCTGACTTGGTTGGTATATTCATATGTTAATAAGAGTTATTATTGTATTATGATTCATGTATATTTGTTGGCAATGTTTTGATGATATTATGGATGGGTTTCCATGGTTTATATGCTAGTTATTTTTTGGTTATATGTTGTCCATATGATGTGTATCTTCTATGGATCATGTCATCAATTGTTTAGCTATTGATCAGTCGATGAATGTATGGACTAATAAGTGTTATTTCAGCTATGTGGAGAAGGTATAGGGCCTTCTCGATGATTCTCATATGAATCTTAGGCTTTTATGATCATATATGCATTCATGACTTGTAGCTTACATGTTTTCCACGTGTTTGACGAAATGTCTGTTATGTTCTAGGTAGTTGCGGTCAAGATTTCCTGAAAGTTTTTATGTTTAGCGTTGTTTTCATGTCATTTATGCTCCTAAGAAGTTTCAGGAAGTTATAGGAAGTGGTGTGGAGGTTGACTTAGAATTTAGGTTCAGAAATTTGGATTGGACCCTTTGAACTGGACAATTTGGGTCACAACAACACCTAGGTAGGCTTGTTCATGTGGTTGGAGGCCTATTACCACATGGAGGCCTTGGCATGCATGCAATTGGGGGTTAAAGTGTGTGAAAAGGAGCCTCAACTTAGATTTTGGTCACTTGGGATGGTTCTTTGGTCGTCCAGTGTCCTGTAGCCTTGAGGGATGAAGTGAGTTGTCATTTTGTGGTCATTTTGTCGTCCCCTCTTCCTTAACTAGAGCTAGGAGGTTGGGTCATGTCATAGTAAATATTTGTCTCATGTTTACTCTGGAAGGCTGATGAAAGCACGTAAATGTGGGAGGGGTAGTTAGAGAATGGTATAAGAGATTCTAAGTTCAAGCACTTGGAATGGATAGGTGGAATGTGTTTGTCATGAATGCATATTCGTTGTCTATATGTTTTTTATGCATGCATTGTGATAGTCATTATTGCAGTTATGTCATCATGTAGAGGTTGGTGTTTTGGATGTTGAGATGATTGATATGGTTATTTTATTATATATATATATATATATATATATATATATTCTAATCTAGATTGATTGTGCATACGAGATAACTTCCCTTGAACTTCACCAAGGTATGTTGAATATGTTTATATTTGGTTTATCTGGCATGGTATGTTTGCAGGAAGAAGAATATCAAGATGAATGGCGGACTACAATTCACGTGATTCTCCTTACAGATCAGATGAACATCATGGTGATGGGAAATCCCCTAACATAGAAAATACATTAAATTTGAAAGTAGAGATCAAAGTTGTAAGGAAGATAATGAAAAGATCATCCAGTCACATGAAATACTTGCTAGGGAATAGTAAAAGAAAGGAGAATTTAATATAGTCATCCTTCATAGTCTATCAAATTTGCAAAGACAAGGACTTCTTAGGATCAGCCATGGGTAAGAGGAAAGGATAATGATCATATGGTAGCAAGTCTCAATCAGGATATAGGTTTCACAAGGATGACACAGTTAAAGATGGTAGATTATTGGATACACCTGATAGGAGGGGTAAGGACTGTGGGTTCTATTCTAGTTCTGGTTCAGAGAGACAACATTTTCATCACCATCACGATTCACCATCCATATAGGATGAGTAAGAAGATGTAATTTCCAGAGGATTTCAAGAAAGAAAAGTCTCCTACGTTTGATGGAGAAATGAAGAAGTCACAAGATGCAGAAGCATGGTTTCTTGGGATGAATAAGTTCTTCATATTTCATGATTATTTAGAAAATATGAAAGCCAGGATAACTAATTTCAGTCTTAAAGGAAAATTAGACATTTGGTGGGAAGATGTAAAGAATGTTAAAGGCATTCAAAAACAGGAGCTTACTTGGAGTGATTTCGAAGACTTTTCAGGAAGAAGTATCTACCTGAAAGATACTATGATGATAGGGAAAATGAGTTCTATGAGTTGAAGATGGGATGTATGATTGATGAGGAGTATACTAGCATATTCTTGCCATTGTTGAGATATATGCCTTATCTTAAGGAGGAGAAATAAAATATTTAGAGATTCATGAATGGATTACAGATATCATTCAAAGACAAAAATTATTGAGTTTTATGATCCTAGATCGCTTGAGGAAGCCATCAAAAAGTTGAAGCATTATTATGAGAAACCAAAGCACAAGACTCTGTCTAATTAGGATTGGAAAGGTAATGAGAAGAATAAAGGAAAGTGAGCTATGAAGAGAGGAAAACCTCATGATACAAATGACAAGGAGAATACATCACTGTACAAGAAATTCAATGTTATTGATAGAGGACAGGGATTTCAATCTGAGGAGAAGAAACAAGGTGATGGTAGGAAGCCTTTGTAGTGTTGGACTTATGGAAAGGATCATCTCAGGAAATATTGTCCACAACATCACAGTGGTAGACAATATATTTATAGTGCTCAGGAGGCATAGAAAGTTGGGGATGTTGGATAGAGTAGTCCTCATATTTATGTAGCATTGAATAGTAGGTAGGATGATCGTCAGACATGTATTATCGAGATGGAAGGTAAGTTTTGTGATCAATCGGTTCTATTTTGATTGACCCAATATCTAACTATAGTCATGTCAGTCTTGACTGCTTTAATAAAGAAGTGCATGCAGAGTCTTGGTTGGTGCAGTTGGCTATATTTACCAAGAAAATAGTTCATCATTGGTTAAGAGCTTGTGCATTTGAGTTGAATCGTATGCCTAAATCAACACATCTAAATGTGCTTCCACTAGGATCATATAGTATGTTGTTGGTTATGGATTGGTTGTACATTCACAATACTACGGTAGATTGTTATGATAAGTCTATTAAGTGCTTGGATGATGATGGAGAGAAGAGAATCTTACAGGGTAAGAAGAAGCCTAAATTAGTGATGATGGTTATGGCTATGTAGGCCAAGTGCAGTAGCACGAAAGGATGTGTATTATTGAATTTAGGCTTTTGTGATCCATATCAATTTTGAGAAGATTCTTCGGTGAAAATCACATAGAGATACTTTTGTCGACGCATTTTGAACCAACCAGTGTGGTTCATCGTCAGGACAAGTTGAATGAGTAGATCTTGCTTTGCATATTAAATAGATAGGGTAGAATATCCAATGACCAAATTTCTAGACAAGGTAACGGCTAAACTGACAACAGCTAGATTTGACCGGGAAACGGCTAGTTTGACTATGATGAGGGGTATAAACTTTATTAAATAAGTTAATTCGGTTATTAATATTCTTATTAAAATAAACATAAATGGACCATTTTATAATTATAAATATATAATAGAATAAGTAAGTTAATATATTATAATAAGTAAATCATAAAATAAATTAATTTCACATTGTTAGATATCAAAGTTATTATATATAAATAGAGTATTCTATAAATAGTTAATTATATTTTAAATAAAATATAAGTCAAAGGGACATATATTTATAAATATATATTAAAATAAATTAATTTAAAATTGTTAGAATAAATAAATTAATTAATTTAAAGTCAAAGTTATTATATAAATATTAGTTAGTTATAAAAGTTAAAAATAGAGTAATCTATAAATAGTTAATTATATTTTAAAATATAAGTTAAAGCGACATATATTTACAATATATATTAAAATAAATAAATTAGTTTCAAATTTAAAGTCAAACAGTTTTCAAATATATAAATATTAGAGAATTCAAGTGTTAGAAAAATATTACAATATTTGAAAATTAATTAATAGTTTATTAAGGGTAAAAAATAGTATATTAGTTTTAAATTAATTAATTATAAAATAAATTAATTTTAAATTAATAGTCAAAGAGTTTAAATATATAAATATTAGAGAATTCAAGTGTTAGAAAAATATTACAATATTTTAAAAATTAATTACTAGATTATTTAAGGGAGGGGAAGAAAGGAAGAAAACGACTAGGAGGAGAGGGTTGGGACCCAGCAACTACTGATCTTCCAGCGATCCTCTCTATTGAGATTGTTCGGCCTTTTTTCAATCTCAAGGGCTTCCCTAAATTTGCGGTGATGGAATTGCGACACTCTAGCAATCACACTAGCTTCCTCGATGCAGACATGATGATTGGTTTTCTCCACATGCTTTGCTAAAGCGGAAGACTTGGTTCTCATGTGCTTAAGGTTAGCTGCGTGCTCACTAATCCTTTGGTTAATGGAGCGACCAGTCTCACCAATATAGGGGGTCCCACATGAACAAGGAATAATATAAACCCCAGATATTCCACAGTTTCCATTTTTTGCTTTGTCGACGTTTCGAGTCTAGACCCAGTCTAGACCCAGAGTCTGGGTCTAGACTCGAAACGTCGACAAAGCAAAAAATGGAAACTGTGGAATATCCGAGTACAGATTCTAAAAAACCTAACCACGGAAATCTACAATCCAATATAAACCCCTTTCATGTCCTTGGGGTCAATGGGATCCTTCATAGATTTGAGGGACTTACGAATGGTGTTAAGAGGTCTAAAGGTTGTGGGGACATTATGCTTCTTAAGAATCCTCGCAATCCTATATGTGGTCCCTTGAAAAAATGGAAGATGGACACCAGGAATCTGCTCTTTAGGTCCTCTTCTAGTTAACGAATTCTTAGCTACTTTGAGGAAAGCCTTTTGTCCCAAGTGTTTGCTATAATCGTTCTCAACAAAGACATTAAGGAGATGGGACTTCTCCTCCTTGAAGCTCTATTCATTAGAGATCCTTAGGGCACGAGTCGCAAGGGTGTTGAGAACCCCCAACTTCTGGGCCGGGAAATGGTGGGAACTAGCATGAAGATATTGCTCCATATGAGTTTTCTTGCGAAAGTTTGCAGTTCATATTTCCAGTGACAAAGGGAAGGATGTGGAGGATGCTGAAGTCTTCAAGAGGTATCCGATTTTGCAGTAGTTTCAGGATGTATTCCAAGTAAATATTTTAGATTTACCACTTCATAGGGAATTGTATTTTTCTATTGAGTTAATGCTGGGAGCAACACTAGCATCGAAGGAACCTTACAAGATGATCACTCCGGAGGTAGTGGAACTGAATTTGCAGTTGAAGGAAATGCTTGACAAGGGATACATTATGCCAAGTGTGTCGCCTTGCGGTGCACTAATGTTGTTTTTGAAGAAGAAGGATGATACTCTTAGGTTGTGCATTGAATATAGGTAGTTGAACAAGGTGATGATCAAGAACAAGTACCCTTTGTCATGGATTGATGATTTATTTGATCAGTTAAAGGGAGCAACAATGTTCTCAAAGATTGATTTGATATCAGGATATCATCAGGTACACATCAAAGAAGAGGACATCAACAAGACTAATTTCTATACCAGGTATGGGCATTATGAGTTTTTTATGGTTCCATTTGGTTTGACTAATGTTCCAGCTACTTTCATGTGTTTGGTGAATAGTGTGTTGCATCCTTATCTAGAAAAGTTTGTGATAGTGTTCATTGAAGATATATAGATATATTCTAAGAATGAGGAAGATCATGCATAACACTTGGAAACAATATTGAGATTGCTAAGAGAGCATCAGTTATATGTCAAACTTAGTAAGTGCAATTTCTTTCAGACATAAGTTCATTACTTGGGACATGTGGTTTTCAAGGAAGGCATATAGTGGATATAGGAAAGAATAGAGCTATTATGGAGTGGGAAACACCTAGGAATGTGGATGAGGTAAGATCATTTATGGGATTAGCAGATTATTATAGGAGTTTTTCCAGGAACATCTCACATATTTCTTATCCTATTACATCTTTGTAGAGGAAAGGAAAGAAGTTTGAATGGACAAAGGAATGTGAAGTTAGTTTTGAGGATTTGAAGAATTTGCTTACAAATTCTCTAGTTCTAAATATCACGGATCCAAATAAAGAGTCATTGGTATGTACAAATGATTTCAAGATAGGACTTGGTAGATTTTTGATGTAGGAAGGACATGTAGTATGCTACAAGTCAAGGAAACATAATAAGCATGAATAGAATTATGTGACTCATGATCTTGAGTTGGCAAAAATCATTCATGCATTAAATATGTGGAAGAACTATATTATTGGTAGGAGGTTTGTGTTGATGAGTGATCACAATGGGATGAGATACCTATTTGACCAACCTAATCCAAATGCCAGACAAGCTAGATGGTTGGCCACACTTAGTGAGTTTGACTTCAATATTAGGTACATTAAGGGAAAAGAGAACAAGGTTGTAGCTTCTCTTAGTATAATAGTGTAGGTAATTCACATAGAAGGTATGAGTTCATATGGGACAAATTCATATGATTGGATCTTACAGGAAGGACAAGACGATGACAGGTACTAGTAGCTTAAGAAAAAATATAGAAGTAGTGTACAAGTGACCAGGATGTGGATTATCATCTCATGGAACATGGTTTGGTCATATTTAGGGACAATATCTAAGTGTCGGATAACAATGAGCTCAAGAAGCTTATCATGCAGAAATTTCATGTTAAGTTGTATCTAGGTCACCTAAGATATCAAAAGACATTAACGGTTAAGAAGTTCTACCATTGGCCGAACTTGAAGAAAGAGGTGACTAAGTTTGCTACTAGGTGTTTGGATTGTCAATAGGTAAAAGTAGAGTGGAGGAAGCTACAAGGTTTATTTTAGCCGATTCCAATCCGGAAGTGGAAATGGGAGGTCATTTCCATGTATTTCATTACAAGTTTTCCGAGGACATCTAGATATCATGATTCCATGATGGTTGTGGTTGATAGGTTCACTAAGGTAGCTCACTTTATTACAATGAAGTCTATTAATTCAGCTAGTAAGGTAGCTCAAATTTTCATCAGGGAGATAGTGAGATTGCATGGTATTCTGGGGAATATTTTGTCAAATAGAGATTCTAACTTCACTTGCATATTTTTTAAGGAGTTGTTTGTAGGTTTGGATATAGAGTTGGATTTTAGTACAACTTATCATATGCAGACAGATGGAGAGACATAGAGGGTCAATAGGGTTCTTGAGGACATGCTGAGAATGTATGTTATGCATCAACAACAGAAGTGGGAAGACTATCTTCCACTAGTTAAGTTTGCTTATAAAAATGGGTATCAGGAATCGTTGAAGATGAGATTGTTTGAGGAACTGTTGTGGTGAAAACACAACCCCCCCCATTATTGACTTGCTCAACTAAAATAATGGGGACCCTTTCTATTAAAAGTTTGGCTAAACATCTTTTTGGATTTTTATTTAGTTGATTGCCCTACGCTTTTCTTAATTTTACATTTTCTTTGGATTCTTGTTTTGATTGCTTTGTTAGAATCGATTTTTTATAAGCTTCCCATTGACGCTTGTTTCGCCTCATTTGGTCAACTGGTTTGAAAATGGCACTCCTTTGAAGTCTCATCATTTATCTAGCCTGGGTTAAAAATGCATAAAATGTACAATATTGCATTTTGTAAATAAATTAGTTCAATAAGGCATTCATTTTAAATATTAACCCGTAGCGAGTTTTTACTAACATTTTTCATTTTTAGTTATGCGGCCAAATCATTAAGTATCGAGATTTAAGAAATTTACTCCAATTTCTAAATCAATTATTAATCTCGAAAACCCAAAATTTTCGAAGTGGCTGTAGTTTATTTTTATTTTTACTTTTATTAAGAGTGGCTGTAGTTTATAAAATAACCCTCATAAAATAAAATCAAAATCAAAATTGATTTTTAATATTAAATCTCAGATTAATTAAATTAATTATTATTTAAAATATAATTAATTTAATTAAACTAAAATTTAATATATAAAAAAAAAATATATCGGATCGGAAGTTTTATGGGACATATTCTAAAAACCCCAATACACACTATACCTCTGATCCCCGATCGCCAAAAAGCTTGAGACAAAAGGGAATGAACATTTATTTGAATATCGCATCGGGAGTTTCATATGTGGCAAGTTTAAAAACCCCCGATACATACCATGCCCCGATGCCCCGATGCGATATCGGATCGGGGAATTTGACTTGACACATTTTAAAAACCCCATTAGCCATCCCCCGATGCGATTTTCCGATAAGCGCAAGGTGAAATGAGGCATTAACTTATATTGTAAAGTTTGTAATTCATTTGTTTTTCTTAATTTCTTAACTTCCACTCATACTTATGAGTAAAGAAGTAGAAGTCAAGTGGGGTAGTTATGAAGTGGGAGGATGGTATATTTTAGTTTAGTTTAAAATATTTAATATTTAATTAATAAATTTTAAATTAATCAGATTAATTAATTTATAACATTTAATTAATTTGATTAAATTAAAATTTAAACATCATTTAGATTAATATTAATTAGTTTTTTTTAATTAGATTAAATTTGTTTATAAATAATTAATTACATATTAGTTAGTTAGATTAATATTAATTAATAATTAGTTTAGTTTGCAGTTAATAATTAAATTAGAATTAATTAGAAATTAATTTAGGATTAGTTTTTAATTACAATATTTTTAGCCCAGCAACAGAATTTCCAGATTCATGCCAGATTTGATCCATCAATTTTGGAGGTTCATAGATTGAGTTATACTTGGCCAAATGAGGCCCAGGACGGCTCGTTGGAAAGAGAAAATCAAGGAGAACATTTTTGAGGAGGTTTCACTAACAGATTCAATCATTTATTGGGTCAAAAATCAGGCAGAAGATCAAGCTCCGAATTTTGAAAACGAAATCAATCTTCTGAGTTATTTTCTTCATTTTTATTTGTCCAAAGCCTCTTCTAATTACAGATCCATTGGTTAATAATATCTTTGGCCAATTAAACTACCCCAAACATCAATTGAGAGCTTATATTTTATTTTCAATTATTTATTTAAATAGAATTTGATTGGATTTGATTTAATTGCCAGCAATGACATTTTGATTTTATTGTTGCATTTTAATTTATTTTAAGTTCTTTTTGCAGGAAAACAGTGGAAGAAATATGGAGAAAAGGATCTAAGTCAATAAGAATGCTCCAGCAATTGAAGATTAAAAGTTTTGAGCAAATAAAATTGGATTTGGCAGATTTCTCTTCAACAAACTCTTGTCTCCAAAATTCTCTTGCAAATAGTATAAATAATAGATTGCAGAATGTAATAAGGGGCTGCTCTCCTCTGCAATTCTAGACTTCTAAAAGCACTACTGTAATAGGAATTTAGAGTTGTAGGAGAGAGGAGAGAAAATCTCAGATCTGGGGATTATTGAGGATTTTCCCTTTGTATCTTGAATTATGCATGAAGGGCAAAGTTTGCACTATTGTGGCTTTAGCTTTGAAAGTAGAAGTTCAAGCAATGTAAAGAGCTGTTGGAGACCAAGGACAGAGAAATGGATGCAATAAATTGGTATTTCTAATACTACTATTTCAAATATCAGTTTTAATTTTATGGTGATAGGAATGTGTCATTTTATTCATGTTTGTGCACTATTGTCAATATGGGTAATTTGTCTCAATCTTGTTATTATGTATCTCTGTTTTTATGGATTAATTTCTCATTTTTGAGTAACTACTTACTCAGAAATCTGTCTTATGAAACTGATTTATTGAATGGTAATGTGTTGTGAACTATTTCCACATATCATTATTCAATTATTGGATTTATTGATTTGATAATCAATATCATTTTTGTGAACTACTTCCTGAATGTTGTTGGTTTATTATTTCAGTTAAGAGGTCTCAATAGGATGTGTTTTGGTATCCATAATATCAGTTAATTGAACTACTTCATTAACTGGATATTCATTATAAACAAGACATATTTAAATCCCAATACTTTAATTATCTTTCTCTTAGTTGGGTTAGATCTATATCTGCCTAATTAAGATAGGATTTAGATTAGTTTCTTTTGCTTGCATCATAGAATAAGCTTGCATTTAGAGTAAATTCTACATTCTTTTAAGTCCTCTCCTCAAAGAGGCAAAACTTTAGTTGTGGCATAGCTGAACCCAAATCAGCTTAAGGGTCATTCTCTTGCCTGATCAGCAAGAAGAAGTGATCTGATATCCCTGTCTATTGGTATGTAAAGATACATCATAAACCAATAGCAATAGGGAGAAGGTAACTGGACCTAGTTAAACCAGTCGGAGCCACCACACCAAACGGAAAAGGAGCTGCTTTAAGGTTCGGACTGGGTGGTTATCCCCCAATGTTGTTGCAGCGATTTTCGAGGCATCAACAGGAACTTATGTTGGAAATAATACTAAGAGGGAGGGGGTGAATCAGTATTATCAAATCAATAAAACTTTTTCATTTCCATACTTAGATACATATGTGCTACTTCAATTAATGGAACCCGCGTGTATATGCAACTGTATCTAATGCAACTAGCGTATATCCAGAATACTTATGATTCAGTTAATCCGTTAAATGTTGATCTCTAGTTAGTGCATCAGAACATCATTAACCATATGAACAGTAAGCAGGTGCAGTAAAACAGAACAGATCATCACACACAAGAAGCACACATGAACAACATGATATAAGGTGGAAACCCAATGTGGGTGAAAACCACCTGTTGCAAGTCGTCTCTATCTTCTTTCAATAAGATACTTCATTTTACAATATTTTGTACTGGTGCAGTCCTTTACCAGTACGTAGGCTGCAACTTGCAGAGAGCTACAACCCTCTCTCGTTCTCCAGCTTCTCCTGGAAGGGAGCTACAACCCCCTTAGCTCTTGTACTAGCTGATCCATTTACTAGTACGTAGGTGCCTTCCTACTGAATGCTCCAATCTTCACTCGTTCTCCAGCTGTTACTGGAAGGGAGCTTCTACCCCCTTAACTCTTGTACTAGCTGTTGTACTAGTACGTAGGCGCTGGTCTACAATCTTCTTTCAACATCCAGGGACCACATTTCGTATATTTTCAGACTGGATACTCTGAAGCACAACACTATAATCTGAAGGCCACGTTTCATCCAATTTTCATACTTGACCCATAAATATCATTAAAGCACAAAAACAATCAAAACTAGCATCATCAATCTTTGAATCACCCAAGACTGAATCATTGAAGCTCTGTCAACAAAATGCAGTCACCAAAACACACAGAGTAGAACAATGAACTCTGCAACAATATTCAGAACCAACTGTATCATCAAAATCATGCATCAGAGTGCATACGCTACTTGGAAGTTCCGAACCGACGTGTATACGCAACTTCACCAAAGCGAACCAGCGTATATGTCATTAATTACTTATTCATAACTTCGCTGCACTTCCTGACTTCAGACATACCCAGATCATTACATATACAAAGGTAATACGTGTGTTAGCAACCAGATCTAGTTCATCAAGTCACATAAGGATAAGTCATTCTGATACTGATCCATTATAGATCTCATCCATCAATACTGAAGCTAAACATAATCAACCAATCTGAATATGCAAAATACTGACACCAGTAAACAATCATCAGAACTCATCAACAACCAGAATCACCTGTAACTTCAAACATCATAGCTCAAAATGTATATGCTACTACAGTGAACCAAACCCGCGTACATACGCGCTTACACGAAAGCCAACCCGCATACAGATCTATAAATATTCAATCATGACTTGCAGCGATTTCAAACTTAAGTTATACCTAGTTCAGATCATTACATGCGTCCGTATACAGATCTAGAATAAACATAATCAATCATATAGAGATAGTTCATTTCAAACCATTTGATCCCGATCTATCCTTAGATCTTGTTCTCCATCAATCGGTGAGATCTCTCCTTAGCTCAGATCAAACAATGCATCATCAACCCATAACCTGCATACTGGATCTCATCCTTCATCAGATATTCAAGACTTTTTCGATACGCTTGCCTAATGATCTTCTTCTCCTTTTATAGTCTTAGGCCTTGCTCAATACCATGGTCCAAAACCATAACAAACCAATACCATGGACCCAATACTTGGGATCAACATGTTTGACGAGATACTATGGTCCAAAACCATAGGTTCAAATACCAAGGACTAACTACCACGGACCAAAAGTAAGTTCTCCAACATATACGCACTTTTCCTTGCATGAAAGTGCATGTATACGCATACGTGCCTTTGTAATGTCTAACCCGCATGTATACGCTGCTCGGTCACGATGAACCTGCGTATATATATTTTCTCTTCATTCTTGTAGTCTGATCATCAAATCCTTGCTGCTGACCTGCTGCACTATGATCTGTCATCTATGTGATTTGCCATCAAGGACAACACTTGTCTCATAATGCCAACAATCTCCCCCTTTGGACTTGATGGCAAAGCTAACTTGTCACACTTAGAACTGTCATCCGATTCCTTTGAGCTGTCCTGCATCCCATGCATTCAGTCACATCTGATATCTCTTCTGAAGATTCATCTAGTTATAACTAAGTGAGATGTTCTTCTATCAGTAGGTTGCCATCAAGTACAACACATGCATCATAATGCCAACAATATCCCACTTTGGACTTGATGGCAACAACACCAAATCACTCTCCCCCTTTGATATCAAGGGCAAAGGGCGGACCAAGATATTCACTTTCTTTGATAAACATCCTGCTGACCATACTCCCCCTGAGTACCTGCTGAAATCTCTGATTGAGCTCCCCCTTTATAAATGCCAAGGTGTACCAATCTGTCTATGCTCCCTCTGAGTACATGCTAAAAACTCTACACTACTGAAGTGTGCTATTCATGCTCCCCCTGACTGTAAGCAAGGTCTGCAAAAAGATGTTCTACAAGAAAGAACATGACTCTATACATCATAAGTGACCTTCCTAGCACCAAAGACTCATACATACATCCATCTCCCAACCAAGTGGGGATATACCAAAAGTTTACACATGATAATACAAGAGTATAACATCATTCATCCCAGGCATAGTGGGGAAACCAATCATAGGCCGTTACATGACCTTGATAAAAGAAATACATGACTGAAATATTTCATCAAATGACTACAATAGATAGAGACACACTATTACATCATGAGTCTTGATATGACCTTTACATGAGACCAAACATCTAAATAAGACCATGATAGTCATTATACACAATGTATGATCTGCTCCATAAGCATCTGTCAACAACATCTAGACCATCAATCATGTTCTCCTTCTGCACTTGTTCCACCTGAAATCAAATCATATACGCGACTGTATCCACAGAAACAAGCATATATACGCGGATGTTCTTCATAAAACTCGCGTACAACCACTTCCAGATCAGCAACCTATAAATGTCCTGTAACAAGGTATGTCTGCATCAACTCATCCTTTTGATCATCATTATAAAATTATTCACATTATATCATATGTGAAAAACACCATAGTCATCTCATCATCATCAAGATCTGTATGACATCATCCATGTAACATTACACGGGAATATCTGACAATCATTAATCAACATATGTGAGTATCAACCTATCATCATATAGGTAAGAACTCATCATCATCATATCTCCAACAATGCATCTCCATGTATCCAGCATATAGCACTATGTATCTAGAGCTCAAGACAAGACTTCATCCACATGAGCACCAAGAATTATAGGAAACCTGCATCATAACTGTATTATATGATCTTTATGCATATGATGACAGCAGCATATGAGTAACTCATCATCAAGCTTTGTACTTCTCCTTATCCTTATGAAGATCACCATGTAAACACCATATATGCATCATCAGAGAATCAACCACAAATCTGATCTGAACATCAACTATGTAACCCCAAGAATCATATGAGATTTTATCATGGACAACTCATAGCAAGATATATCATTTAGCCATATAAACATCATCACCAAGGACTATTAACCATAATGCCAACAATGCATTATTAAAGGCATATGCTCCCCCTCAACCTGTGCCATCTGTTAGATCTGATCATGCATATATCAGCAATAAGCATCAAGACATCATCATCATCAAGTTAGGATCAAAACACTTCTAAACATCTTACAAGTATCAAAACATTTCCACACATCCTCAGCAGACTGTAACTATTAACCAATAGAGCAAATAATGGATTAAATCATATCAGACCCTTTTTCTGAGCCTGTCCCTACTGCTTTCTCCTCAGACTGACATATACGCGACTTTTCAGTGTCTAACTCGCGTATATACACGACTTCCCTTTAAGAAACTTGCGTATGAGATTCAGGATACTGAAGTTTTACACTTTCAGCTCCCTCTGAGTCTGTTATGTCTGTGCTATGTTGTGTCTGATTATATTGTGCCGCGCCACATCTTTCTGACTGTACTTCCTTCTTCTTCCATATCTTCAAGCGTGATGATGTTTTCTTCTTTTGGTATGGTGCCCATACTTTGTTGCTGCATTCCTTTATTGTATGTCCAAGCTTGTTGCATGCATAACATCTTACATGTTTCATATTCCTTCTGTAGCAATCAGTAACTTTGTGACCAAACATATTGCATGCAAAGAAATATCCATTAAAGTACCTAGAATGTGATGATATTTCTGTGTGATGATCTTGAACCATTCTTCTTCTGCATCTAGCTGCAACATGTCCAAGATTATGACATTCATAACATTCAATATTATTCATCTGAGTAAATGGCCGACTATTACTTCCATAGTTAGGAGTAAAAGATTTTCTTTGAAGAATCTCTTTCCTTGATTGTTGATGGGGTTGACCTCTCATCTCCTTGTTGATCATTTTAGATTTCTCTTTAGAGTTCCTTGCCTCACCTTGTGAACTAGATTCACCTTCAACAGATTCATGAAAACCAAGACCAGTCTTGATAGCAGGAGACCTTTGACTACTAAGAATATCATCCAAGGCTTTAGTACTATCTTGAAATCGCAACAGTTTATCCTTTTCTTCTAATTTACCTTTTAAGATATTTACCTCAATCTGAAGTTGTTCTTCCTTTTCCAGACATTGCTTCTTCAAAATTTCTTTAGACTTTCTTCCTTCTTCCATTTGTTGCCTTAGTTTGAGAATCTCCTTTTCTTGTTCTTCATTCAGATCCTGCTGCATTTGATGAATTCTGAAGGCACATTCCAGCTGAGATTTTAAGCTGATAACTTCATTTTCCTATTTTTCAATAGCTTGGAGTATATATGTATTCTGCTTCTTTGATTCTTCAAGATCTTCTTTTAGTGAGAGGATCGTAGCTTCAAGCCTTTCATAATAACTGGATCTATCTCTGAGTTTCTTGATTGTTGTGCTCTTTTCATTGACTTCATTTCTTAGTGATGTTACTTCGTCTTGCAACTTTTAATATTTTTCTTTGAATAACTTACCTTGCTTCCTTCCTCCTGTTGAGCCTTTAGTCTGGTAGCTACTTCTTTGAAGGCAACATCCTTTATGTTCAATAGATCTTCTTGATCTCTAATTTTGTTCGTCAGCCTTTTAAATTATGCCTCTATTTGATATCCTTCTTGCTCACCCATAAGAGCACATTCAGTTGTTTCGTTATCACTTACATCACCTTCAAATGGAAAGATAGCTGGAACATCAGAGGATAACAAATTCATATCTGATAGTTCATCTTCATTCTGAAATGATTTTGATTCTGATTCTGAATCTGAAGTGCTTCTTCCACATATTCCCCAATCAATACACCCACTGTCATAGTTCTTCTGAGATGCCTTCTTCTTCTTAGGTGCTTTCTTCTTAAGCTTCTTTCCCATAGTTCCACAGATCTCCTTCAAGCGATCAAGCTTCTACCAAAGGACCTGCTCCGATACCAATTGTTGGAAATAATACTTGGGGTGGGGGGGTGAATCAGTATTATCAAATCAATAAAACTTTTTCATTTCCATACTTAGATACATATACGCTACTTCAGTTAATGGAACCCGCGTGTATACGCAGCTGTGTCTAATGAAACTAGCGTATATCCAGAATACTTATGATTCGGTTAATCCATTAAATGTTGATCTTTAGTTAGTGCATTAGAACTTCATTAACCATATGAACAGTAAGCAAGAGCAGTAAAACAGAACAGATCATCACACACAAGAAGCACACATGAACACCCTGATATAAGGTGGAAACCCAATGTGGGTGAAAACCACCTGCTGCAAGTCGTCTCTATCTTCTTTCAATAAGATACTTCATTTTACAATATTTTGTACTGGTGCAGTCCTTTACCAGTATGCAGGCTACAACCTGCAGAGAGCTACAACCCTCTCTTGTTCTCCAGCTTCTCCTGGAAGGGAGCTACAACCCCCTTAGCTCTTTTGCTAGCTGATCCATTTACTAGTACGTAGGTGCCTACCTACTGAATGCTCCAATCTTCACTCGTTCTCCAGCTGCTACTGGAAGGGAGCTTCTACCCCCTTAACTCTTGTACTAGCTGTTGTACTAGTACGTAGGCGCCGGCCTACAATCTTCTTTCAACCTCCAGGGACCACATTTCATACATTTTCAGACTGGATACTCCTGAAGCACAACACTATAATCTGAAGGCCACATTTCATCCAATTTTCATACTGGACCCATAAATATCATTAAAGCACAAAAACAATCAATACTAGCATCATCAATCTCTGAATCACCCAAGACTGAATCACTGAAGCCCTGTCAACAAAATGCAGTCACCAAAACACACAGAGCAGAACACTGAACTCTGCAACAATATTCAGAACCAACTGTATCATCAAAATCATGCATCAGAGTGCATACGCTACTTGGAAGTGCCGAACCGATGTGTATATGCAACTTCACCAAAGCGAACCAGCGTATATGTCATTAATTACTTATTCATAACTTCGCTGCACTTCCTGACTTCAGACATACCCAGATCATTACATATACAAAGGTAATACGTGTGTTAGCAACCAGATCTAGTTCATCAGGTCACATAAGGATAAGTCATTCTGATCCTAATCCATTATAGATCTCATCCATCAATACTGAAGCTAAACATAATCAACCAATCTGAATATGCAAAATACTGACACCAGTAAACAGTCATCAGAACTCATCAACAACCAGAATCACCTGTAACTTCAAACATCATAGCTCAAAATGTATGCGCTACTATAGTGAACCAAACCCGCGTACATACACGCTTACACCAAAGCCAACCCGCGTACAGATCTATAAATATTCAATCATGACTTGCAGCGATTTCAAACTTAAGTTATACCTAGTTCAGATCATTACATGCCAGGGAAAATTTTAAGAACCCCCCTTAAATTTATAAATATAATAAATCGGCGAATCTCCATAGTATATAGGAAAAATGGAAGGCGATTTTATCAATAATATAATATGTATATATAATTTTTTGGCGAATCTCTCACCAGACATGGCGAATATTTTACTCAATTATAAAATCTTGTAAGATCTTGACGAGTCTTTCACTAAATAATAAAACTTTGTAAAGTCCTAGTGAATCTTAGCATAGGCTACATGCTGGTTTAGTTTCCCCATTTAAATAGGCTACATTCCAGGTGAATACCATGGGTCAATACCATGTGCCATTTTGGTGAATACCATGGGTCAATACCATGTGCCATTTTTATTTTTATTAATTCTAATATTAGGGTTAATAATGGTTTTTTGCATGGTATTAATAACAATCTAGTCCATGGTATTTGTCCCATAGTATTTTGGCCATAGGTTTCACCTAAATATAACCCATTTTTTGAGTGTTCGTAAATATAAGGTGACTTATGGAGTAAATATAAAAAAATGTTTTATTTGTTTACCATACCTCTTGTTTATTTATATTTTTATTAATTTACCATACCTCTTTTACAAATATGGTATTTGGCCCATAGGATTCACTTAAATAAAACCTCTTTCTTGAGCCTTCATAAATAGAATTAGGGTTATGGACTAAATATAAAAAGAGGTTTTATTTATTTACGATACGTCTAGTTTATTTATATTTTTATTTATTTACCATACCTTTTGAGTAAGTATAAAAAGACGTTTTATTTATTTACCATACCTCCACTTTACTTATATTTTTATTTGTTTACACCCTTAGATGTATATAAGGTGACTTATGGAGTAACTATAAAAAATGTTTTATTTATTTACCATACCTCTCATTTATTTATATTTTTATTAAGTTACCATACCTCTTTTATAAATATGGTATTTGGCCCATAGGATTCACTTAAATAAAACCTATTCTTGAAAATGGGCGAATGGAAGGTTGTAAGTCCTAATTTCGAGGGCTCAATTTACCTTTTTTACCCTCTCCCTTAAAATAAGGTGGGCTATTTGAGGTGATTTGTAAAAATGTACTATGATACAAAATATTCGCCCACTAAAAATTTAAAACCCCTTAATTTTGCCAAAGGGCGAACATTCGCCCCTAAAATTATCCTTGTTACATGCGTCCGTATAAAGATCTAGAATAAACATAATCAATCATATAGAGATAGTTCATTTCAAACCATTTGATCTCGATCTATCCTTAGATCTTGTTCTCCATCAACCGATGAGATCCCTCCTTAGCTCAGATCAAACAATGCATCATCAACCCATAACCTGCATACTGGATCTCATCCTTCATCAGATATTCAAGACTTTTTCGATATGCTTACCTAATGATCTTCTTCTCCTTTTATAGTCTTAGGTCTTGCTCAATACCATGGTCCAAAACCATAAAAAACCAATACCATGGACCCAATACTTGGGATCAACACGTCTGACGAGATACTATGGTCCAAAACCATAGGTTCAAATACCAAGGACTAACTACCACAGACCAAAAGTAATTTCTCCAACATATATGCATTTTTCCTTGCATGAAAGTGCGTGTGTACGCATACGCGCCTTTGTAACGTCTAACCCACATGTATACACGGCTCGGTCACGATGAACCTGCGTATATATATTTTCTCTTCATTCTTGTAGTCTGATCATCAAATCCTTGCTGCTGACCTGCTGCACTATGATCTGTCATCTGTATGATTTGCCATCAAGGACAACACTTGTCTCATAATGCCAACAACTTGTGGGCAGAGTTGTAATACTCCCATGATCTAGTGAATAGGGTGTTGATTGGACCAGACATGTTGGCAAAGATGGAACAATAAATGCAAGTTATTAAGAAGAATATAAAGGTAACACAGGATACACAAAAGATTTATGCATATCAACACATGTTATTTAAGGAGTTTCAAGTTGGGGAGCATGTGTACTTACACATCAAGACCAGGAATATCTCCTTGAGGATTGGATCATGTGCCAAGCTAACACCTCGATATTGTAGGCATTTTGAGATCCTTGGGAGGATTGGACCAGTGGCCTACTAACTTGCACTACCTCTGACAATGAAAGTCCATGATGTTTTCCATGTGTCATTGCTTAGGAAGTATTTAAACGATATCTTGATGTATACTCAAATAATCAAGAACATATGAAATATCTCAAGTTGGTCTTAAGTACTTTACAAAGAGAAAATTTACTAATCAATCAGAAGAAGTGTAGTTTTATGAAGAAAGAGTTGGTATATTTGGGTTTTTTTTATACGTAAGGATGGCTTGCAGATGGATCAAGAGAAATTCAAAGCAATAATAAATTGTCGTGAGGGATGATTTTAAGGTAAGAAGATTCCATGGGTTATCCATATTTTATAGAAAAATTATTAGAAACTCCAATAGTATTTGTGCTCCAATTGTTGAAACTATTAAAGAAAAAAATCCATTTAAGTGGATAGAAGTAGCTCATAAAAATTTTAGATTGTTAAAGAAAATGATTATAGAACAACTTTTTTTAGATTTTCCATACTTTAATAATATTTTTCAAGTTGATAAAAATAAAAATAGTTTTAATCTAGGAAGAAAGACTTATTTCCTACTTTACTGAAAAAATGAATGAGGAAAAATAAAAATATTCCAGTTATGATAAAGAGTTTTATTTGGATTATTAAATAACTGAAGAAGTGGAGATATTACCACCTGTTTAAAGAATTTTCTATTTATACTAACAATATGATTTGTAGTATATTAGTGGTCAACCAATGTTAAATCAAAGGCATGCTAAATGGGTGGAATTCTCGTAGACTTTCACATTTTTTATCAAGCATATAGGTGGTAAATTAAATAAGGTAGTTGATGCATTGAGTAGAATTAATTTATCTTTGCATGAATTACAATCAACATTTTTGGATTTGATGGGTTACAGTAAATGTACAAAGGATGATGCATATTTTAAAGAAGTTTATGCAACCCTTGAAAATCCAGTTAGCACAAATGGAACCTCATAGTTGAAATACCTGATACAAGAGGGACCAATATTTAAATATAGTAAAGTATGTATAACAAAATATTCAATGAGAGAAAATATGATAAAATAAAAGCAGAGTGGAGGACTATTATGACGTTTTGGACATGATAAAACCTTTTCCAAATTAAATCCTTTTTATTTTTGGCCAAGTATGCAATTTGATGTAAAACAATTTTTTGAGAAATGAAAAATACGCCAATATGCCAAAGGGAAAATTTAGAATGCATTTATATATCAACCATTACTAATCCCAAGAAGACCTTGGGATTCAGTATGAATGGTTTATGTGTCAGGATTTCTAAGAAAAAAAATGATATTGATTCAATTAATGTCGAAAAATTATGTTCCAAATTTGTTCTTTAAAGAAATAGTAAGGTTGCGTGGATTTCCTAAAAGAAATGTTTCTTATAGAGATATGAGTTGTATAGGTCGTTTTTGGAGAACTCTATGGAAGAAACTAGGTACTAATCTAAATTGTAGTTCAACATACCACCCACAAACTAATGGGAAAAAGAGGTTTGAAACACATTTTAAGAATTTTGGTAAGTGATAAAACTAAGTAGCGTGATAAAGTACTTACTCAAGAAGGATTTTCATATAATGATTCATCAAATAGAAGCACAAGGGTGGGTCTATTTTAAATTTTGTACGGAATGCATCGAATAGGAACCTATGAAATGAGGAATTTAAGAAAACAAGAGTTGAGAAGTACTGACAATGAAGATTTTGTAGAAAATGTGCATGAACTACAAGAAAGAGCAGGGATCAATTATACAAAAGTAGTAGCAAGTATAAATAGATAACATACATGAGGAGATAGTTGAATTTTGAAGTTTGTGACATAGTTATGGCACATGTGGGAAAATAAGGGTTTCGTATATGAGACATATAACAAGTTAAAACTTAACAATATTGGACCATGTAAATTCTTAAGAAAGTTTATTCTAATGCTTGTGAAATAGGACTCCCAAGTAATATTGAGATTTCTGCAATCTTTAATGTTGCATATTTTATCCCTTCGAGGCATAAAATGTTTTAGTGGATGAACCTACTAGTGATGAAAATCATACCATTAGATGGAAGAAAAAATTGCCTAAAGTAGTTCAAAAGGAGATTGAAGAAGTATTGGACCAGATGGTGGAAAAAAGAGCAAGAGGTAAAGATTGCTTTTAATATTTGGTTAACTGGAAGAATAAGCCAATAGAGTATACTACTTGAATGACATCAAAATATTTTTCGAGGTATGGTACAGTTTTTGAAGAGCTCATGAATCATTATTTTATTCCCTAAGATTCTAATATGGGAGAATCTTAATAGTGAAACTCATGATTGACGTTCATAGGTCAAAATATTTATTAAACAAAATTGGTTTCCTTGAAATTCCATTTAAATTGGTAATATATATAATTTATATATTATAATAATTCTAGAAGGTATCATGATAATTAGGAGGTTTTGATGAGTGTGAAATAGTTTGACATGCAATAGAACAACTTGGATAAATTAGGGAAATTGTTAGAAAAGTTTGGAAAAGGATTGACTTTGTTAATATTTTATATAATAAAATATTGTGTGAGAGGTTTCGAATGCATTGGGAGAAGAGATTAGAGACAAAGGAGATTAACGTGGATAGGTCCAAATGATACCAATAAAGGTGAAAGTGTAATACAACTTCCTATCTTTATACTTTTTCATCATAGAATAAAATGTCATAGGTTGTATCTCACGTTGGTTAATTAAATTTACTTCAATTTGGCTCGTTAATTCTTTGATTAAGTATTGAACAACCACTATTGAGTCAAGATTCAAGCTTATTGGTTTCCCTTCACACCTAGAGGAAATCCACATGTGGTTTAGTTTACAAGTTGATATTTTCTTGTGAGGCTCCATTACAGGATTTCACACGAAGTTATACCTTTGGATATAAAAATTCAATGCTAAGAGGTTCAAAATAAGGAGTTCGCATATATTGGGAAAACCCCTAAAACATGAAACTCATAGTTTTCCTAAATTTTGGTGGCACTTCTATTACCTAATGGAAATTTCATGATGTAAAGTTTTTCCATCAAGGTCTTCTCAATATACTAGACCCCAACCTTTCAATGGTAAGGTTTGACCATAAGGATGCAATCACTGGGGTCCATCCTTGTAGTATTATGGTTTGATGGAAACATTCAATAGCATCCCTTGGAACTTTTGGTTGCTATTTAATTTTTTTACTAATCTTGATGATATATGATATTTGATATGCACTTCCATTAACTAGCATGCTAGAGTAATAGGAACATCACCATTAAGTAATGTTCCATTACATCAAAATGAAATCATATGGGGAGTCCATTAAGTTGTTCTCTTGATACCTCTTGATCGTCAGTATCTAAATAGATTGACCGTCTAGTGGTGTCAAGGGAGGGGAATATGTCCAACATGTGTTCTTGTCATACCAAGCTAGATGTGAAAGTGCTATTTGTGTTAAAATTATGATAATTGATACTTTAACAAGTTCTTGGACATAGTGATTGGTCTGTGCACTCTATTTTGTGTAACACCTAGTCGTTAAAGGTTTTAAACCTTTAGTATTTTCACATGGTTTAGTGTTCAACACTCAATATAGTGGAGATGGGGTTTAAGTGCTTGACCAATAATTTGTTTCAAGAGAAGGGAAAATAGAAAATTGAGGCTACAGTTTTTCATGAAGAGGGTGTAGCATTGGTTCAATATGTTATTAGTATATCAGTATATCATCTAAATAAGTAACAGAAAATGAATCTAGATATGGACATAGTATATCATTCATTAATATCATGAATTTAGCTAGTGCATTACATAAACCAAATGGCATGACCAATAACTCATAGAAATGTTGTCTGATGAATCTCAAAGTTATCTTCTAGCTATCATATTTTTTGAAATGAACCTAGTCATACCCCGATTTCAAATATAGCTTAGTGAAGTATTTTTCTTGTTGCAACAAGTCCAACATGTTATCAATCCCAAGGAAGGAATACCCTTTCTTGAGAATAATTTTTTTTAATGCCTTGTAATCAATGTACACTCTCCAAGTCCCATGCTCTTTTGGAATAATTTTGATGCGTGACCCACATAGTGAGTTACTTAGCCAAATAACACCTTTCTTTATCAATTGTTCTAACTAATTATTCACCTTATTTTCTTCTATAAATGACTACATATACAACCTAATATTTGGTTATGGAGAGTTTGAAAATATTTGGATCTCATTCTCACTTCCCTCTTAGGTGGTATAACTTAGGCTCCTAGAAAACTCCCTTGTATGCCTATAAAAACTCTTCCAATTGCTATTTATGTTCCATAGATCACCCCTCTTGGGATGAATTTACTCTCATTGAGTCTTCTATAAAAAAAAATTTATCTTAAAAATAATAAATCATACTTCTTTCTAGAATTGATTTTTTTCTTGCCTTTGTTGGAACTTACAAAGAAAATTCTAACCTTAACTTTGTGCACATTGATGATGAGGGGTATTCTATCCTTGATGAGGTGGTATTGATTGACTCTCCACATGAATATTGCATTATGTATACATATAGGAAATTTTAAACATACCTCCACATACATTAAGTGGAACTACATCCAATTCTTCTTCATTAATAAAATCAACTCCAATGCTAAATTTTAATTTAAAATGTGTTTGTACCTTAATTTTTGCATCCTTGTGTACCCATCCCAATGGATGTGGGCTATGATTATATCAAACCTCCAATCCAATTTTAATGATTAGATATACTACAATGATATTCTCCTATTATCTTAAGTTAAACCGAGCATCAATTTTTATCTTCTCAAGATATATCTTTATCTATAAGATTTTGGTCATCTCTTTCTCTTCTAGATGTTGAAGGTTACTCAAATTTGTTGTGGTAAATTACACTCAATAGTTTATCAGGACCTCATTAAGATCTATTCTCTAGCCATAATTAGGCCTATTAAATCCATTAATAGGGGCATATATGACAACTTTTCATTCATTAGTAGGCATTCCTTATCATTTGGAAAGTTTTCTATTTTTAGGGTTTTCTATTCTTAGCATGTCTATTTTTGGCAAGGGGTGCCATCGAGTATGACATGTCGCACTGACCAACCACTATTTGGAGGAGGAAATGGATATTTCCACTCCACAAATTCGTATTACCTCATGCATATCCATTCCTAGAGTGAATATGCACTTCATCCCTACTTTGTAGTAGCTAACCACCACTTTTTTCTCTTCTCGCCTTTTTCTTGTGAGTTAGTGATTAGTTATGAATAATTTATATCTCCACTTATTTCCATATCACTCCATTTTAGGATATTTTTGTAATATATTTACCAATCCAATTTTAACTTATTTGTCAACTAGGGAAAGTTCTTTTGAGTGAAATTGAGTACATGCACATATCCCAACCTAGTTCAAATTGATTATTGTAACAACCCCTCCCATGTCTACCCAAAGTAATCATGCCAACCGGGGTAAACATGAGGATAGATGCTACTAAAATCATATTCGACTTCCTATGTCACCTTAACGAAGTGGAGTCGATGGAACATCACATACAGTCATCCAACATCATCAACAGACCCCTCAAGAGAAAAGTCAGCCACTTAGACAGCTTGTCCCTAGGTCCCACTGCTATTCTGCAGCTCTTAGGCCTCAGTCACTCTCACTCTATGGGCAAGGGAGTGACCAAAAAACTAAATTTTCTCTCATAGGCTTGCCTGACAGTGACTGTGGTCCAAAATTGCCAGTTCTTTGCCAACAACCCGGGATTTGAGCCACTTTTATAGCCCAGAATCCTAGCCTCTTCCCAGAACTTGTTGTAACTTTCAGAAATTTTTAAAAACATGATAACCATGATGATCAATCAAAAATCACCCTTAGGACTAGGCCTAAGAATCCCCAACTGAGACTGAAATTCTGTCAAACACTTGGCATCAATGTAACCTACAGGTCTAGGATACAAGACAGAGCATAAATGGCTGAAACAACTTATGAAACATAACTAGAAGGATCACCTCCTTCTCCATTGAATTACTACATCATCAATTAGGTCTTCCATCCATCCATTTAACAGTTACAAGTAAATATATGAAATAACCATGACATGAACCAGTCATTCAACCATGCTTATGACCATCATAAAACCATATAAAATTATATTAGAGATGTGTGATGAACACCAATATTGCAGCAAGAATGTTGCAACTCCTGGGCTACCAGCTTTACTTTGTCAACCTGGGGTTCGTACAAACTTGGTGGTGATAGTTCTGTATACACAAGTAAAAGTGATGGTTTTGTCTTTTGTCACGATTCAGCTGGCGAGATACCACTAGGGATTTCAAGTGAGACTTCTATGTAGTCAGAAGAAGCTTGGTTTCTTGATGGAAGAAAGGAAAATCTGTTCTAAGGGAGAGCTACTCTACTGTAATAATGGAAAAGACCGAAATTCAATGCTAAATCACACCATTTCCTAATTAACTGCCAATAAACTATGCTTTGCAATAATGCTAAATTAACATGAACCAAATGCTACTGTCTAAGCATGGAAGTAAGAAGCATCAAACATCACTAATGTGCAAGTAAAGGGACTGAAATAAATCTGTTTTTGTCTTTTTGTATTTTCATGCAAAATCAAGTATGCAAACTAATTTATTTTGGTGATGTGGCAAGTGAATTAAGGTTGTTGGAGGATGGCTCGAAGGGTTAGGAGATGGGTGGATAGTTTGGGAGACCCTTAGGAGGCTTTTTTCGACTTCCTAGAGGTTTTTCCTCAATTCAGCCTCAAAACAGGCCATTTTAGGAAAACCTACAGGATGTACTAGAAACCTACAGGATTCCCTGTAAACCTATATGATATAGCTGAGAGAAAAATGGAATGTGTTGGAGGTGATGGAAGGCTTATGGAAGGTGGTAGATGGGTGGAATGTAGTGAGGAAAGGTCTAGGATCACAAAGAAGTCAACAACAAAGATAGAGGATGGTTGGATTAGTTCAATGTGCTTGGAAGAATTTCTATGAAAAATGATGAAAAATAGTGAAGGCAATGGTGAAAACAAGGAATGACTATGGTGGATGGAGTGGAAGTTGGTTGTTGGCTATGAAGTCTTTGTCTCCACCTAAAGCACCTGCTCTGCATAAAACATCTATAATTCCCAAAAACCTATGTAAATAAGAAGCATTCTCATAAGCTAAAAAGACAGAATTAATGAACTAACCGCCTACATGATGCATGAGGAAAGTTGCAGAAGGGAATGAAAGCATGGATGAGTTCTACTGCAAGAGTGAAGATATGAGAGATGGAAATGAAATCCCACTTTGCAAAACTGATCAAATGCTAACTTAAATACAGTAAACTCTAAAGCTTATGCAAGAAATAGAAATTTGTGTTTTTGGGGCTGCACAAGGGTCCCTTCCTCAAATAATGATCCCAAAGGTAGGAAATGAGGCCAAGAAACCCACTGAAAACCTTTTGGCACTCCTTTTATCCCTACTAACCTACTACTGAAGTAAGGCACAAATGGAATCAAACTAATAAACAACCAATCCAATCTACACTACTTGCAATGAAAACACATCTAAAAGAAAATTAACAATGAAGCTAAGAGACTAATCTAAACATACAGATACAAGAAAGAGGAGCCTTAGCTACTAGGGTTGGGCCCTAACCCAAGAGCTTCAACCCTTCGAGTTAACTCAATGCTTGCTCAAAACAAAACTCATTGTTATTACCAAATAGAAAATTACATCAATAAAACTTTCACAAGTATGGAGTTCGAAAATAGCTTAGAGTTTTACCTCAATAATTTGAATCATAATGAGGCTTTAGGCCTCTCTACTTATACAACTCAATTCCCCAACGACTTCCTTAAAATTAGGGAGGCTTGGCTCTCGAACTTGAGATAAACTAGCTCTTTGTCTCTCACTTGCTCGGCTGCCTTCTAATCCTCATGGCTTGGCTGCTTGCACTCCGAGCTAGTGTGATGGATGAAGGAATATTCGAATGGGGGAGAAGTAAATGTGGAGGATTTACCTCCTATAATCCCTCTCCCTTGTCCCATTCGAGTTTTAACCTTAGTATTTGCCAAAATTCCTTGATTTTCTCCTTCAATCCTGCATTCAATGCATATTAGTCCACTAGGCATCATATCCAACTCTAACTCATCTCATAAACAAACTATAATCAAAAACATGTAATAAGTTGTGAGAAAAGATGGTTTGACTACGCTAGGATGTGAATTAAAGCCCATATAATTACCTAATTATGAGGCTTATCATCACCCCCCTACCGAAAGTGTTGCTCATCCTTTGAGCAAATCAATCAATATCCATATCCTTCATAGCTCTAGTGGCCTCCCTGACATCCCATGCCTCTGTTGTGGTTTCCTCTTCTTGTTCATAGAAGCCTACTTTCCTTTCTACCTCCTCCCACTGCCTCTTTTCTTCTTCTTCCTTCCTTCCTTCTAGCATTCCTAAGAGTAGTGGTGGACTGAGTTTCAAGCCAATCCAATTGACTTTCAACCTTTGCATAGATTTCTTGTACATGGGTGTCCTATTTAGTGCTTCTCTCAATCTTTGAGGAGAGTGGTACTCTCTTATCTTTAAGCTATATGGAAATGTGTTCCATCTCCTCAGGCAAGAATGTATGCTATCATCCCCTAACAGCCTGAACATGTCCTCAAAATGTGAAATTTCTTGCTCTTGGGTAGAAAGATATCTAGGTGCAAGCTGAGGATCATTGGCAATCAAATTATGGGTACTGATGAGGGCCATGGGATCTAAATGTTCAGCTTTAACCATGAGAGGTTCAATTTTCTCTCTTGCCAATATCTTCTTCATCTATTCAATCCTTGATTCCTCATGGTTCATCCATGATGCCAAAGCCATCAACTATAAATCTCCTAGCTTGACATTAGGGTCCCATACATTCATGTTTGTTAAGGCCATGTTGTGCAAATAAAACTCAAACATCTTGGCCCTATCTTCTAGTGTGCTCTGATCACAAAGATCAATGAACTGCCTGTAGTCCTGAAATGGCATGGTGCCTCTCTGTGTTGAAATATGGCAACAAGAATATTCCAATTTAATTTGTCTTTGAATTAAATTGTGAATTAAAATCAAATTTAGTCTTAACAACTACTTGGAAATAATTAATTAATTTATTTTGAATTAATTAGTCGGAGAAATTCAAGTTAGAAGTCTTTCTGAAGTCATGCAAGAGTTATCCCTTAAATTAAGGAGATAAGATTGAGTTATATTTGAGTTGTAATTAGTTAACTCAGTTTACTGAGTTAAGTCCAGTTAAATTAGTTCCAAACTGTTTGAGGAACTAATGGTGAGTTAACAGTGAGTTGATGCATGCATGCACTCAACTAGTGCTACTCCAGTTAACTGAAGATTCCCTCATTAGAAACTCATGCATGTCTATTCTAAGAAAGACCCAGTTGAGATTAAAGTCAAGGACAGTGTACTATCAGTTGCATGTGTTTTCTCAAAGAGAAAACTCATGCATGTAGTCAACGATCATCCTTGAATATTGCGCAGTTTTGGAGAGATCATCCACTTGGTCATAGGAGAATCATCCTAGAGGAAATAGGAGCTTGGAGGGCTATGAGGAAGGCTGGAGAGAAGCCTATATTTCCTGTGAGCATCTGTGAGGATTGTATTGAGAGCTAGCTAGCTGTGAGAGCTAAGACTTTGTATAATTCCTATGTATTTCCACCATGTATGATAATACAATAGTGTGGGGTTTTTATCTGAGGTTTTCCCCAAAGTATTTTCATGTGTATTATGAAATTGATTCTTATACTTCTGGTTATATTTCTTAGCTTGATCTTTAATCTTCCACAAATTGATAGGAGAAGTAGGTTATAGTATTCTGCTTTGATTTATATTGCATTATCAGGTTAACCTACACAGAGATTTTCTACACTCTGTGCTAGGTCTTGATCTGGAACTACACCCACTGTTCCTTGAGGTATAGGGCATAAGATTTGGCTAACATCCTACACTAGATTGCTTTCAAAGAGAGACTAGCCATACATACCAATTGATTCTCTCTTTCTTTCAATTGTCCTCTCAACCATGCATTTTATGTTTCTAGTTGATTTTTCATTATGGCCTCTCTATCTCTCAAGCTACTTAGCTCTCTACCCATATCCTTGAGCTTCTCCTCCATGTGCCCAATGTCTTCCACCCCCTTGGATTTGGTGATCTGCATCCATCGGTGAGTTTTGGCTCTCTCCTTCTCAAGCTCGAAGAACAGTGGAATAGCAAATTTTTGATGTATGACCCTGCCTCCTTCAATAAACCTGTAGTAGGAGTCAAGGTTAGGTTGGGGGCTAGGTTATTTTTTACTCTGGGTCCTCTTCTTTAGTTCCTTGCTATTGGCCTACCTCCTTTTCCATTTTTTGTGTCTCCTGTAGGTTTAGCAGAGTATCCAGTAGGACTGCTTCTGCTTCCTCTAGATTCTGCTACGTATCCAGTAGGATTGCTTTTCCCTTGGAGGAGGTTGATCTAGTAATAGGCCTTCTCACATAGGTGATAAGAGACTTAGGGAAAGGCATTTTCTCCTTTTGTTTAGGTGAGTCTTCAGTCACAATGGGAATTTTGGTCGGTGTTTGGGGTTTCCCCTGCCTTATTCTTGTGCTTTTCCTTGTCCTGAAATATAAGGGGGTCTACCTCTGTCTTTTGCCTTTTTGCTTGATGGGGGTGCTAAGAGCAATGAGGGCAATTGTTGCCTCTCTCTCAGTGGGTTTTGGAGACACCCTAGGTGACTCCTACTTATCTTTTTCCCCCTCCTTCCCATTGCTTTCTTCACCTATGTCTTTCCTTTCTTCTTCCTCTTGTAGATCCTCATCATCTTTATTAGTTCCCTCCTTAACATCCTCCTTTGTTTCTTCATCATCCTCCTTCTCTTTCTCCTCTTCTTCTTCATCTTCCTCATTTTATTTTGTTTCATCATCTTCTTCCTCCATCTCATCTTCATCTTCTTCTTCTTGCTCTACTTCTTCTTCCTCTGCTTCAGTCTCTTCCTCTTCCTCTTCACTGACAGTAGGACTAACATCATATGTGAGAGCCTTGATGTCTTCCTCTGCCTGCATGTCTCTAAAAACTGACCATTGTATAGGAATTATGAGGTTTTGGAGGGAATCTTCTATAAGGATTCTAATTAACCCATGGTGAGCTAACTGTTGGAAATTTCCCTCTTACACTTTGATGCTTGAGTCTATCAGTGATTGCAGCAACAAGTATGGTATGATGAACTTGTGGTGAGGGGGTGTTTCTACTATAAATCTCAATTCTTCAAGAAGCCTAAAATTATAGCCATAGACCACACTATACCTACCCTCACATGAAATGTATTTGATAAGTTAGTCGCTTACCTTGTTCCAGGGATATGGCAAACTTGCTCTCCTTACTCCATTTTTGTCCTCAGTGGGTTCCTCACCTTCTAAAAAGAATTTCCTTTTGGAAACCTAGCTATCTCATTTTTCTTCCTTCCTCCATGGTACTCCTAGGGGAATCGTGATAACTCTGTTGATGAGTTTAGGGGTGAGTTATATGGAGAGGCCTCTTACCACAACAGTGGCATGGACTTTGGTGAGTGGTATGAGGGAGAGAGAAAAATCTCGGGCCACCTCATCATAATACCCCCTTAATTTTTCGAAAAACCCCATCCAATTATGCCTTGTGAATATTTCTAATACATGAGGGTGTTGTTGGATTCTCACAGCGTTAGTGGGCTCCCTCTTATTAAACACTCCTATCATCTTGGTTGGTGAGGTTTTGAGGAGATGAGATGGTTGATACAATTTTCAAATGCAGAAGTAAAAAACTGAGATGACTGTGTGGACAATTCTCTTGCACAACTGCCAAATTCACTCCAAATAGAGGATTGTCCGTGTTCAATTTACTTGGAAAGATGAATGTAATTATAGAACCTACCTCTTCATAATGTTTGTTTTGGTCAACCCCCGGTTTTTCCCCTCCGAAACTCCTCTCGACCTATCGTGTATACTGTCTCTATGTATATCGTAGGAATCCTGTGTGCAATCCTATAGGATTTCCTGTGAAGTCTTGTAGAAATTCCTGTGCAGAAAAACAATGGTGTCTTCCTTGCTATAGGTTCCTTGGGTATGAGAGTGACCTGTGAGAGTGAGCCTCGAGGAATTCAATGCATGAATGCATGGGGACGACAATTATTTCCTCTTATGGTCATTTGGGTTGAGGTGGTGTGCTAGAAACCGAGTTACAGTCTCCATTTTTGGACCGTTGGTCCCCACTACCACCTCATCATTCCCCCCTTCCTTGTAATCAACTCCCACTTCATGCTTCTATAGCCTTAACTGCTTTTGTCCTTCTGCTTTCTATTTTTGAGTTGACTGCTACCACGTGTGAGAGGATAAATTATTTTGTCTTTGTTGACTTATTAAAGGTGGCCAAGTTAACTGGCCACCTTTCGCTTATAAAACAACTTACTCGTAACCTTTACATATTTTGACTACATTATGCACATGAGAGAGTGAGCGGGATGCTTACCTGTGGTGCTTAATATCTTGCTGTAGTGGTTGAAGATCGGAGGTGCTTGCTATGTGTATTGGCTGCATGATATTCTTCTTCCCTTTTTTGTTGTTCTGTTGCTGCTTTGGAGTCCCTTCTGCTCTTGGATCATCATGATGGAAGCTTGTTGTTCTTATGATTTGTATTCTGTTGGATAGGTTGCTACATGATTTCTTACAGGATGTCCTGTAGCTACTTCTCCCTCAAAACTCTTAATCATACCTTCTTCTGGGAGTTTGAGGATGGTGACATGGATGGAGAGGGAGACTAGGAGTGTGGAGGATGAGGAATACTCAGGTGATGCTCCCTATTTCTCTATGTTTCCTTCTTTTTCGAAGACTGTGATTTTTTTTTTTTGAAACTAATATATTTTTTTAAGGGTGAATATAGGGGTGTTGAAGGTGGACATAGGCATGGTCATGGAATGATGATGTAGAGGTGCTATTTTATTGACATCGTAGGTCAATTTTTCCTTTAGGGTCACTTCCTGTAGGATTTCTGGGTCACTATGATTCCTACAGGATCATCCTGTAGGTTTTCAGGGGATCCTATAGGTTTACAGGGGATCCTATAGAAAACACAGTCCCCTTGTAAACTGAAGGAAAGGAGTGGAAAAAATGAGAGAAATGGTAGAGTGATGAATGAAAATGAGTGGAACAATAAAATGTGAGTGAAATAGTTCTCTTAGTGATCCTCCTTTTCTCTCTGGTTGTCCTTCTTGCTGACCTGCAAAATAGAATTTTTCATGATTTTTCTCTTTTCCTTTTTCTTTTCTTTTTTCTTTTTTTTTGAAAAAAACTAGGCTGCCTCTGAGAGGATTTCATCCTAGCTTTTTTCCCTGGGCGCCTCAAGAGAGGTTTTCAACCAGGGATCTTTTTATTCTCATTTTTTTCTCTTCTCTCTCTTTTTTTTTTATTGATACCATTGGGCTACCCCAAGAGGTTTTCAACCCAATAGTGGGACTCAGGTGCCTCATGGAGGTTTTCACCTGAGTCATTATTCTTTATATTTTTTTTCTCTCAACGATTTGATGAGGTAGGAGCTGAAACTTGCTCCACTACCATCACTGTTTTACTGACATCATCAATGAATTCTTGTTTTGACAATGGTATCTTGTAAATATTCAGTCAATGTCCATTAACAAGTAAAGGAATGGCCTCTTCATCTATGATTCTTATCTGTACTAAACCATTATCATGGCATCTTTCTACAACATAAGGTCCTAGCCATCTTGTCCTTAACTTGCCCTTGAAGTCTTTATACCTAGAATCATATAACAAAGCCCAATCACCTTCTTGAAATTTCTTTTCCTTGATGTTCTTATCATTCCATATCTTCCTCTGAAGTTGAATTACCTCTGTATGTAGGAGGGCTTGCGTTTTGAACTCATCCAAACCATTTAACTGGAGCAATCTCTCTTTTTATGCACTGCTGAGATCTAGATATAGTTGGGCTACCATCCTTAATGTGTTATACTCAAATTCAATGGATAGAAAGGTCTTTTTCCCATAGACCAGCTCATAGGGTGTGAATCCAGTGGTGGTCTTCTAGGTGGTATTATAGACCTAGGTGGCCTCAACTAGTCTATCTTCCCAATCCTTCCTACTGTTGCTTACCACTTTGGTCAAGATTCCCTCCAGTGCTCTATTGGTCACCTCTAATTGTCCATTAGCTTGTGGATGATAGGGAGTGGAGGTTCTATGCTTGATCTTGTGTTGGCTGAGCAAGTCTTCAATCATGTTGGAGGTAAATTGGCTGCCTTGGTCTGTGACCATCTCTTTAAGGTACCCAAATTTGTAAAATACATTCTCCCTTAGGAACTTAGCTACCTTCTCCTCTGTTGCTGCCTAAATTGCCTTTGTTTCAGCCCACTTAGTCAGATAGTCAGTGCACACAATGATATACTGCTTTTGTTTGGAATGAGGGTCAATAGGTCCAATGAAGTCCATGCCCCACTTGTCAAATGGCTTGAAAGTCACCTGAGGTTACAGAGGCATTTCATCTCTTGGAGTAGGCCTTCCCATCCTTTGGCATCAATCACACTAACTAGTATATATTTTTACATCATGGTGAAGAATGGGCCAATAGTAGCCTGCTTCTAACACTTTGAATGATGTCCTCTTTCCTGCAAAGTGACCTCCACAAGGCCCATCATGATAGGTTAGAAGGATGTCAAAAACTTCCTCCTCCCTCACACACCTTCTCAAGATTTGATCTGGGCCAAGTTTGAAGATATTGCCCTCGATCCAAGTGAAGGGGCGCTCTTCCTTACTATATTTCTTTTCTCTTTGGAGGACAAGTTCGGTGGGAACTGTTCGGATACCAAATAGTTTGCTATATCAACAAATCATGGAGAGAGAACTGAAATAGAAAATAAGTACTCATTTGGTAACTGATCATCAACCATTCCTTCTTCACCTGCAGGCAAATTTAATCTGGAAAAAAAGTCTGCAACAACATTTTCCTTACCCAACTTATCAACAATAGTTAGATCAAACTGTTGTAATAAAATTAACCATCTTATAATCTGAGCATTCACACCTGGTTTATTCATTAAATATTTGATTGCAGCATGGTCAATATGCACAAATGTTTGATATCCTATAATATAATGCCTAAATTTGTTCAATGAATGCACAACATCCAAGAGTTCCTTTTCGGTCACTGTGTAATTTAGAACAACCTTTGATAGATTCTTCCTGATAAAGTAGATAACATAAGGCAATTTTTCATCTATCTAACCTACCACTACTCCTATGGCTTTGTGTTAGGCATCAGCATGAATATGAAAAGGAAGGGCCCAATTTGGGCCTTGGAGAATCAATGAAATGGATAATTTGTTCTTTAGGGTGTCTAAGGCATCTTGAAATATTTTTGACCATATAAAATCAGAGTCCTTGGCCAACAAACCAAATAAAGGAGAGGCCAACTTGTTGAAGTCATTTATGAACCTTCAGTAGTATCTAGCTAAACCTAGGAAACTTCTGACATCTCTCTACTTTTGAGGAGGTGGGACCCTTTGAAGTATAGCTATTTTGTTTGGGTCCACCTCCAGTCCTTGTTGAGATATTGGATGAGCTAGCATGGTCCCTACAGTCATCAAGAATTCACATTTTTCCAAACTGGAAGACAGGTTCATTTCAATGTATTTGTGCAATACTTTGCCTAGGTTGGACAGAGCCTCTTGAAAATCACAGCCATAAGGCCTAAAATCGTCCATATAAATTTCCACCGCATCATGGACTAACTCGACAAAAATACTCACGACTGCTCTCTGGAAAGTGGCAGGAGCATTTCTTAGGCCAAAAGGAAGGACCCTATATGAAAAAGTACCCCAAGGACAAGTGAAGATAGTTTTATCCTGGTCTTGTTGGCTGATCTGGATTTGGGTGTAACCGCTGAATCCATATAGGAAAGAGAAAAAAAATTCCCTGCCAGGCCATCTAGCACTTGGTCAATGAAGGGTAGAGGGAAATCATCCTTCTTTGTGGCTTTGTTCAACTCCCTGTAATCGACAAAAATCCTCCACTCACCATTTTTCTTTGGAACTAGCACCAAAGGAGAGACCCACTCACTATCGGAGATAGGGTAAATGAATCTTGCATCTAGCAGTTTTTGCAGTTCTTCTTTGACTATATCTTTAAGAGTTGGATTCATCCTCCTTTGGCACTAGTGGACTGGCTTGTAACCTTCTTTGATGTATATGTGGTGAGTACACACTGAGGGGTGTACTCCCTTCATTTTTTCGTAACTCCAAGTGAAGGCATCTAGGTGTTCCTTTATCATGTTGCATAACTTCTCTTCCTGGAGAGCAGAAAGAAATGGATTGATTTTCAAGGTTCTCTCAAGGCCAAATTCTATGGTTTTGACATGGAGGGGGTTGGATTGGCCAAGCATAGGTCAATTGGATGATTTTTTTGGGTTTCCTTTACTACATCTTCTAAGGGCAATGTACTGGGAGTTGGACTTTGGAGTAGGTGTTCAATCAAATCATCTTCATCATGTTTTCCTCCTCCCATGTTTGTTACTAAAGTATAAATTTGGGTGGAATAAACTTCATCTTCTTCCTACTCCTCCAACCATAAAGGTAAATCATGCTCTAGAGATGGCTGAGCAGGAGGGTATAGGACTAACTGTTTAGATATATGTCCATTCTTGATGGTCATATTTCCAGCTATGCAGCTAATGTAAGCATCGATAGTGGCCAACCAAGGTCTCCCAAGGATGAGAGGGTAACCAGTAAGCTTAGCCTTAGGCTAGAGAACTAGGAAATCCGCAGGATACTTCCAAGAGTCAATGGAGACCATCACATTCTCCACAATCCCCTCAGGGGTCACTGTGGAACGGTATGCAAGTTGCAGAACTGTTGTGGTCTTCCTCAATCAAGCTTGGAGGTTGATCTTGAGCATGGTGTCCTTGGTCATCACATTAATGGCAGCCCAAAGATCGATCAAAGTGTGTAGGACAATGGTGCCATTGATGTGCACATCTACTACATGGCTTCTAGGGTCCAAATACTTTGGACAGATTACCTGCTCCAACATTAAGTCAGGAAGTTGTCCAATGACATTAATGGTAGGGGAATCTCTTCTTCGCCTCCCTGGATGCTTGAAGCACTTCTCCTTAATCAACTTATTGTAAATAGGAACATCTTTTATTGCTTGGAGAAGTGGAATCTTTACACATAGATTTTTCAATTCTCCCAGAAGTTCAGTCTCTTCTGGGGTAGGTTGGAGTGGTTGGGTTAATCTCTAAGGAAAGGGTCGATTCACTTTAAGAATTCTTTCCTCTCTTTCTTTCTCAACCTCCCTAGGTGGAGGTGGAGGCTGGTTATCTAGGAGAACTCTCTGAGATCTCAGGTTAATATCCTATATTTCTACAGCATAAGCTGGATATGATGTCTCTCCACTATATACTTGCTGAGCCTATCTGTTGTTCAGGTTTGGATTTGGTTGGGCATGCATCTGGGGTTGCTTGGGTGGAGCCGAGTGTAACAGCTGTGGTTGGGAAGGTGGTGGATGAAATAAAGCTGGAGCATTGTTGTATTGGGGCCTCCACCCCTGGGGCAGTGCATTCGACTGAAGTTGTGTGGAGCATATGGTTGAAATGACTGGCTAGGAATGACACTGAGATGCAAAGGACCAAGGAGGGGGTGTAGACCAGGAAGGATGAGTAGGGGGTCCCCAAGAAGGTATGGTTGTGGTTTGGTTGGGGTTCTAATATGCATGGGATGACCCTTGCATGCCCTGCTAGTATGGTCTAGGCCCATGAGCTCTCCTTTGGTTTACGTAGCAAAGATACTCAGGGACCCCTTCAGCTCCTTAATATACAGCTTTGAGTCCAGGAAAAGAAGGGAACTTGTCTATGGAGTGGTTTTCTTCATAGACTGATCAAATTTCAATAGAATTCAATGGACATTCATTCCTAGGGTGCCTCCTGGTACATCTAGGACAAAAAAATGGCCAAGGCTCTCTCTGTTTCCTCCTGCTTTCTCTTAATGTGCATAGTGTCCATTTGCAAGGCAAGGGTTTGCAGCATCTCACTTTTGAAACCTTCCAACATGTTTCCAATTTCACCCTTGATGGATGAGTTAGAGGAGGATGTACTGACCATAGGTTGACTACCCCTACCCTTTTTCCTAGCTGCCCTAGAATGGTTTCTAAAGACAATCTTGATATCCTCATAGGGTAATTGGTAGATATCTCCTCCTGCTAACAAGTGTAGGGTATCCAAAAGATCTTCCCTTACTCCCCTAAGCAGGACCAACTTTAGTGACTCAGGGTCAAGTGTGCACCTGGCCCTTTTGTAACTAAGCTGGAATCTTTCTTTGTAATCCTCTAGGGATTCATCATTGCCTATGGTCATCCTAAAAATTTCCTCTTTAGTATCCTTTGACTGACAGTAGTATCGATACTTGTTGTTAAAGGCTTGCTGCATCTGAGCCCAAGTTGTGATGTTATCCCCAAGTAAACCCATGAACCAGTTCAATGTCACATCCTTGAGGGTAGATGGAAATAGTTTTAACTTCTGCTCATCATCTATATAGTCATAGGTTCATCATATAACAACAAACTCAAATAGGAAAGTGTTGAGGTCTTGTGTGGTTAATCCATCAAAATGAGGTAGGGCAGAGGGGCTTATATTTTTCATCTCGGTGTCCCCATTGATTTCCTTGATGGGGAAGGCACCATCAACTCTCTCTCTATTCCCTCTGTCATTTCCTTTTTCACCCATTGGTTCTATAGGAATGGGTTCTTCTTCTTCTTCTTCCCCTGTAGGTTCTTCAAATATGTCGGGTTGCTCACCTAAGGGTTCTTCCAGTTCACAGCCACCGAAGAAGAGGGAAGGTTGGTTGTTTGATGCAGTGGGCGTATTTGGCAAAAATTTCCCTAAGTTATCCCTATTCCTACGATGCATGAAAGGAAAAGTTTTCTTTTGGGTTGGTTTTGTGTTTTTCTTTAAAACTTGGAAAGAACATTGCAAAATTGAAATTTATAATTAAATGAAAACTACTGACTGAATGAAAAACTACTTGTTGAATGACTCATCGCTAACAAGCAAAGAAATCTAAGAGAGCTTCAGAGTGAGGGTTTCGATCTGCAATCTGAATACTTTCACAAACTCTGGCAGAGGGTAGTGCCCTGTTCGCAGAGCTTCAGAGGCGTGGGCTTTCCCTGGCCCAACAGATGAGGCGCGCAAGGACAAATGGCACCCCTTCATACAAACAAGCAATGATGGATAAAGGAAAGGCCCCAGTGGAAGGGATGCAGATCTCTAGATCTGAAAATGCAGGAAAAGATGAGCTAAGTAAGAAGAAAAAGGCTGGTGGGCAAACCAAGGAAACCCAAAGTCAAAAATGGACAAATGGAATCAAGATTCTGGAAGGAAAAGACAACGGGAACCCCAGTCCAGAGCAGGAACTACAAGGAGCAGAAGGAAAAAACAAAAAAACTGTGGGAACCAAGTGCCACAGTGACAAGAAAATAGGAGGACCTGGGGCGCTATAAGCCCAAAACAATAGAGAGTCTGCAGGTTGTTATCACCGACCTCGAAATGCAAGCTTACAGAGACCATATGTCAATATATGCGGTGATCTATAAGTTCATGGGCTTTTGGCCTACAGAAAAAGCCCTCTGTTTCTGGATCAAGCAACAATGGAAGCCTAAAGAAGATGTCAGGTTACACCTAGGGGCCAAAGGATTCTTCACTGTTTTCTTTGCGAACCTGGAAGATAGGGATTGCATTTTTTATGGAGGACCATATTTCTATGCCTCAACAGGCCTCTATATGAGACCCTAGAAACCTAACTTTGCACTAGAACAGGAAACATTCACCCATGTACATGTTTGGATTCGCCTATTCTCTCTCCCCATTGATTACTAGAGACCTGCAGTGTTGAAACAAATAGGAAATAAACTGGGAACCTTCATCCAAGCCTCGGAGGCCACCCTACAAAAAAGGTACACCTATTGTGCAAGAATATGTGTTGAAATGGATGTTTCAGGTGCTCTACATGAAGGTCTATGGCTAGAATTTGGAGATGAAGTCTTCTTTCAAGCCATAGATTATGAACAAATCCCCTTTCGGTGTTGGAAGTTCCACGAACATGGACACCTGTTTATGGAATGCCCAATGAATAAACCAACTGATAAAGCCAAGGAAAACACAGGCAAGGATTAGGAAGGTTTTTCCCATCCAAATGGGAGACAACGGGCTAATCGGAAAAACCAACCCAAAACAGGCACCTCCATCAAAGGAACTATCAATGCCTTTGAAGTTCTTGGGTCCGGCACAGTTTCAGCCAAAAATCCCCAAGTACCAGACCTAACGCAGGAAATCCAGCATCTTCCTTCATAGGAAGCCCAAGATCCCAATATAGATCTGACAAATGAGATCCTACAAGGTCCTGAGTTGGCAAAAGACTTAGAAGGATATGTGAAAATGACAGTCAGTGAAATAGGAACAGAGGATATGGAACTCAGTGACATACTAGAGAGGGAGTGCATGGATCTCAATACCATGGTGGAGCAATGGAAGCAGAAAGGAATGGAACATATCCCAGAGGAGGAAGTAGACAAAGTCAATTTTCTCTTCCTAACAAGGCATGATATAGAACTAAAAGGGTAGAAAAGAGGCTTTGGTGCCACAAAGGGTCTGGGTGTCAAGGCCCAAGGTTTACACCAAACAAACCACAATGCCAAACACAGGAAAAAGAGAGGTTGACAAACAACAAATGAAGCACTCCAGGAGCTAGGTCAAATGCTCCTCAACTCAAGTAAGATGAAAGCCCTTAAGGCTTTCTCGTTCTCCTCTTAAACCTTGTTAATTATGAAGATTCTTTCATGGAATGCTAGAGGGCTAAACAACCAAAGAAAACAAAGGCTTCTAAGGAAGAAAGTCAAAAAGGAAAATCCTGACATGATTTTTTTACAAGAAACCAAGTGCTCCAGCCAGAAAATGAAAGGAATAAGCAAAAATTTAGGAAAAAGAATGGAATACATGGAAGTGGAAGGGAATGGAATGGAGGGAGGCCTAGCCACTTTCTGGAATCCCCGCTCCCTCCATCTTATAAGTGAAGAGGCTTCCAAATCTTACATTTCCCTGGAAATGAAAATCATAGGGTAATCCAACACATACATGTGCACCAATATCTACAACCCCCAAAGACTAGAGGATAAACTGTTGATGCTAGATGGCCTCTCCAAGATGAAACGTAGACACTCCACTGCTAAAGCCATCTATGGAGGAGATTTTAACATGCTTACCTCGCTGGCAGAAAAGAAAGGAGGGGTAAGAACTCTGAACAGAGATGTAGACACATTCAATAGCTTCATCAGAGTAGCAAATCTTGTTGATATCCTCCCCAAAAACAGGTTATACACCTGGAATAACAAAAGAGGAGGAGATAGGCAGATTGCCTCTAGACTTGACCATTTTCTTATAACAAAAGCCATCCTCCTTGAGGGGGTCACTGTGGAATCAGACATTATTCCTTGTGGAGGCTCTGATCATTGGCCCATCACCCTGGACGCAGCCATCCTCGGCACTCCGAAAAATAGACCTTTCAGGGTTGAGAAATTTTAGTTGGGCCATCAGGATTTCACTTCTAAAATCAAACACTGGTGGCATGAGCCGTTGGAAACCAGAGGCAACAAAATGTACCAGCTCCAAGCCATATTAAAGCACCTCAAAGCTCAGCTTTGATCCTGGAACCAAGAGGTCTTCGGGAATATTTTCAAAGACAAACAAGCCTTGGAGGAACAAATGGCACAGATCCATACAGAATGGCTCAAAGGGGATATCACTCAGGATTCCATTAGCACTGAGAGAGTCCTCATGAAAAAATGGAATGAAAGATGCTAGCAGGAGGAAATATTATGGAGACAAAAGTCTCGCATGCAATGGCTCAAAGAAGGGGAAAAAACACCAAGTTCTTCCATCGTTCGGCTATAGACTATAGGTGCACCAACAAAATCACCCGGTTGAAGGATGAGCAAGGTACTCCCCTCCACTCTCATCAGGATATTTCCTCCATCCTCACAGATCACTTTAGCCATATAGCAACGAAACTAGACATTAATAGGGAAGAGACTATTAGGGAAGTCATGACTTCCATCCCAAGGTTAATTACTGAATATCATAATAAATCCTTAGACCACCCTGTCACCATGGAGGAGGTGGAAGAAGTAGTGAAACAGATTCCTAATGGTAAGGCACCAGGACCGGATGGCTTCACCGTTGACTTTTTCAAAGCTTGCTGGGAAATTGTGCAGCTAGAAGTGTGGGAGGTGGTGGAAGATTCCCGAAAATATTCCTCCATCCTCAAATCCCTCAATTCCACCTTCATCGCCCTTACTCCCAAAGAGGAGGCAGCCTGTACCCCTTAGAAATTTTGGCCAATTGCTCTATGCAATGTTCTTTATAAAATTATCTCCAAAGTAATTTCCAACAGACTGAAGCCAATTCTACCTTTGATAATCTCAGAGAAGCAATCTGGCTACGTGGAAGGTAGACAAATCATGGATAATGTCTTGCTAGCACAGGAAATGATTCACACTATTCAATCCCAGAAAAAAGCAGGTATGATCATTCAGTTGGATCTCATGAAAGCTTATGAAAAGGTTAGTTAGAAGTATCTAGAAGCCATTCTAGAAGCTTTCGGGTTTGCACAACGCTAGATCAACTGGATTCTAGCCTTAGTCAAATCCCCCAGCTTTTCTGTTTTGGTCAATGGAGTTCCCACCTTCCCCTTTGCCTTGTTATAGACATTTTTGTGCCCTACAACTCCAAGCATGAAATGTCCGTAAACCAAGGGCTCCTAAGTCCCTAAAAGTGTTGTTCTAACCCCTAAAGGAGCAAGGTCAACAGATTGCAGCTTCTCCCAGAAGTTCTCCACCAGAAACTGCTCAGAATTGGTCAAAACAGGATCATTGCAGCTGCTCCACTGGCTAGGTGCGTTGCATCTCACCCAAACGCACTGTGAGGGTGCGTTGCATTTCAAAACCCCCTTCTGTGGGGTGCGATGGGCGAGAAATGACAAATGGCAGTGTCATTCCGCGAGGTGGAGAGGCAATGGAAGCTTCCAGAATCTTCTCTTGTGACACTTGCCTCACTGAATTCGACCAAGGATGAGTAAGAGGCCCTCAGTCTCCAAGTGGAAGCAAGAACTGACAGAGAGAAGACACTAATCAAATCACAAGTTGACTCATCCCCCTTACAGATATCTATATATGGATCCCTCATCCCAGAGATCCGGAGGCTGGAATTTTGTATATTGTAAGGAATTGCTGTTGGTTTCTAGGGACAAACATCAGATTTTTGGGTGATCTATGATTTGTTTGAGGTGAAGAGGGGCTTCGTTGCTGGGATGTTGATGCTGGGTCGGAACCGCTAGTTGTAACTCCTCCTGGATCTTTTCTTGTTTATCAATAAAAGCTATTTGAGTTCTCCTCCATGATTTTGTATCATTGATGCTTGTTACATTTGTATGGTTAACTTAAATCTAATCCTAAGTTGTTTATGAATATAGATCCATGTCTTTGTATAGTGCTATGCTTCTGTGATCTTTCAGGTACTTTGTGAAGCTGGGTGTGCTAGTGAGCAGGTAGCTGGAGACTATCAAAGAAGAGAGGGATCGAATCAAAGGATTAGCGCAAGACACAGGTTGGTTCTTTCTGTTCCTCTCTGTCTATAATTCATAAAGGAAATACAAAAGTAGCTTTTCTCTGTTTGTTTCTAAGGTAGCTGTCACACCTTAGTGGGATAGAGCAGTTCTAAATAGACACTTTTCCCTGTAACAAAATGGCGACTCCCCTAGGGAGATAATTAGTTTGTTTGTTTATCATTCTTTGTTGCTTGTTTCATAAACTTATAAGTAGCATTCGAACTGCATTTGCCATAACAAATGCAAAGTAGATAACTGCTGCTTCAATCCATTCACTGAATCTGTTTATGATTTAAACAGATGATTCACAAACTATCTGATTGCCCTTGTGAAAGCTCTTAGATCCTCCTTAGAGCTACCCCTGATTGTTGCATTACTAATTGCTTTTTACTCGGCCAAAAACCAAGGACTGAACTGCAAACTATGACCCGGAACCCGGACAGAGTCTCGTTTCTGGCCCGGTGCAGGTACCGTTCAGAGATTCTGAATTTCAGCGCACTTCCTGAAGGGACAACCTGAGCTGCATTTCAGATTCTCTGTGTTACAGGTGCGCTGATCAGACTAGCTCTGTGCAGCTGTGGTTCCTGTGCTTCATTCTTTCCAGTTCTATCCATGAATTTTGCTACCTGTGATCAGTATATGTCTGTTTGAAACCCCTTTTCCTTGCTGTTATTCCGCCTCCTTTGTACAAAAGAACTGTAGATGTTTTTGTGTGTTTGTTGAGTCGTTTACATTTTTCCTTTGCAAAAGTAGCATAGTCGTACTGTCGTCCTTTGATTTGAATCTGTCGCAAGTGTCGATTTCGATCATAGGAGAAAGTTTGATTGCTGTTGATGGTCGATTATCCTGTTACTATTGCCTTTGGTCTGAATTTGTAATTTTCTAGTGTCAAGAATGAGTGTTCATTTCAAAATCATAAGGTGTCGTAATCATCTCTATTTTTGATTTCGAAAAAGAGCTTTTTTATATTTGTCACTTGAAAAGAAATTCAAATTTGTACATCAACTTTCTTTTTAGCATCAATACTAAGAAAGTCGAAAACAAATACATGCATGTGCATTTGCATATAGACAATCTGTTTGGCTTGATTTAGGAAAGTGCATTTACAGTGTGCTCTTTGCTCTTTGTGAAAAGATTCTGTCTTTCTTTTCCCTAGTAGCTAGGATTTTCATTGCACAAAAGAGATAAAAAGTTTGTTTATCATCTTTAGATTGCATTTTAGGAATTACATCTGCATCTCGTGGTGAACCCGAAAGGCAAACTTCATAAACAAGATCAACTTAAAATAAATTCAATGAATCTAACAACGCTTTGGAACTTAACGCACAACATTTAGAGGTCTAGGCTAGAGACGTATTCCGGCATCGTAAAGCCTAGTAACTGTTGTCCTCACTGATGGTTGGGTGATTCCTCCACTTTGAGACGATAAGTGCCAGTACGGACTTGTGCTCCCACGCACCGTCGAGTATATTTTGGGAGACCCCTATAGGCTTAAATCCTTTATCCATAGGAAGCCGTGTCTGCCGCCCTATCGATCGCAATGCACTGAACACAGCATTCAGGAAGATTGACTGTCGTACTGTAAAAAGTATTCTGTAGTTTTGCGATTGGTTTGGTACTCCCTCTACCTAGATCTCCAGAGCAGTCCCTTTCATTCCTTTTCAGACTCCTTAACATAAAAGGTCCATCTGATCACTTGCCACTTCAGGCTCATTAAAAATCGAAGGCGACTAGAGTCATCTTTTGTTTTTTCTCGACTCTTAAAAACTGAAAAAACAAGTTGTGTCAAAGCGTCTAAAAATTTATTTTAAACGGAATATTCATTACCCCTTTCCTACGTTGATCTTGGGTTGAGAAAATGGAGTCCACCAACCAAGGAATTCCCCTTGGAGGAAATCATAGTCCCTTCTCCTCTTGGGGAGATGTTGGTGCACCCCATATGGCCACATTGTCTCTTCCAGGACTGACAATTGGTTTTCCTGTATGGCTCTTCTCAACCTCTGTCGTTCAGAACACCACTATTCCTGAACAATCGAATCAGCAATTAGACAAGTCCAGAGTTACCCACCAACCTTCTACTTCCTCTAATTCTTCCTCTCCTCCTTCCTCTTCGCTTGATGGGGCTGGTAAAGCCAAAAGTCAAGTTCCTAAGGAGAAGAAGGAAAAGAAGAAGAAAGAGAAGAAGAAGAAGGAGCCAAAAGCGAATGGTGGCAAACAAATGTCGTCTAACGAAAATCCACACACTGCACCGACCAGGCCTAAATCGCCATGTGTCATTTGCAAAGGAGACCACTTTCACAGAGATTTTCCTTGCATCCCTCGGATCTTAAGGGACTGGTCTCCTCATTTGCACAACCCGGTGTCGTCAACCTCTGATGATCATGTTGAAAACACATCGTCAACTAGTGAAAGTGAAGCCCCAGGACAAAAAGGAAAATATAGAGTTCCTTGTAAATTGTGCGAAGGCGATCATGCCGTCCACCATTGTCCCTTCTTAGACGAAGCTAAAAGAGTTTTGGATGATCGTCCAGTTTCACCGTTACGACTTCCTCCTGGATATAAAATACTCTTGCCGAGTCCGTCACTAGTTGAAAATCCAGCTGACCCGCTCAGGTGGTCGGCCGAAGCATCTGTCATTGAAGAGGAACCATCTGAATCCATACTAGACGAAAGTCAAAAGGTCGAGGCGGCAGTTGACTCGGTCTTGCCTTCAGAGGTTCCATCTTCAGATGATACAATCACTGAAGAGAACAAAGATGACATCGTCCAAATTCTTTTCATAAGCACAGACTCCAACGAACATGGGGGCAATTTACCCGTTCCTTTACCGCAGGAAGGAAGTTCATCAGAGTCGTACCCGGCCGTCTATTCGGTCCCACCTCCAAGCAACCTAGTTGTCTCCTTCGACTGGAATCAACTAGGCAGACCCCGTTTACCAGTTAGTGTACCATTCCAAATTATTGTTCAAATATATAGAATGGTTATGGCTGGTACCATCATAGATGAGGGGGCTTCTGTGAGTATCCTTTCCTCGACTGCTTGGAAAGCGCTTGGTTCGCCACCGCTTTTGCCTGAGATGAGAAATCTGACAGGCTTTGATAAAGGAACCAGTCGACCGTTAGGGATCCTTCCCGATGTGCCCATAACATTGAGAGGGAAAACCGTTCACATGAATGTAATGGTAGTTCAAGGACCCCTGGATTACAATCTACTCCTTGGACGAGACTATATTTATTGCATGAGAGCCATTGTCTCATCACTCTTTAGAGTGATGTGTTTTCCACACGAAGGAAGAGTGGTCAAGCTCGTGGACTAGCTTTCATTTCCTGGATCACGCATAGCAAATAGTCATATACCATCCCTAAATGGTCCTTTCACGCAAGAAATGTCTCAATCTCCAGTCCGTCCACCCGATGAGTGCGAGTGTTTCGGGGGGACATGACTGAAACCCAGGGGGCATGCACCCTGGTCTGCTTCAGTAGGAAAACTTCGGGTATAGGGTAGGTTTCCACGGGAGAATATGACTAGTCTGTACCCCCGTCCGTGATTGGAAGAGGGGTTATTCTAGAACAGGATTCTCTTGTCAAAGTTATGTGAGTTGGCGGGCATCGCTGCTCAACTTTGTTTGTTTCGATAGACATCACCGAAGAAGTGTTTTGTTTGCGCTGTGAATAGAGAAATCTTTGTTAACCTGTAAGAGGTAGGCCTCTCTCGGTAAAACAAATGTTTTAACGGAATAAAGTAGGGGTAACCTTGAAACTCTATTTTATACCTGGGGGCACGCAAACCTTTTGTAATGCAAGCGAAGAGCGACTATTTATTTTTTAAATTTTTAGGACCTCTAACCCTTTAAACTCGTAGAATTGGTCGTTTCCTAACTTGCATAAAGAAAGGATGTGGGGAAAATCTCTAAAAGTTGTCGTTTTTATATGAGACATTCTTATCACAAGACTGGATTAATCGAGCAGTGTTACCGCAAGGTTCAAGCTCGTTAAAAAATAAACCCGCATCGAGCAGTTTTAGCACATAGTTCAAGCTCGTTTAAAAATAAACATAAGACATGAGAAAATGTTTCCACCCGCGTTTAAGCTCATTAAAAAATGAACTATTCCCCGGTAAATAACCATCGTGAATGTAGTACTTCAGCCATTAAAGCCTTGGTCGTGTTTGCACCATCACCTCCACTTTTTCATTGGCCGATCATTCACCTCCATTTGATTGTTTACACATTTTGAGGAACAGCTGCGAAGAATGATTTCACTAGCCATTCTTGTGACACTGCCGTGATTGGAAAATTCGAAACCTTACCTGGAATCAGCTGCTACCCGTTTTATCACTCGTTCCTCAAAAGACGAGTCTCCTTTAAGCTCTTTTCAACTGACTCGTAAAATATGAAAAGATTGCCAAGCCAATGGCCTCTCCAGCTCGTTAAAGGGACAGGAAGTGCTATCCCTCCTCTAGATTTTAATCTTTTTGGACCTAAGGGATTATTACACAAAAATATCGAGCGCTTGTTTTGTTCGGCTCGTTAAAACTATCGAAAATTCATCCCTTCTATATTGTTTTATACTTTTTCGGACTTAAGGGATTAGATGACGAAAAAGGAATTTTGGAGTTACCGTTACGTTCCTTTTCAGACTCTCTAAAATTGAAAAGGACCGAGTTATCTTTGTCGTTAGACTCGTTAAAAAGATTAATAGCAACAAACTTGTCTTTAGACGAGAACGAGTTTCACTATCACTAGGCTCGTTAAAACATAGCGATGGGTTTGCCCGAAGGGCAAATTATAGAACAAGCATATGTTATCCTCCTCAAGCTTGACAAAAATAAAGAGGTACTGGTCAGCAATGACTGGGGAAAAATTGGGAAGAAAACTCAAAGAAACTTTGTTGGTAGCAAGTCGCTCTTGAACATGACACTTCCACTCCGTGTCCGAGTCGGGTTGGGTTGTTTCATTCACCGGTCACATCACCATGGTCACGCCATACCATCCACATTTGGGGTTAATGCTACCAATCCATCACATCAGTGTCGCCGATATGTTCAAGAGAAGTCACCTGTGTCTCACCCACTACCATACATTATACTCCAATCTTTCATGACCGCCACCGTGAACTTTATATCACCAGATAATTTTCACCTCCATCAAAATCATTTGCTCCGTTCCGTGTCATTGATGTGGGATTCATTAAGGCCCTCCTGTGACATATCACTTCTTGTCGACATCAGCTCATTATCCAAGAAGTTGATCTAGGAACACCCCATTCAGTACTTTGAAGCTTGCATGCCTCAATGGCAAGTTTCTCACTTCCGGCGACAGGTTTACATCAATGGCCTTCGACCGAAAGATTTTGCGTGGTGTTCGACGCCAAGTCCTTTATTCACACCACGTGAATTGTACTGCAGTACCTTGACGGTCATTATCATTATCGGTGATTCCTCTCGCGCTTGTTAACAGTTTACATCATTGACTGGTAATCAAGCGATGTCTTTCCATGTTCGACTTCAGAACATTTCTCGCATGGATCGACTTGTACTTCGAGTGAAGATCGGACGAGATTGAAGACCCCAGATCTAGTTTCATCCATCCGGGCTGCAATATATATTCAGGGAAATAAAGACATTAAATGTACAGCGTTGCAGCACAGATAATCATCCTACCAAAAGGATGATGGCTCTATCAGAATCATCAGTCTACACTCAGACGGTTGTATGTCCTATGTACATGAAAATGAATTTATAAAGCTGAGCATGGGAATGCCCGCCTCAGCTAGATCATGAAAATATTATGAAGATAATGTATTGTATTGTATCTTATTACAAGTCTCCTCCCAGCATTGAAAGAACTTCGGATCCTCATAATAAAGCATTTCACCCGACACCAAAAGGTTAACGGCCTCATACTTTAGGGGGCAACTGTTATAGACATTTTTGTGCCCTACAACTCCAAGCATGAAATGTCCATAAACCAAGGGCTCCTAAGTCCCTAAAAGTGTTGTTCTAACCCCTAAAGGAGCAAGGTCAACAGATTACAGCTTCTCCCAGAAGTTCTCCACCAGAAACTGCTCAGAATTGGTCAAAACAGGATCATTGCAGTTGCTCCACTGGCTAGGTGCGTTGCATCTCACCCAAATGCACTATGAGGGTGCATTGCATTTCAAAACTCCCTTCTGTGGGGTGCGATGGGCGAGAAATGATAAATGGAAGTGTCATTTTGCGAGGTGGAGAGGCAATGGAAGCTTCCAGAATCTTCTCCTGTGGCACTTGCCTCACTGAATTCGACCAAGGATGAGTAAGAGGCCCTCAGTCTCCAAGTGGAAGCAAGAACTGACAGAGAGAAGACACTAATCAAATCACAAGCTGACTCATCCCCCTTACAGATATCTATATATGGATCCCTCATCCCAGAGATCCGGAGGCTGGAATTTTGCATATTGTAAGGAATTGTTGTTGGTTTCTAGGGACAAACATCAGATTGTTGGGTGATCTATGCTTTGTTTGAGGTGAAGAGGGGCTTCGTTGCTGGGAGGTTGATGCTGGGTTGGAACCGCTGGTTGTAACTCCTCCTGGATATTTTCTTGTTTATCAATAAAAGCTATTTGAGTTCTCCTCCATGATTTTGTGTCATTGATGCTTGTTACATTTGTATGGTTAACTTAAATCTGATCCTAAGTTGTTTATGAATATAGATCCATGTCTTTGTATAGCGCTATGCTTCTGTGATCTTTCAGGTACTTTGTGAAGCTGGGCATGCTAGTGAGTAGGTAGCTGGAGACTATCAAAGAAGAGAGGGATCGAATCAAAGGATTAGCGCAAGACACAGGTTGGTTCTTTCTATTCCTCTCTGTCTATAATTCATAAAGGAAATACAAAAGTAGCTTTTCTCTGTTTGTTTCTAAGGTAGCTGTCACACCTTAGTGGGATAGAGCAGTTCTAAATAGACACTTTTCCCTGTAACATGCCCCCTCAAGAGGCATTCGCCAAGGGGATCCTATTTCCCCTTTTCTTTTTTTCATTTTGATGGAAGGCCTAAGTCGCATCATTAAAATTGCTAAGGAAAGGAACAATATCAAGGGCCTTCAACCCCTACCACCTTGCCCAGCCACTACTCATCAACAATTAGTGGATGATACCATGCTTCATGGAACTCCAACAATTTGAGAAGCCCAAGGTTTCAAAGCTGTCCTTGATCTCTTCAGTCAAGCGACAGGTATGGACCTTAATTTGGATAAGTCCTCCATTTTCTTTTTCAATACTCACTTAGCGATCCAGAAAAATATTACTGTTATCCTTGGGTTCAGAAGGCAAAGCCTTCCCTCTAAGTATCTTAGGATCCCTCTCACTGATAAACCCTGGCAAAAGCTCCACTAGGAGAAATTGCTATCCAACCTTGAAGAATAGAGTAATCACTGGACTAATAGGGTCCTTAACTTTGTTGGCTGGCTTGTCATGACTAAGGCTGTCCTACAAGCTATTCCTCAGGGTATGCTCTCCATCCTTCAGGTTCCCAAAGGTGTTCTCCAAAAAATAAAAAACATTCAGAGAACCTTCCTATGGTTTGGAAAAGCTGACAAACAGAAATGGGCTCTAGTAGCATGGGAAAAACTTTGTAAACCTAATATCCTGGGTGCTTTGGGGCTTCAAGACCCGGACACAGTAAACAGATCCTGTGGGGCCAAGCTCTAGTGGAAATGGGTCAAGGAACCATAGACACTCTTGGCCAGGCTATGGGAAGCCAGGTATGCTGAAAGCTGGCGCCCACAGGATCTCATTAGAATGACTGAGCCTCCAGTCGGATCCCCCATTTGGAAGCTGGCATGGGCTAATCGGAACATCATACAAGATCACTGCTTTTGGGAAATCCGAAATGGTAGAATGGCTCTCTTCTGGGAATATGCTTGGCAACAACTTCCCAAGCTTGAGAGTCCTGATTATCCTCCCCTACAGCGTAGGTATCATGAACATGAACCAATACTGGACTAACAATATTGCGGACTAGCAATGGAGACATTGGCACCCTAATACTCCCCCACAGGCAAATGTAATGGGAAAATTCCTCTTATCCTTGCACTCTTGTCTGGATAAGAGGAAGATCTACTACTCTCAGGATGAAGATCAACTAAGGTGGGGCAAACTTGATGGAGGCACCTTCAACCTAAAGGAAGCCAGACTTTACTTAGAACACAGGGATCTGGAAGAGAAAGTGATTTGGCACAATAATATTTGGGATACCACCATCTGGCCGAAGATAAAGACTTTCTTATGGCTCCTAATGCATCGTAAGATCCTCACTTGGGAGAACCTGTGCAAAAAAGGCTTCATTGGTCCATCCCGATGTCCCCTCTGTGAAAAAGAAGAGGAGTCTATGAATCATCTCCTCAACAATTTTGAATGGACCAATAAACTATGGGTATGGATAGCAAAGATCTTTAGACAAACAGACAGGAACAAAGATTCCATACAAGACAGCATAGCCAACTGGCGAACCAAATATTCTAGATGTGACACTGTAAACATCCTATGGAGACTAAGCCCCGATTTTATAGTCTGGTCCACATGGAAAGAAAGAAATAAAAGAATTTTTCAGAGGGAATCTAGGCAGCTAGATACCATCAAAACAAACATCGTGCAAAATATGTGAGAAACTACACTTACCAGTAGTAAAGCAGAATAGGAAAGCAGGCTCTTTGCTAATGACAGTAGAATTCTGCAGCTATTTGGCATGAGTACTGCAACTGGCCTCAATTCTCCAGTGCAGAGACCTTAGACCACTCCTTCTCTGCTGTCTTGGCAACCTCCTATCCCAAGGTTCCACAAATTAAACTTTGATGGAGCCTCTCGAGGAAACCCTGGCCCGGCTGGCCTTGGAGGTGTCATTCGCAACAGTAAAGGGGAAATTCTTTATATCTACAACAAATATATGGGGGAAGCCACTAACAACGAGGCAGAATTTGCAGCTCTGGAGCAGGGCTTGCAAATCCTAATCCGCTTGGGTAGTGGGGCAGCAATAGTGGAAGGAGACTCGCTCTTAGCCATTAGTGCTGCGAGGAAAATGTAACATGGTTTGCGTTTTGAGAAGGTTACTAAGCATTGGCGCCTCGCCATGGAGTCAAGCACAATGTGAATCCAATGGCGGATAGCCCAGCCAACCATGCAGTTGACCACCGAATGATGACATTGACACCTGTTGGCAGAGTGTCACATGTGCTAATCTTCGAAATAAATGCTTTCAAATCTCAAGGCAAGACCTCATAGGCATGTCAAGAGAGAAGAATGGCTTACAAGGTACTGATCGTCAATGAATAATGTGGTTTGCTCCTAATGTTTATTCCCTAATCCATAATGCCTGGTGGTGGCATCACTAGCGGTTGTCCTTTGGCTCACATTGGAAAAGATGGAAGATCAGCATACCTTTTATGAATTGGGGTATGCATGGCCTCTTCTCTTAAGTGATAAGCGTGGCCGTCCGAACGCACTCAACCATAATAATAGGAATGTCCTCAATCACGTATTGGGGATCCAGGCTGCTAGAAACATGGAAAAGACGGAAGTTTCAGTTAAGATCGTGGCCCCTCGCACCGCGTCTCTCACTATTTATATAGAGCCAATCGGGAAATATTTCACCTGCTCACGGTATTCCTCAAAGCTTAGCCCTGTGTTTATGGTTTCGTGTATAGGAATTTGCATTTCAATAGTCTGCACCTACAATCTTGCCATGGCCAAGCACAACCTCCGCAGCTCCAAAGCTGCCAGGGATTTAAAGAGAGCCCGGAAGGATTATGAGGCTTCCGTGTCCAAAAAAGGAAAACATATTATTTAAGAGCTCCAAATTGAGGTGGACAAATCCAATGAAGGGATGGACAGTAAAGCCATCAGAGAGGAGGTAGATTGGATCTCGGACCCGGGCACCCCAGCAACCAGAGCTACCCAGTTCCTGAGAATGAAGAGTGTGGCTTGGCAGATGAAAGCGATGCTTGCAAACGCCATGAGCATGAAAAGTGCCACTTTCAAGGAGGCCTACCAGGCAAACTCCCTCGCCTCTGCCGAGAATTCGGTGTGGCAGGATAAGCTGGAGATTACCATCAGCTCCCTCACGGAAGAATTTAAAATGCTTGCTCAGAGTTTGGGAGGGTTTATTCGGCTCTTAAAGTTGTACATGCGCCATGGGCTAAATGTCTCTATTGAAATCCCAGAAGATGATTCTAAAACAACCATCATCAGATGCCACAGGTCCCGCAGTGTTCCCAAGGGAGATAAAGGCGCTAGTCCAAGTGCTGTTGGTTCTCCAGGTGTTTCCAAAATCAACCAGTAAGATTCCTAGTGGGCGGTCTTCTACTGATGGTTCCTATTTATCCTTTGCTTTTGTTATTGTCTATGTCTGATGAATGTAAGCTTTGGCGGGCCTTTAAGTGGCCTTCTATGATAGCAATTGCTCTCTTTTTGTCTGGCAGCCCTATTTGGTTGGCAATTTTCTGTACCGGTTTATATTTGACTCAGGTTAAATTTGTGTTAGTTGTTACACAGTATGTTTCCTGTCTGAACAGCGATCGGCTACAAGGCCTATATAAGTGGTCTTTTGTTTGGCAGGCCTGCATTTTCTCTTTCCCCTCTAAAAATGGCAAGCCACTTTTTGTAACTATATGTAACATTTTTGTGATCTAATATATCAATTGATTTACACAAAAAAAAAAAAAAAAACTACTTGTTGAATTGAAATCTTGCTTGCAAAATGGAAAGGAAAACAGAAAATGTAGAACAAAAAATGAAGCAACTAAATTACTTTTGCAGAAATAAACTAATGGTAGAATATTAGAGACAAGAAATAGAATAAAAAAGCAAGAATGTTGCAACTCCTAGGCTACCAACTTTACTTTGCCAACCTCGGGTTCGTACAAACTTGGAAGTGACAGTGTTGTATACACAAGTAAAAGTGATGGTTCTGCCTTTTGTCACGATTCAGCTGGCGAGAGACCACTAGGGTTTTCAAGCCATACTTCTATGGAGTCAGAAGAATCTTGGTTTCTTGATGGAAGAAAGGGAAATTTTCTTTAAGGGAGAGCTAATCTACTGCAATAATGGAAAAGACCGAAATTCAATGCTAAATCACACCATTTCCTAATTAACTGCCAAGAAACTATGCTTTGCAATAATGATAAATTAACATGAACCAAATGCTACTATCTAAGCATGGAAGTAAGAAGCATCAAACATCACTAATGTGCAAGTAAAGGGACTGAAATAAATATGTTTTTGTCTTTTTGCCTTTTCATGCAAAATCAAGTATGCAAACTAATTTATTTTGGTGATGTGGAAGGTGAATTAAGGATGTTGGAGGATGGTTAGAAGGGTTAGGAGATGGTTGGATGGTGTGGGAGACCCTTGGGAGGATTTTGGTGACTTCCTAGAGGTTTTTCCTCAATTCGGCCTCAAAACAGGCCATTTCAGGAAAACCTATAGGATGTACTAGAAACCTACAGGATTCCCTGTAAACCTACAAGATACAACTGAGAGAAAAATGGAAGGTGTTGGAGGTGATGGAAGGCTCAAGGAAGGTGGTATATGGGTGGAATGAAGTGAGGAAAGCTCTAGGATCACTCATAAGTCAACAACAATGATAGAGGATGGTTGGATTCGCTCAATCTGCTTGGAAGAATTTCTATGAAAAATGATGAAAACTAGTGAAGGCAATGGTGAAAACAAGGAATGACTATGGTGGATGGAGTGGAAGGTGGTTGATGGATATGAAGTCTTTGTCTCCTTCTAAAGCACCTGCTCTACATAAAACATGTATAATTCCCAAAAAGCTATGTAAACAAGAAGCATTCTCATAAGCTTAAAAAACAGAATTAATGAACTAACTGCCTACATGATGCATGAGGAAAGTTGCTAAAGGGAATGAAAGCATGGATGAGATCTACTACGAGAGTGAAGATAGGAGAGATGGAAATGAAATCCTACTTTGAAAAACTAATCAAATGCTAACTTAAATGCAGTAAACTCTAAAGCTTATGCAAGAAATATAAATTTGTGTTTTTGGGGCTGCACAAGGGTCGCTTCCTCAAATCATGATCCAAAAGGGAGGAAATGAGGCCAAGAAACCCACTAAAAACCCTGTGGTACTCCTTTTATCCCTACTAACCTGCTATTGAAGTAAGGCACAAATGGAAGCAAACTAATAAATAACCAATCCAATCTACACTACTTGTAATGAAAACACATCTAAAATCAAATTAACAATGAAGCTATCAGAATAATTTAAATATGCAAATACAAGAAAGAGGAGCCTTGGCTGCTAGGGTTGGGCCCTAACCTAAGAGCTTTAGCCCTCTAAATTAACTCAGTGCTGGCTGAAAACAAAACTCATTCTTATTACCAAAACAGAAAATTACATCAATAAAAATTTAACAAGTCTGGATCTCAAAAATAGCTTAGAGTTTTACCACAAAAAATTGAATCCTAATGACGCTCTAGGCCTCTCTACTTATATAATTGAATTCCCCAATGACTTCCTTAAAATTAGGGAGGCTCGGCTCCCAAACTTGAGATAAACTAGCTCATTTTCTCTCACTTGTTCGGCCGCCTTCTAATCCTCATGGCTTGGTTGCTTGCACTCCAAGATGGTGTGATGGATGGAGGAATATTCGAAAGGGGGAGAAGTAAATGAGGAGGATTTACCTCCTACAATCCCTCTCCCTTGTCCCATTCGATTTTTAACCTTAGTATTTGCCAAAATTCCTTGATTTTCTCCTTCAATCCTGCATTCAATGCATATTAGTCCACTAGGCATCATATCCAACTCTAACTCATCTCATAAACAAAATATAATAAAAAACATGTAATAAGTTGTGAGAAAATTTGGTTTGACTAAGTTAGGAGGTGAATTAAGGCCCATATAATTACCCAATGATGAGGCTCATCAATATGACAACCACTAAATCCACATATAAATAAGAGAAAAAGTAAGAGAACTTAGCTTTTATGAATCATGGGAAAATTTGACTAGGTTCGAGACTTCCACGTACCACGCGTGTTATGAAACCAGCTCAAGGAAAGATAGAAAAGATAGATCAACGCCTTAGAATTTAGCCTCTTCGAGGGGGCAACCTCCTTTACATTACATAAATGAACAATTCTTGGATGATTCAAATGACAAAACCTCCTTTCTATATATAGGAGTCTAAGGAGTCACAATATAATCCAGCCAACCTAACAATAATAATATAAAGCCACAAAAATAACAATAGAGGGGTTTTATGGGGCACAGTAATAACAATATGGGGGAAATAGGGGCACAACAATATTAATAAGGGGTATAACTACAATAGTAATGGGGTAATCACTAGTATTATAGAGACCCAACATGCCCCTCTCCTTCAAAAAAGTGTTGTCCTCAACGTTTGAGTAGTTCTGGATACTTCTGCATAAAACTTTCATCCTCCCATGTGGAATCTTCAGTGGATAAGTTCTTCCACTTGATAAGATACTCTGAAATTGAACAATTTCGTAGCTGTCAAGTTCTTGTTTCTGTGACTACTTCCGGTTCCAATATAATTTTTCCTTCCTCGTCAAGTTCTGGCAATATTGTTTGAACTGGGAGCTTGTCGCCTATAACCTTCTTTAAACATGAAACATGGAAAACTGAGTGCAATCGAGAAGCTGCAGGAAGCTCCAATTTGTATGCCATAGTACCAATCTTTTGCAACATACGGACCATAATACTTTGGTGATAATTTATTATCCTTCTTAGCTTGCTTGAGGGACATTTGCTTATATGGTTGTAGTCGTAGGAATACCCAATCACCTACATCAAAACTTCTTTCACTACGATGTTGATTTGCCTGTTGTTTCATTCTATTCTGTGCCAACACGAGGTTATCCTTTAAGAGTTGGATGACTTGTTATTGATGTTCGATGTGATGTTCCACTGCCTAAACCTTATAATTTTCTCTTAAATATGATGTGATTGATGGTGGTTGATACCCATAAAGTGCCATAAATGGGGTCATTTTTGTTGCTGTATGGAAGGAAGTGTTATACCACCATTCAGCCAAAGGCAACCATTTGACCCATTGTGTCTGTTTATCAGATACAAAGCAATGAAGATATCCTTCCAAACATTTGTTTACTATCTCAGTTTGCCCATCAGATTGAGGATGATAAGATGAGCTATGAGCTAACTGAGTACCAAGACAAGAAAATAATTCTGTCCAAAAATTTCCAGTGAAAATGGGATCTTTGTCACTTACAATAATCTTTGGGTTTCCATGTAGCTTTTGAATTGTTTCCATAAATGAAGTAGAAAATGTACTAGCTTTAAATGGATGTGATAATGCACAAAAGTGTGCATACTTGGTAAGTCTGTCAACTACCACCATGATGACACTCTTTCCCTCAGACTTGGGTAAACCTGTGATAAAATCCATTGAAACCTCCTCCCAACGTTGGCTTGGAATGGATAAAGGTTGTAATAGACTCGGTGTCTTAATTGTTTCAACTTTATTTTGTTGGCAAACCAAACATTAAGCCACAAACTTTTGAATATCTGATTTAAGGCCATCCCAAAAAAAATCCTTCTTAACCCTGTGGTAAGTTTCTAAAAATCCTGAGTGCCCTCCTAAGGGAGAAGTGTGCAATTCCATAAGAATCTTTTGTTTTAGCTGGGAATTCTTACAGAGGTATAAGCGATCTTTGTACCATAACGAATCATTTTGCCAGCTAAATGTACCAGAAGTACTGGAATCTTCTTGTAACTTTCGAATAAGTGCCCACACTTCTTCGTCATTCTTCCATTCCTCCCTTGCTTCATTTATCCAATCTGGTTGGATAATAGAAATGGCGCACAACAATGCTTCCACATCCTCATCCTTTCTTGAGAGTGCATTTGCCACCACATTTTGCTTCCCTTTTTTGTAGATGATTTCAAAGTCATAACCCAACATCTTTGTGACCCACTTTTGTTGCTCTTCAGAGGATAATCTTTGTTGTAAAAAGTATTTAAGGCTATCGTGATCCGTTTTTACCTTGAAGTGTCTACCCATTAGGTAGGGTCGCCATTTCTTAAGTGCATGGAGTATTGCCAACATTTCCTTCTCATAAATATATTTGCTTAAAAACTTTCCCTTGATTGGACGACTTTCAAAAGCAATGGGTCTTTCATCTTGCATTAGAACAGCACCAATTCTATTAATCCTGAAACAATCAACACTATTACCTTTTTCTTCTTGATTTGTCCTTCTATCTTGATGGTTTGAGGAGTGGTAATTCCTGCCAATGCATTACAAGATATCGTCGGATTTGTTTGTTCTTCATCTAGTCTTTGTTCCTGGATTATATCCTCTTCTTTTGACCTTTCTTGCTCCTTTTCTTCTCCCTCTTCACAATCTATGTAGAATAATTTCTTCTCAGCACACTTATGACCTTTAGTGTATTTGCTATCACAACTGGAACAAAGCCCTTTTGATCTTTTTCTTCCAATTGTTTTCGTTTCAACCTTATAGGTTGTGGAAGACTAGGGGCAACAACACTTCCATCTTTATAGTTGTGAGTGGTATGCTTCCTGGTTGCCATAGTTTTGCTTTCCATTTTTCTTGCTAACCTGAATGCCTTCTCTAATGAATCAGGTTCCCAAAGGTGAACATCATGTTGGATATTATCCTTTAAAGACCCTATGAACACATCAATCCTATGCTCCTCTGGAATATCTTTTACCCTTATGTTCAATTTTTGGAACTCCTCAATGTGCTCCATTATTGAACCCTTTTGTTTGAGACTTATCAATTGGCTAAAAAAAGTGTTGCTTTTTGTATCCTCATAATGTGCTATCAATTCTTCCGTAAAAATTGCCCAAGTGATAAATGGTTTACAAGAGCAAAGCCATTGATACCATACAAACTGATCTGGTTCCAAATATAAAGTTTCCATACGTACCTTTTGTGTGTTTTGCACATTATTGAGATCGAATAATTGCACCATCTGTAATATCCATGTGGCAGGATCCTTGCCATCAAACTTCCTCATATCGATTTTTGGAATAGGGTGAGTCTTCGATCCAACATTAGCGTCTATGGGATCATGATTAACATTTATTTTGTTCTCATCATGAGTTTCCTTTAGTACCCTTACACCCTTAGGGACCATTTCTTGTAGCAACTTATTCATATTTATCTTCAATTCGTCCATGTCTGTCTTCAAATCTATCTTCAAATCATCCATCTTAGCTTCCACGTCAATCATCTTAGCTTCTACGCCTTTCTTTAAACAGTCCATCTTAGCTTCTACACCTTTCTTTAAACCATCCATCTTAGCTTCTACATATTTCTTTAAACCATCCATCATAGATTTTGTTCCTTTTTGTGCAAGGGACAGTTGTTGCACTTGGTCTTGTAATTTTGATATATCATGTTGCATTTCTTCCTCTTCTTCATGAGTCATGCTAGAGCTTTCAGGTTCCTTACTAGGTGTTTGCATTTTCTTTCCTCATGGCATCAGTCACCGATAATAATTCTCTACTATGCCCTTTGAATTCCTTCAAAATAAATTTTCAAACCAAGCTTAAGAAAAATTTTAAGAAAATCTACACACCTTTTTTCACTTTGTAGGAGCTCGATATTGCCTCTGATGTATCTCTGTACTTTCCAATCATCTAGTTCTGAATTTGTGATCTGTAGTAGCTCTCTGTGTCCTCTTTCCAATGCCACAAGTCTGACCCAAATTGGATGATCCAAGGAAGAGTTATGTGAAATCTCCCACAGTGACTTGCTTATAGACTAGTTCAGTAGAGAAAACTTGTACGACGTGCCACGAGTCATTGTTTCGGCCTTTGGATCTGAAACATGCATACAAGAAACTACAGTCCGTCCTCTTTCTGCACCTTCTTACAAAATTTCAATCCAATCCCCAGAGAGAAAGTTATGACAATTTTCCCCAGGTCACCTGTTTTGAATGTAATTCAGGAGTCTGCAAAAAGACCAACTTCCTCAGATGATATCTCCGCAAATATCACGCAAAAAGCTCCAAAATTTGGACCCAAGGTTCAGCGCGATTTCTTCTCAAATGGGTTTTTTTTGCGACTTCTGAAATGTCACAGGAAAAAATTTATAGCGAAAATGCCACGATGACCTGTTTGGAGCAGCGAAACCCTAGAATCCAAAGCTCTGATACCAAATGTTATGAAACTAGCTCAAGAAAAGATAGAAACGATATATCAACGCCTTATAATTTAGCCTCTTTGAGTGGGCAACCTCCTTTACATTACATAAATGAACAATTCTTGGATGATTCAAATGACAAAACCTCCTTTCTATATATAGGAGTCTAAGGAGTCACAATATAATCCAGCCAACCTAACAATAATAATATAAAGCCACAAAAATAACAATAGAGGGATTCTATGGGGCACAGTAATAACAATATGGGGGCAATAGGGGCACAACAATATTAATAAGGGGTATAACTACAATAGTAATGGGGTAATCACTAGTATTATAGGGACCCAACAACGCGACCATAGACATGGCTGAACCAAATCTCTCTTTCAGACAGTCACCCCCATGCCATATTCCAAGCATGAATGTGGGATCTCAAAGAACAACCAATCCAAGAACAACCAAGGGAATCGAGAGGATAAACCACCTCCACCCTCACCAGACCATGATCACACCAAAACTAGTGCTCCGATCACAACTGAACAGAACTTGGAATGTCGTTCAGAATCCATCATTATCCTCGAGGAATTTTCTATCTCCTTGTCTCTTATGATTTACCACAATCCAAGCCTGGATCACTAGGCCCTAAACTGAGGCCGCTCCCTCAGGATTTACCATGTATCCTGCCAAAATTGGTCAAGGGATTCCTACGCCTTTTGGAATGAACCTTAAGACCACCTCCTCCCCAAATTCTGAAATCCATACGGCAATTCCAAAGTTCCAAAACTAAAATAAACATCCCCAACATACCATGGCATCCAAAAAAAGGCTAGGCTAGGCTGAAAACCATTATCATAACCGGACAAAACCATGTTACCGACAGCAAGAGAACCATACACCAACATGCAAGTCCATGCATGTCCAAACTAGCTAGGAAATCACACATGAAAAAGGTTACTTGCAAGTATTCCTACTAAAGTTGCTTGATTTTGCTTCCTTTCCTTGTTCCTTACATGCTTTTCCTTTCCTTGCCTTTCATTCCCTTTCCTTTGCTCCAAACTAGAGTGCTCCAAGTAAACTCTAAATCACCAAGAGAGTGAGAGATAGAGAAAGAATAATGAGAGTGCTCCAAAATTGAACTTGACAAAAGCCATGAATTGATCCTTAGAAACCTTTTTATGCATGAGTCCTCTAATTTCTTCATTTTCCATTATTTTCCTTTAATTGCCTCCTCACATGAAACCTGTGACCTTTTACCTTCCTTTTCCTCCTAATTTCCATTATTTTCATAAATAAATGTGCCAAAAATTCCTTTTTTTCTTTTAATGCCTTTGTCTTAGCCTTTGATAATTTTCCTTAGCCAAAACACACATCTAGTGATGCCCACTAGGATATATTTTCCCAACATTCAACTTGGAATACATGTCCCTTAATCATGGTCTTATTTTTCCTTTTTAAGTTTTATTACATGAAACTTTCACCTGGGCTATTACAGAACCCTCCTCCTTGGGGAACACCGTGTTCAGTGTTAAACCACACCAATTGTTGAAAAGCAAACATACTACCTATGGAGCTTTATAACTTAGCTCGTTGCAATATTTACAATGAAGAAATTGCTCTAAAGAAAAACATCAGGACAACATGACAATATAATAACCATACCACTTATTGGAGCTTTATAACTTAGCTTAAGGAAATATTTACACCCATATACATATACATATATATACCAAAACACCTACAAACATATACCAACATCAAACCAAAACTTATTTTCCTCAACCGAAAAACAATGAAGGATATACGACTCGCATCTGATCCACCATCTCTCATGTAGCTTCTTCAGGCCCAAATAGTTTCCACTACACTTTAACTTGCTATATGGCTCTGTTCCTGAGCATGAGATGTTTTCGTTGCAATACGCACTGAGGCTCTGGTTGGAACTCTCCTTCTTGCTCCACCTGCAATACAGACCAATCAGTAACATGATCAACACCCTTTATATACTTCTGAAGAAATGAAATATGGAAAACATCATGGAATTTCATTGTTGGAGGCAATGAAAGTCAATATGTGACTAGTCCAATCCTCTCAAGGATCTCAAAAGGCCTGAAATACCATGGTGCCAACTTGGCACATGAACAAATCCTCAAAGAGATTTTCTTGGGCTTGATGCACAAATACAGATGCTCCCAAACTTGAAACTCTTTGAACACCCTATGTTGATATGTATAACTCTTTTATCTATCATGTGTTTCCTTTAGATTCTTCTTTATAACCTGCATTTCCTACTCCATGTATGCCAATATGTCTGGTCCAATAAGTACCTTGTTCACTGAATCACTCTAGCTAATGGGAGTGTTACAACTCCACCCATACAATGCCTTGAAAGGACTTGTCCTCAATGACTCCCGATAACCATTGTTGTACATAAACTCCACCAATGGTATATACTCTTCCCATTTCCTTTGTTGGTGCATCACGTACATCCTCAACATATCTTCCAAGATTTTGTTGACCCTCTCTGTCTAACCATCTATTTGTGGATGATAAGCTTTGTTGAAGGCAAACTCTATACCCAAGCCTGCAAATAGCTCCTTCCAAAACTTGGAAGTGAACTTTGCATCCTTGTCTGACATAATCTTCTTTGGAACACCATGTAGCCTCACTATTTATCTGATGAACACCTGTGCTATCTCACTAGATGAATATGTAGTATTTACATGAATAAAGTGAGCTACCTTGCTTAACTTGTCGACCACAACCATAATATAATCATGTTGCTTCATTGTCCTTGGAAGACCTGTGATGAAATCCATGGAAATGACCTCCCATTTCCATTCGGTAATCGCTACAGGTTGTAGTAGACCACTTGGATGCTTTCACTCTTCCTTTACCCATTGAAAATCTAAGCATCTAGCCACGAACTCAGCCACTTATTTCTTCAGATTCATACAATAATAGAAATTATTTGTTGCCTTCAATGTCTTCTGATATCCTGGATGACCCAAATACGGTTTCACATGAAAGTTCCTCAGGATAAGCTTCTTGAGCTCACTGCAATTTGACACATAGATCTTGTCTCAAAACCTCACCAAGCCATCTACTGTGAGACGATATTCTACATCCTAATCACCTATACCTATACCTGCACCTATACTTGTACTCTGCTGTAACATGTGCTTGATCTCCATGTATTTTTCATTTTGTTGTACTCCCTGCAAGATCCTATCCTGTAACTCTATCCCATAAGATCTTATAGTTGTTATATGATTTACCTATACCTTCTTGCTAAGATCATTTGCAACCTAGCTCACCTTCCCTTTGATATATCTAATATTGAAGTCAAACTCACTAATGGTGGCCAACCATCTAGCTTGCCTGGCATTTAGATTTGGCTAGTCAAACAAATACCTCAACCCACTGTGATTGCTCATCAATGTGAACCTCTTGCCCAGAAGATAATGTATCAACATATTCAATGCAGGTATAATCACTTCTAGCTCAAGATCATGCGTCTGATAATTCTTCTCATTCTCATTCAAATTCTGTGAATCATAAAACACTACATGTCCTTGCATGAGAACTCCACCAAGTCCCCTTTTGCAAGCATCTTTACACATAACAAATTGTCGGTCTGGATCCGCAATCTTTAGCACTGGTGCATGTGTCAACAACTGCTTAAGCTACTCAAAACTATATTCACATTCCACTGTCCATTCAAAATTCTTAACTTTCTGCTGCAATGATGTGATAGGAAATGCAATGCATTAGAAGTTCCCAGTGAACATCTTGTAGTAACTTGCCAATCCCATAAATGATCTCACCTCATATACATTCTTAAGAGATTCCCATTCCATGATGGCCCTTATTTTTTCTAGATCTAATGTTATGCCTTCCTTGGAGACAACATGTACCAAGTAATGTACCTCAGTCTAAAAGAAGCTACACTTGCTAAGCTTAGCATACAAATGATGTTCTCTTAGCGATCTCAACACTGATGCTAAATGTTCGTCATGTTCCTCCTCATTCTTAGAATATACCAGTATGTCATCAATGAATACAATAACAAACTTGTCCAAATAAGAATGCAACACATTATTCATCAAACACATGAATGTAGCTAGAGCATTAGTCAAGCCAAATGTAACAACAAAAAACTCGTAATGCTCATACCTGGTCCTGAACACAGTCTTGAATATATCCTCTTCCTTGATGTGTACCTAATGGTATCCCAATCTCAAGTTACTCTTAGAGAACATTGCTTATCCCTTTAGGCGATCAAACAAATCATCAATCCTCAGCAAAGGTTATTTGTTCTTGATCATTACTTTGTTCAGCTGCCTATAATCAATGCACAATATAAGAGTACCATCTTTCTTATTTACGAACAACACCGGTGCACCCCAAGGTGATACACTAGGTCTTATGTATCCTTTGTCCAACATTTCCCTCAACTACAACTTCAACTCTACTAACTCAGGTGTGCTCATCCTGTAAGGTGCTTTCAATGCTGGAGTTTCCCTAGGCACTAAATCAATAGAAAATTCTACCTCCTTGTGGGATGGCAACTCTGAAATATCCTCAGGAAATACATCCTAAAGCTATTACAATATTGGGTACCTGCTCAACACATTAGCATCCTTAATCTCCTTACTCTTGTCACTAGAAATGTGTACTCCGAAAATCACACAAACTTTTCTGCAACTACGCTTACCCTACATAGCAGTAACCATCCTCATTGATGTAGGCTTATTCTTTCCCTACAAGGTCATCTTTTCCCCACTATCATCCACACACTCAATGGCCTTGTCGAAGAAATCCACTTTGGTTCTGTGAAGGTATATCAAATCCATACCCAAAAGCATACTATACAATCCCAGTGCCAATACATTCAAATGTGTTGCTGTAGGCATACCATTTAGCTCAAATTCACAAGCTCTTACCCAATGGTGAACTCGCTTCTTTGTACCTGTAGCTAACTATACCAACCAAGATTCTACATGCACCTCTTTTCTCAAACCACACTTATCCACAAGGTCAATATTAATATAACTATAGTAGATCCAGGATCAATCAAAATAGAAACAACTTGATCACAAAGCTTACCATCCATCTCAATGATTGATGCCTAATGATCTGCCTACCTATTTTCCACTGCTACATAAATCCGAGGAATGCTATGACCAACATCACCTACTGTATGCGCCTCCTGAGCACTGTAGATCTGGGGTCTACCACCACTCTGATATTGTAGACAAACCCTCTTACAATGATTCTTACTACATATCCAACACTATAACGGTTCCTTACCACCACCTCTAGCTTGCTACTCTCCATGTCCCCTCTTAGCTACATTGAATCTCTTGTACAGAACTACATTATCTTCTCACTTGCGTCTTGAGGTATTCCTCTCTTTAGTGGCTATTTTCCTTTAGCTTTGTCATTTCTTTTCAGTTCATGTTTAGGCTCAAATTTGCACTTCGACTACTTATAACAATGCCTCAACTTTCGAATGGCCTCCTCCAACGATCTAGGCTTGTCGAACTCAATCCGGTCTCTATATGAAATTGGAAATCCACTGATGAATCTCAGAACCTTGGCCTTCTCCTCTTTGAGGTAAGGCACATATCTCAACAACTCCAAAAATTTGCTAGTATACTCCTCATATGTCATAGAACCCATGCACAACTCATAAAAATCCTTAGCCTTGTCATCATAATACCTCTCAAACAAGTACTTCCTCTTGAAGAGCCTTTCAAACGTCTGCCAAGTCGAATCATCCTCATGTATGTCCTTGACATTATTCACGTCTTCCCACCAAATATTCACTTCACCTTTGAGACTAAAAAGTGTTATCCTTGCTTTCATGTTTTCTGAGTAATCATGCAATCTAAAGAATTTCTGCATGCCAAGTAACCAAGCCTCTGTATCTTGCGATTTCTTAATCTCTCCATCAAAGGTAGGTGGCTTTGCCTTCTTGAAATCATCCAAAAAATATCCCCTATAATTCCTTCGCTATGGATAATAATGATGACGATCATGATGTCTATTAGAACCAAAACTAGAGTAATACCTGTGTCCAGTACCTCTCCTATTCAGAGTTTCCAACAACATGCCATCTCTGATAATGTCAGATATATCTTACTTGTGTCTACTATGAGACCTTCTGTCATATACCCCATTAATTTTGTCGTTATGTCCATGTCTAATCCGAAGAGATCCCTGTCACTGCAAATCTAACAAACTCTGAAGTAATATTGTATTCACATATACTTGTTTCTCTTGTGCCTACATGATTTTGTCATTGTCTTCTTTGCACCTCCTTATTTATTCCTTCAGGCTTCTTAATGTGTCTACTAAGTCAGAAGAGTGCACAACATCACGCTGCCCATATGATTCATATGGAGATTTTATGTGGTCTACCACCTTGTTGACCATCTGATCTATTTCCTGCAAGGCATACTATGTTAGTGAAACCAAATCACCATTAATCAACGTACCTTAGCATACTCAAGGAGGATACCTTGTCTACAATATCATCAAATCAGTGTGATGCATGTACAACATAACCATAACGACATATAGACATATATAAATAAGTGCATCAACACATAACCATCATACTAGCTAGGTATAGTCATCTATGTGCAAGGCCATATAAAAAATGCATGCTATGACCTCATGCATGACAATAATCCATACTCTAGTATACACATTGCCTCATGGAACTATCCACCTGCATAAGAAATTCCTAGTCAACTACACATACACATAGCCACATGTAGTCGAGCATAAGCAATCAATTCTTGTAATCAACCTACAAACTGATGCATGTAATCAAATAACCAATAATGAAACACAACATACAAGAATGTAATCAAGCTACATATAATTGTATAACTAGTCATATACTCATGACAATGCATTCCATAAAATTGACATCAAATTACTCATGATAACCTTACTTCTACCATGATCAATATGATGTAGTGAAATAATCACATGGAATGTCAGTGTAAGAGCCACAGATGCAACTAACATGCATGCATGACCAACACATCCATCCATATTTGTAGCACTAGATATGATTGAAAGAGAGTGTAACCATGCTCAAATACCAATCTATTGTTAGTGTCAGTATCTTCATCCCTCCGTCAGAGATCAAATCCTCTTGTTGCATTGCATATTAGATGTCCCACTCAGTCAGCTGCATTCCATTAGGCGCATGGATCATCTGACAATAGTGGCTTTCCTACAGTTTCCCTCATGTTATCTACCTGCCAGCAAATGTTTGTTCATTTCAAAGCATATACAGTCATCTTTTGTCTTAAAGATTGCAAAGGTTTTGCTTTAGGGTTTCATTGTCATTTAGGTCTAGGGTTTCATTAGGGTTTCGTCAAAAGGAGTTTCAAAGTGTCCAATAATAACCAGCAGGCCATGAGGAGGTTCCAGCATCAATAAATTTCATCATCAAGTGCTCAGAGATGTGTCTTTCCTCAAAACTCTGTTTTGAGGAAAAATAGAGTATTTTTGCTTTTATGGTATAAATTTATGTAATTTTATTTTCTCCATATGTAAATCACTCCATCTGTAACCCTGGTTTCTTTCCCTAGCCCCAGTAGTTCCAACACCTGCAAAACAAGCAAAGCTCAGGTCATTTAGTTCATCACAAAGTTCAAATGAAGTGAAAAAGTCCAAAAAACAGAGTTTGAAAATAAAGTCATTTTCAAAACATTATGAAAGTGGGTTTTGCAAATTTAAATTTAAAAGCTCCATGTATAAATCATGTCTCCAATGTTTAAAGCTCATTTGCACTCCAAGATCAAAGAGAAAGCAAAGCCAAATCGTGTTGTGGTGAGCAAGTGAGAAAATTGGGTGAAAATCGCTCCAAGTCATTGGGCGCGGCGCACTGGGCAGGAGGCGCAGTGCATTGGGCCGCATTTCTCAGTGCAAAAAGACACAGGCACGGCGCATTGGGTTGGATGCGTGGCGCACATAGCCAGAAAGCCCGAAAACTACCAAAACTTGCTCCAATTGCCCGAAACTTGTGGATCATCGCTTGTTCAAGTAGGTTGACCCTCTGTCACTAATTTTCATCCAAATTTGGTGGTTGTTTTATGGTGTTTAATGTATGGTGATTGTTTCAAGGAAAACAAACCCTATCTCTTCAAAATTTTTAAAGAAAATTGCTGCCTAGGGTTTTATATTGACTGTTTTGCTACCAAGTTATCCTCTCACCTTACCACTCCCTTACCCCATTTTTCCATTGATTTCCTTATTCCCTAAGTTCTCCTACCCCCTAAATTCACTAATCCCCTATCCCAAGTTCCCTTTCCCAAAATCCCAAATGCAAATTCCCAAACCCTAGTCTCATACTTAAAACTCCCAAACTACATTCTAATTCCCTGTTCCCTTAATTAAACTCTATCCCAACAGTCCCTAAATCCCTCACTATTTTTCCCTCCCCTTACAGTCCCTTGTATCACTCTTCCCTTGGTGGCAAAAGTCAAAACACACCATCAAGACAGTTCAACACATCACAACTCACCTATTTCTCATCAAGGCAGCTCCAAGATAGTTTATCCACTAGCAGACATGGCATCTGATCCTTCATATGATTATGAAGAGGAGACTCACAGTGACTCACCTACAAAGGGACATGCACCCAGGAGGCCTCATAGAGGTGGAAAACATATTAGAGAAGAACCAACCACTCTTGCTGAATTATAGACCTGCCCTCTTGCCATCTCTTGTTTCCAATATCAGTCATGTTATGAATTTTGTGAGAAGGTTGCTAGCATTCAGTTTCATCATGACTTGGCTCATTTGTTTGTGCTGCATTTACATGATGGTCAAGCCACTCTAGCTGGTGTCACTTTCACATTAACACCAGAATCCATTTCACTAGCAACCGGTATTCCCAACATTGGAGAGCAATGGAACAAGAGGCAAAAAATTGACTGACAACATTATGAACCATACATCAAACCGGGCTATTTGAGACAACTCAACAGAGTATATCCTTTCCGGTACCTCAAAGATGCTTATGCTCCCTTGATGAAATTGATCATGAGGTATTACAGTTGTGAGGGCCGGTTTTCACGTTTGTATGCTTATCATATCAGGCTGCTGATGCATTTTAAGAGGGTAAGGATGATGAACATCCCTTACTTCATGTGCCAAAACATAGAGAGGATGACCACCCTAGTGCAGCACAAGACTCCTCAGCAGCAGTTCAACAGTATTTACCACTTTGCCCTCATTAAAATTGTGGTCATTCATCAGCTTGGCTTACAGGGCATCACTTGGGAGGACTTCATCTCTCGTGAGTTTTTCACAGCTCCACAGGGACCTTCAGAGGCTTTTCATGAGACAAGTGGACCTTCTTATTAGGGTGAGGGCCATGAGACACAGACCGCTAGCATGTCAGTGTTCATCACCTATCAGAAGGGCACTAGACGGTTGTTTGCAACAGCGAAGCGAGTGTTATCTACACCTGACGTGGAAGGGGCCTCACTTCCATCATCAGCACAACAGGTTTAGGACCGGGGCAAGAGGCCACTACAGGAGGAAGGACCATCAAGCGAGCGGGAGATTGATTTCATTCTCATTGAGGGTGATGATACTGATATGGGCCCATAAAGCACAGATCTCAAGGAAACCATTCAGGAGCAGCAGGCGGACATTGATGCCTTGTCTATCAACTTGGATAGAGCCCAATGGACAATACAATACCTAGAGTAGAGGAATAAGCAACTTGAGGACCAGCAGGTGATTATGGAGTTGCAAAACATTCGAGAGAATTGCCAAGCTGCCCAAAGGAGGAGGGTGGAGTTCACTTCACTTGAGCAGGAGATTAATGCCAATAGGGAGTCATGGCTTGAAAGAGCCAATATCCACTTGGAGAGGAAGCTAGAAAAGGCCATCAATGAGAAGAATATGCTTAGAAACCTGTCATATCATTACTTGTCAAGGAACTTGGTGTGCCAAGCGAGAATCAGGAGTTTAAAGGCAAAGTTGAAGAGAGCATCAAGGAGGAAAAAAGAGGATGAAGGACTTCAGATATTGGCTGAGGCTTCCTTGGCCCAACACAATGTTTGATGGAGAAGACTCAACCCAAATTTCAAAAAATTTGGAGCACTTTTTGCATTTTTGAAATTTTTGGCATAAAAAACAGGTTTTCTCGCCCTATGCACCGCACCATGTGGCACTCACTTTTTCTAGAAGCCTCCTAAGCACAAAAACTCAGCATTTTTGGATTTGGCATGAAAAAATATGTTTTCCTACCAATGGCCAAGAAATTTGGATAGGTTTTCAGCCCTCAAAAAGGTCAAAAACACTCAAAAAATGACCTCACTGCCCCTATTTTGACACACAGGAAGCAGTGTTGGGAGAATGGACTTTTGGAGGGGCCAATAGAGGCAAAATTGAAAATTTCCACTTGGGTTGGAAAGTAGATAGGTAGACCTTTCCAACAAGCACACCTAGAGCTGATTTGGACACCGAGAAGGCCTCCAAACATGGGTCCAAACAGGCATTATGCATAGAGAATCAGGGGCAGCACAGAGAGGAAAAATTGCCAGTTTGACCAAGTTTTGCTCTGTTTTTCGCCCAGCTTTGGCTAGTTTGACTTTTTCACTTTCCTAATGGAAAATTTGTGATGTAATTTGATTAACATTGATGGATCATGATGTAAATATGTTAAGTTTTCACTTGTAGAGGTAGATTCATCAGTTTAAAAGTTGTTTGAAACTGAATGAATCAGTTCCCTTGTTTCTAGAGGCATGCTATTCTGTTGCCTAGTTTCTAGTTCTCAGTTTAGAATTAGTTGAAACAGATCCTAAACATGTGAGATCGACCCCTAGAGGCAAGGATGAGCTATGGTTGTCTATATTATGTTGTTTTTCAGTCATTAGCATGGTTGGACTCTTGATAAAGGGAGGAGCTTCATTGTACATTCATATCAGCATTTTGGCTAAGGAATTGAGACCATGGTTTTCAGCACTCTTTGGGATTCATGTGGCAATTTTTCTTGGTACAATGCTTTTCTTTGTAATTTTGAATTTACTTATATGTCATGTATGCCATTCTCTATCTTGTTTCTTCTGAACTAAACAAACAAGAGTGTAAGTAGAATCCATTGAAAGTGCAGTACTCTACTTGAAGTTTGTTTTAGTTTCTTGATGTTTTCAGCTATTTGGGGAGGATCCATGATTGCTTTTGCCCTCTTCAACAGCTCACATGTCTATTCCTACCATCTCATTCAATTTTAAGTGCCAAAAACAATTGCCTACCTTGCCCCATTGAGATCTCTGCAGGACTGGGCCTCAATCCCCGCACCCAAAATCTATCTTTCCATCTGAGCCAACAAAATCATCATTTTATTCAATTAAACTATCTTGCACATATACCTAGCCTAAGATAAGAAGATATTTCAGTCATCTCAAGCCCTCATTAATCATATTTTGCTGAGATTAACCTGGAGAGAGCCCTCTCCTAACCTGGTAGGGCTAGCTACCAGGCTAAGCGTGGTTTGATGTTGGCCCTGGATCCTACCTTTTTAGCCTAAGGTATATCTAGGCTCTAACATCTGTAACACCCCCTCCCATGTCTACCCAAAGCAACCATGTCAACCAAGGTAAACATGAGGAGAGATGCTACTACAATCATATTCGACCTCCTATGTCACCATAAGGAAGTGGAATCGATGAAACATCACATACATTCATCCAACATCATCAACAGGCCACTCAGGAGAAAATTCAACCACTCAGACAGCCTATCCCTAGGCCCCACTGCTATTTTGCAGCTCTTAGGCCTCAATCAGTCTCATGCTATGGGCAAGGTAGTGACCAGCAACCTAAAGTCCTCTCACAAGCCTGCCTACAAACAACTCTAGAATTTCTAGTTCTATGTCATTGAACCTAAGATTTGAGCCACTTTTCTAGCCCCGAGTCCTAGCCTTTGCCCAAAACTTGTTGTAACTTTCAGAAATCATTAAAAACATGATAACCATGCTGATCAATCAAAAATCACCCTCAGGGACTAGGCCTGAGCATCCCCAAGCAAGACTGACATTCTGTCAAACACTTGGCATCAATGTAACCTACAGGTCAAGGGTACAAGACAAAGCATAAATGACTGAAACAACTTATGAAACATGACCAGAAGGATCACCTCCTTCTCCATTGAGTTACTACATCATCAATTATGTCTTGCATCCATGCATTTAATAGTTACAAGTAAATATATGAAATAACCATGACATGGACTAGTCATTCAACCATGCTTATAACTAGCATAAAACTATATAAATATCAAATATATGGCATCCATTAAATCCACATATAAATGAGTGAAAAAGTAAGAGAATTTAGCTTTTATTAATCATAGGAAAATTCGACTAGGTTCGGGACTTTCACATGCCACCTGACCATAGACATGGTTGAACCAAATATCTCTTTCATCCAGTCACCCCTATTCCATATTCCAAGCATGAATGTGGGATCTCATAGAATAACCAATCCAAGAACAACCAAGGGAATCCAAAGGTTAAACCACCTCCACCCTCACCAAACGGTGATCACAGCAAAATCGGTGCTCTAAGCACAACTGAACAAAACTTGGAATTCCATCCAGAATCCATCACTATCCTTGAAGAATTTTTTGTCTCCCTGTCTCTCAGGCTTTACCGCAATCCAAACCCGAATCACTAGGCCCTAAACCGAGACTTCACCCTCAAGGTTTATCGTGTATCCTGCCAAAATCGGTCAAGGTAATCCTAGGCCTTTGGGAATGAACCTTGAGACCACCTCCGCCCCAGATTCCAAAATCCATTCGACAAATCCAAATTTCAAAAAACGAAATAAACATACCAACATACCATGGCATACAAAAAAAATTTAGGCTAGGCTGAAAACCACTGTCATAACCTGGAAAAACCATGTCACCAATAGCAAGAGAATCATATGTTGGCATTATGGTTCAAGTGTTGTCCTTGATGGCAACTCACTCAGTGGATGGTACAGGTGCTCAAAGGTTAGTACAGGTGATGGCAACTCAATCAGAAGACAGATCTCAGTACAGCATGGCAAGAAAGCTCATACACGCTCTTTCGTTAAGACCAAGTCGCGTGTACACGCAAGTTAGATTCAGAAAAAGCGCGTGTATGTGGAAAGGTTCCTTTGGTTCATGGTGGTTAGACCTTGGAAGTTGTGCCTATGATTTCGGACCATTATGTCTCGACGGGCGTGTCGATCCCTAGTTTTAAAGTTGATGGTATTGTGTTACTATGGTTTTGGCTCTTGGTATTGAGAAAGGCCTAAGGCTATATAAGGAGAAGAAGATCATTAGGCAAAGATCATCTTTCGACAAGGCATGAATATCTAAGAGAGAAAGAGATCTGATATGCAGGTTCTGAGTTGGTTGATCTGAGCTAAGGAGAGATCTCATCGGTTGATGGAGAACTAGATCTAAGGAGAGATCGGGATCAAATGGTTTGAAATGCACTATCATGATATGGTTGATTATGCGTATTTCTAGATCTGCATATTGTCGCAATGTTACGTTCTGAGTCTAACTAATATCTGGTACAGCTGCAAATTGAGAAAGTTTATTTTTAGATCTGTACGCAGGTTGGATTCGGTAAAAGCGCGTGTATACGCGGTTTCTGCTCATTAAAGTAGCGTATATCTTTTGAAGCTTGATTTGAGTTTACAGTGGGGTCTGACTGTTATTACAGAGTTCTGTAGTCTGCTCTGTGTTCTGGTAACTGGTGATTGACAGGGTTCAGTGGTTCAGTGATTCAAAGTTGGGTTGTTTTATGCTTCAATGATCTGTTGTGAAAATTGAATGAATTGTGGTCTTCAGATTGTAATGTTGTGCTTCAGGAATATCCAAGTCTGAAAATGTATGAAAAGTGATACCTGGAAGAAGGAAGATTGTAGGTCAGCACCTACGTACTAGTATCTTGGCTAGTACAAAAGAAAAGGGGGTTGGAGCTCCCTTCCAAGGAAGTTTGGAGAACGAGAGAAGGTTGAAGCCTTCTGCAGGTTGTAGCCTGCGTACTGGTATAAGGCTGCACCAGTACAAAAGATTGTAAACTGAAGTTTCATATTAAGAAAGATAGAGACAACTTGCAGCAGGTGGTTTTCACCCACATTGGGTTTCCACCTTATATCTTGGTGTTCATGTGTGTGGCTTTTTATCTGTTCTGTTATACTGCACATGTTTACTGTTAATATGATGAATAATGTCCTGATGCACTTAATTGAAGAATAAGCCAACTAAATTGTGAGTTTTCTGCTTATACGTTGTTTTACTTCGTCACAGTAGCGTGTACACGCTGGTTCACTTAACTGAAGTAGCGTATATGTTTTTGGGCATTTGAAAAGTTTGATTAATCTGATAATACTGATTCACCCCCCCTCTCAGTATTATTTCCAACAATTGGTATCAGAGCAGGTCCTTCAGAGAAGCTTGATCGCTTGAAGGAAGATCATTCATCATGAGCAACTACGAGAAAGAAGCATCAATCAGGCCACCGGTTTTTGATGGAACAAATTTCAATTATTGGAAGGTAAGAGTTACTGCATATCTTCAATCTCTTGGTACAGAAGTTTGGGACATTGTAGAAACAGGCTATGCTTTTCCTTCAGCTACTCCTACAGATCCAGCTGAGAAAAAGGCATATGAAACAAATGCAAAAGCAGTCAGTACTCTATTAGGAAGTATATCTCAAACAGAATTCATGAAGGTCATGCACTTCAAATCAGCAAAAGAAATATGGGACAAAATGATCACTAGCTATGAAGGAGATGAACAGGTAAAGCAAGCTAAACTTCAAACACTCAGGATTCAATATGAGACTCTCAAGATGTATAATGATGAAAGTGTGGCTAATTATTTTCTTCGGGTAGATGAGATTGTTAATTGTATGAAAAATTTGGGTGAAGAAATAAGAGAAACTATAGTAGTTCAAAAGATTCTAAGATCTTTATCCCCAAGTTTGAATCTAAAGTATCTGCAATAGAAGAAAAAGAAAATCTCCGTGTTCTCACTATGTCTCAGCTACATGGAATTCTAACCGCTTATGAAATGAGAAAGGGAGGTCCATCTGACAGAAGGGAAGCTGCTTTTAAGGCATCAGGAAAAGAAGATTACTATGAAGCAAGCCATGTTCCAGAAGAAGAGGAAGAAGAATCAAATTTTGTCAGAAATCTTCAAAGGGGTTCTGGAAGGTTCAGAGGTAAGCTACCTTTCAAATGCTTTGCTTGTGGGAAAGTAGGTCATTATGCTGCAAAATGTCCTTATAAGGATAAAGGAAAAGAACCTGCTAGATGGAACAAGAAACAAAGTGCAAATAGGAAAAGCTACTACACCCATGAAGATAGTGATGGCTTATCAAACAGTGATGAAGATGAACAAGGTAATAAATATAAGCTGTTAATGGCATTTGAAGATGATGATTATGAGGATGCTATAGATGTGGATAATCTCTATAATGAAATCACTAGACTCAAGAGAGGCATAGAAGAAAAGAATGTGATCATTGATACTTTGCAATTTCAAATTGATGAAAAGGAAAAACATCTTGAAAAACTAGAAGGTGAAATTGTTGGTCTCAGAAAAGAAATTGAGAAAACAAAAGCTATTAATCTTAAATTTGTCAAAGGATCTGAAACTTTGGATGAGATTATCAGTGTGCAGCGGTCTCCTCTAAACAAGACAGGTTTGGGCTATAATGGAGAAACCTCTCAAGCATCCACCTCAAAAAGTTATCTTGATGCAGCAAGAGGAAATGAGCGGAAGAACAATGAAGATAATCAGGTAAAGCAGGGACGAGTTACAAACAGAAACTATCAGGGACAATCCTCCTTAAGGATGAACAAAAGCTACAACCAACCACAGGTAAAATCTTCTCAGTTTGGCTCAAGAATAGATGAAAATAGAAATTACAATCAGTTGGCTGGTAGATTCAATAACCGCAGAAGCTTCTTCAATGGACAATGCTTTTCTTGCCACAACTTTGGTCACAGAGCAGCTCAATGTGTTGCATATAAAACAATCATGACTAGGGAAGCTCAAAAACAAAGAAGTATGACAGGGATTACAAAAAGGACCTATAACAACTTTTCGGTGCTTGAAAATGAAGTTGAATGTTCTATTTGCAATAATTTTGGTCATAAAGACTCTGAATGCAGGAGCAGGTTTCAGGAGAAAAAGGAACAAGCCACAAGCACCAAAACATGGAGAATAAAGGAACCTCAAACAGAAAGATGTGGGATAGCATTTTATGCAGAAGGACAGGAAAATCTATGGTACATTGACAGTGGATGTTCGAAACATATGACAGGTGATAAAGAAAAACTTGAATCTTATTCTACTTTAGAAAAGGGAAAGAAAGTTTCTTTTGGAAATGATACTCCTGCAACTATAAAAGGAAAAGGTATTGCTCCTTTGAAAGAAAAGGTCAAGGCTGGAAATGTTTTGTATGTTGATGGATTGAAGCATAATCTTCTAAGTGTCAGCCAGATGTGTGATCAAAAAACAGAGGTTATTTTCAGATCGAATGGATGTCTTGTTCGTGATCTTGATACAGGTAAAACAGTTCTCAAAGGCAAAAGAACTCCAAATAATCTGTACATATTTGAAGAAGGACAACAACAATGCTATCTTAGCAAGGATGAAGAGCACTGGTTATGGCATCGAAGGTTGGGACATCTAAGCTTCTCACAAATAAGGAAAGCATGCAAATATCAGGCAGTTCGCGATCTTCCAGATATCAAAATTCCAGACAACACCATATGCAAATCTTGTCAGTTTGGAAAGCAGACCAGAACTAACTTTCCAGAGAAGGAAGGATCAGCTAGCTTGCCTCTTGAGCTAGTCCATACAGATGTATGTGGTCCATTTAGGAAAAGGACACCTCGAGGAGAAGAATATCTGATATTATTCATTGATGATTTCTCAAGGTTTGTTTGGTTAGGGCTTATGAAGCACAAAGATGAAGCATTCGAAAAATTCAAATCCTTCAAAGCATTGGCTGAAAATGAATCAGGACACAAAATCAAGTGCCTCAGATCTGACAGAGGTGGGGAGTTCACATCAAATGAATTTTTTGATTTCTGCGATGAACATGGGATAAGAAGAGAATTCTCTACAGCTAGAACTCCTCAGCAAAATGGGGTTGTGGAAAGAATGAACAGAACTATCCAACAAATGGCTCGTGCTATGCTCGATGAATCAGGTACTCCTGCAACCTTCTGGGGAGAAGCCGCACATGCTGCTGTTATCATTCTTAACAAAACAAATGTCCGAGTAAACAGCACTCAAACACCTCATGAGCTTTGGAGTGGTAAAACTCCTTCCGTGAAGCATTTCAAAATCTTTGGGAGCAAATGTTATATTAAGAATACTGATGAGCAACTTGGCAAACTTGAACCTAGAGCAGATGAGGGCATTCTTCTTGGTTATTCTCCACATAGCAAAGCATACAAGTGCTACAATAAAAGACTTGGCAGAATTGTTGACAGTATTGATATAGTGGTTGATGAGAAGGGATATATTCCTAGGCAAGTTCATCATGAAGAAGATGAAGGTTACTCTCAAAGGCGAAATGATGAAGAAGAAGAACCTCAAGAAGAAGAAGAATCTCAAGAAGAACCAGAGGAGCAGACAAGAATAGAAGAGAAGACTCCATCCAGATATGTCCAAAAGAATCATCCAGAAACTCAGATTGTGGGGCAGAAAGAAGCAGGAGTACAAACAAGAAGGACACTTGCAGAAGCTTCAAGCTACTTGGCTCTACTCTCCTCCATTGAACCACAAAATGTGAAAGAAGCATGCAAAGATGAATGTTGGGTCAAAGCAATGGATGAAGAACTTGAGCAAATCGAAAGGAACAACACTTGGGAATTAGTTCCTAGACCAAAAGATAAGAATGTAATAGGAACAAAATGGGTCTTCAAGAATAAGTTAAATGAAAATGGAGAAGTAATTAGAAACAAGGCCAGACTTGTTTGTAAAGGGTATGCACAGCAAGAAGGAATAGATTTTGAAGAGACCTTTGCTCCTGTGGCAAGACTAGAGGCCATCCGAATGTTCCTTGCTCTCTCAAGCTTTCAAAACTTCAAGGTATTTCAAATGGACGTGAAATCAGCCTTCCTGAATGGAGACTTAGAAGAAGAAGTATATATTGAGCAGCCAGATGGGTTCATTCTTGGGAATGATCCAAACCTTGTATGCAGATTGAAAAAGGCTCTCTATGGGCTCAAACAAGCTCCAAGGGCTTGGTACTATCGGTTGGACAAATATCTTCACCAACAAGGCTTTTCAAAAGGATCAGCAGATAGCAATCTCTATATAAAAGTTGAAAATAACAAATTGCTAATTCTTGTTGTTTATGTAGATGATATTATTTTTGGCAGCAATGAAGAAACTATGAGTCAAAACTTTGCCTTGGTTATGCAGAAAGAATTCGAAATGTCACTTCTTGGAGAATTGACATATTTTCTTGGATTGCAAATCCAACAAAATGAAGGAGGTATCTTCTTGTCTCAAACCAAATACCTCAAGCAGATCTTGAAGAAGTATGGCATGGAAGAGTCAAAACCAGTATGTACACCCATGGTTACAGGATGCAGCCTCAGTGCAAATGATGAATCAGCAGCAGTCCACCAACCCACTTATAGATCCATGATTGGGAGTTTGCTTTATTTGACAGGTACTCGACCAGATATTACACATGCAGTAGGAATGGTTGGAAGATTTCAAGCCAACCCAAAGGAAACTCATCTTCAGGCAGTCAAAAGAATCTTCAAATATCTTCAAGGGACCCAAAACTATGGCTTATGGTATCCTAGAAATACTGATCTCACTCTTCATGCTTACACAGATGCAGATTGGGCTGGAAGTGTGGATGATAGGAAAAGCACAAGTGGAGGTGCTTTCTTCATGGGTTCCAGATTAGTATCTTGGTTCAGCAAGAAACAAAGTTCGATTGCCTTATCTACAGCTGAAGCAGAATATGTGGCTGCAGCATCTTGTTGCACACAACTTCTTTGGATGATGCAGACCTTGCAGGACTTTCAAATCACTTGCACTCCACCTGTCTCTATCTTATGTGATAATACAAGTGCAATCAGCATTTCAAAGAATCCAGTCATGCACTCAAAGACCAAGCACATACCAATCAAGTACCATTTTCTTCGGGAACAAGTGCTTGAGCAGAAGGTCAAGTTGGAGTATGTTCCTTCTAAGGAGCAAGTTGCTGATATTCTCACAAAACCACTGCCCAGGGAAACTTTTGAATATCTCAGACAAAAGCTGGGAGTAGTTAATGCTTCATCCTGTTGTTGAAATTTGTTTGTTCTACAGAAAAGTTGGTATACGCAGGTTACGGAAGTAATATGAGCGTATACACGCGGATTCATGGTGGGAAAGTCGCGTGTATGCTGGACGCTTGTTGCAGAAAGAATATCCGCGTACATACGCTGTTTTATACAGGAGAAAACGCGTATATGAAGTTCTGAACAGCAAGGGAAAACTCTGAAGTTCTGAACAGCAATAGGAATGTCAGAATTATTCAGGCACAGTTTCAGGGAGTGCAACAGGCACAGGTTCAGGGGGAGCAGCTCAAAAGTCTCATAAAGCATTGTTGGCATTCAGATGTTTTTGGTTGTTGGTTTCAGGAGAAGGAGCTCAGAAAGAAATTCTAGTTGCTGATCTAACAAGATGTTTATCAGATGCTGCTGATGTCTTTCCTAAGTCTTGGTCTAGATCTGTTGTCTCTATGTCATGTATCTCTCTTGTCTCTTTTATGGTGTCAAGGTCATGTAACGGCCTTTGTTGGTTTCCCCACTATGCCTGGGATGAATGATGAAATGTTCATGTATTATCATGGTTAGGTGGATGAGTCAATATTGATGTATCCCCACTTGGTTGGGTGGATGAGTCATTTTTTTGTATATCCTCACTTAGTTGAGAAATGGATGTATGTATGAGTCTTTGGTGATAGGAAGGTCTTTTATGATGTATAGAGTCATGTTCTTCTTGAAGAACATCTTTTGCAGATCTTGCCTACAGTCAAGGGGAGCATGAACAGCACTTGGTGAGCAGGATGGATAGATTGGTACTCTTTGGCATTCACAAAGGGGGAGCACACTTGGAGATTTCAGCATGTACTCAGGGGGAGTATGGACATCAGTATGGACAGCAGAAGGATTACCAAGGAAGAGAATATCTTGGTCCTCCCTTTGCCCTTGATGTCAAAGGGGGAGAGTGACTTGGTGTGGTGGTTGCCATCAAGTCCAAAGGGGGAGATTGTTGGCATTATGGTTCAAGTGTTGTCCTTGATGGCAACTCACTCAGTGGATGGTACAGGTGCTCAAAGGTTAGTACAGGTGATGGCAACTCAATCAGAAGACAGATCTCAGTACAGCATGGCAAGAAAGCTCATACACGCTCTTTCGTTAAGACCAAGTCGCGTGTACACGCAAGTTAGATTCAGAAAAAGCGCGTGTATGTGGAAAGGTTCCTTTGGTTCATGGTGGTTAGACCTTGGAAGTTGTGCCTATGATTTCGGACCATTATGTCTCGACGGGCGTGTCGATCCCTAGTTTTAAAGTTGATGGTATTGTGTTACTATGGTTTTGGCTCTTGGTATTGAGAAAGGCCTAAGGCTATATAAGGAGAAGAAGATCATTAGGCAAAGATCATCTTTCGACAAGGCATGAATATCTAAGAGAGAAAGAGATCTGATATGCAGGTTCTGAGTTGGTTGATCTGAGCTAAGGAGAGATCTCATCGGTTGATGGAGAACTAGATCTAAGGAGAGATCGGGATCAAATGGTTTGAAATGCACTATCATGATATGGTTGATTATGCGTATTTCTAGATCTGCATATTGTCGCAATGTTACGTTCTGAGTCTAACTAATATCTGGTACAGCTGCAAATTGAGAAAGTTTATTTTTAGATCTGTACGCAGGTTGGATTCGGTAAAAGCGCGTGTATACGCGGTTTCTGCTCATTAAAGTAGCGTATATCTTTTGAAGCTTGATTTGAGTTTACAGTGGGGTCTGACTGTTATTACAGAGTTCTGTAGTCTGCTCTGTGTTCTGGTAACTGGTGATTGACAGGGTTCAGTGGTTCAGTGATTCAAAGTTGGGTTGTTTTATGCTTCAATGATCTGTTGTGAAAATTGAATGAATTGTGGTCTTCAGATTGTAATGTTGTGCTTCAGGAATATCCAAGTCTGAAAATGTATGAAAAGTGATACCTGGAAGAAGGAAGATTGTAGGTCAGCACCTACGTACTAGTATCTTGGCTAGTACAAAAGAAAAGGGGGTTGGAGCTCCCTTCCAAGGAAGTTTGGAGAACGAGAGAAGGTTGAAGCCTTCTGCAGGTTGTAGCCTGCGTACTGGTATAAGGCTGCACCAGTACAAAAGATTGTAAACTGAAGTTTCATATTAAGAAAGATAGAGACAACTTGCAGCAGGTGGTTTTCACCCACATTGGGTTTCCACCTTATATCTTGGTGTTCATGTGTGTGGCTTTTTATCTGTTCTGTTATACTGCACATGTTTACTGTTAATATGATGAATAATGTCCTGATGCACTTAATTGAAGAATAAGCCAACTAAATTGTGAGTTTTCTGCTTATACGCTGTTTTACTTCGTCACAGTAGCGTGTACACGCTGGTTCACTTAACTGAAGTAGCGTATATGTTTTTGGGCATTTGAAAAGTTTGATTAATCTGATAATACTGATTCACCCCCCCTCTCAGTATTATTTCCAACATCATACACTAACATGCAAAGCCATGCATGTCCAAACCAGCTAGGAAATCACACATGCAAAAGGTTACCTGCAAGTATTTCTGTTGAAGCTTCTTGATCTTGCTTTCCTTTCCTTGTTCCTTACATGCTTTTCCTTTCCTTTCCTTGCCTTCCCTTTCCTTTGCTCCAAACTAGAGTGCTCCAAGAAAACTCTAAGTGACCAAGAGAATGAGAGAGAGAGAGAACGAATAATGAGAGAGCTCCAAACTTTAACTTGACAAAAGCCATGAACTGATCCTCAAAAGCCTTTTTATTCATGAGCCCTCTAATTTCTTCATTTTCCATTATTTTCCTTCAATTTCCTCCTCACATGCAACCTGTGACCTTTTACCTTCCTTTTCCTCCTAATTTCCATTATTTTCATAAATAAACGTGCCAAAAATGTCTTTTTTCATTTTAATGCCTTTTCCTTAGCCTTTACCAATTCTGTTTAGCTAAAACACACATCTAGTGATGCCCACTAGGATATATTTTCCCAACATTTAGCTTGGATTAAGTGTCCCTTAACCGTGGTCTTATTTTTCCTTTATTAGCTTGTATTACATGAAATTTTCACTAGGGTTGTTAAATTTTCCTCTTGAAGAGTCTATATATAGTATTCATGTTTGAAATTAATATATCATAAATTTACAATCAATTATTCATCTCAGGTTATTTTATTAATTCAAATTTTTTCTTGGGTTCGTGTATTTTCTAGCAGTTTTTCTCTCTTATCTCTTCTTTTGCAAGTAGCTAATTTAGTATTTTCTCATAGCTATGTTTTGTGCATGTAATTAAAAGAATACATGGTATCACATCATTTCTTTTAATAATATTTATGTCCTATTATATATTTAACAAGTTAGAATTCCCCATAAAAATAATGGATCAAATATCAATTTTCCTAACTCCTTTCAACTATTGTGATTGGAACCTAAGATCCTCATGTAGTTTTGCATCGAGGGGATCCATAGGATCTCTATGGGTATTAAATAGAGCTTAATTCTTCCATTGAGAGAAAAAACAAGTCAATAGGATGGACTAATCCTATGGGATTCTCTATTTCTCAATATCCCCTGATTTAATTTTTCATATTGATGAGTGCACGATTCCTAATGAATTGTGGACCAAATTGGAGGAATTGTTTGGAAAGAAAGGTTGGTTGAGGGGAAATCATATAGAGAATGATCTTATCATAACGAATTCAACCATCCATGAGACTATACAAGACTTTATTCAAATTCAAGACACTAATGACTTGGGTAAAATATGGTGACATAGATAGCAAAGAATAGTAACTCATTCTTTCGGTGCCTTCTAAGCTAGGACCTAAGTACTCTATTTTTGTCTTTTTTTCCATACTATAAAATAATATATGGGTCAAACTTTGAATATTCCATCATTAGATTATTTTAATGAGTCTATAATACTAGAGCAAAATAAGAGCATACTCATGTGGACTCTTAAATCTGCTAAACCACATGTACTTGCAGCGCATGAAAAAAGAAAGAAGAGTAAAATAATAAGGAACCATAGAAAAAGAATTAATATAAGAAAAATCCTACTTAGGAGGTTTCAAATTCTGAGGGAGGACAAGGAAAGAAGGAGAAGAATAAGTGTGCATATTCTAGTAGATGATTCCATCCAACGAGCTCTTGAAAGAAGAAAACTATTTCTCATATGGCACAAGTACTGCAACAACATCACCTTGATGATTTCATACCAAATAATTCCAAGAAGAATAAGGGGGGCTTGCCACAACATACAATGGCAAGGGTCATGCATTACTAGATACTACTTCATCTCCTAGTTCTTAGCTGCTTGATTTAGGAGGTACATGTCATATGGCTTCCTTAGCATATTCATTTTCTCACCTGCAGACTTGTCTTAGAACACCCCTATTATTTGGAGATGATACACAAATGGAGGTTTGTGGAGATGGGATAATTGACACGGAGCATCAGAAGCATTAACTAGGTATTATACATTCCTGAACTTCCAATTAACATGCTTTCAAATTATTAGATTACTCATATAAGGTCATGTTGGAATATTGAAAATATGAAAAAACATATAAAAATATGAACAAAAAATAACTTTACTAATCTAACCTCTTATCTATCATAACAACATTTAATCAATATAAGAGAATATAAAAAGAGAGGGAAATGACAAATTTATGTGGTAAAACCCAATTGGGGAAGCATCCATAACAATATAATAATGTCTTTGCTATCTTTAGAAATATCGAACCTTATAAAGAGCACCTCCACAAATACATCACTACTTTACAAAGATAAGTCTTTGACATTTTGTTGCATCTCATGGAACTTCTTAAGCCCTTTTATATACAAGGGGATATTGAGGAATTACATCCCAATAATACATGTGGGATAATGTAATTTCACCTCCTTATATAATAGATTATTAAAAGGGTATTTTATTGCATGATGAATGTGATATATATGTCCTTTAAATAAAATTATAGCTTCTTCTAACATAACCTAGACAGTATTGCCTTCCAAACTCCCCATTAATACTGACTAGGGAAATTGAACACTTATGGAAGAATATGTACATACATCAACACCCCACCTTGATGAAAACTTCCCACATTCCCAAAAGATTTAAGGCATATAAAATTAACCTATGTCATGGATGTGGTGAAGAGATTAGTTGAACACTCTCATGAGTAAGAAAGAAACACTTCTAAAGAATTATGAGCAACTTCCTACACTCTCAAAAACTTTCAAACCATACAAACATTTTCCTCCATCATGGATTTTGTGAAGAATAGTTCTGAGCAACACTATTGAGGATGTCTAAACACTTTCATTAATGACAAGAAATACTCTTGAAGAAGTTTCAACAAATTACCATCAATGTTGATCAAACATAAGAATATGAAAAACTATATCTCCCAATAATTTTGGATTATACATAGTGATATAAAGTCCTCAAGCATATATGAAACAAATTCAATGACCATTCATCACTCCAAACACAATCTACCTTGATAGGAAACACTATTCCATACATTTTCCTTTCATGTCCTCACTGTAAATATGTGAAATTATAACTCCCAAGTTTCCAAGAATTTTGATTCATTAGTAAATTCCTCTAATTCTTATGAGGATGATTATATGGCATAGAATCAAGGACATGTTGTAATTCATTTTTACGAGTATTGAACCTTGTACATCAGTAATAGTTCTAAGAAATAATTCAATGAAAGTTTCAATCATCTTATCAATTTTCTTAACACAATCAACAAAGGGAAACTCTTCCAACAACCTAGTTTGAACTACTCTTGCAATAAATAACACTTGCAGGGATTTATCATGGTTGGATGTAGGAAGTGAGACAAGAATATTAGTATTATATCCAAGATCTATTCTAGATATATGTATCTCAAGTGTAATACGATTAGTAATGCCTTTCCCATTCTTCCCAAGTCCACCTCTAGTATAGTTCATACTACTCAATAGTCAACACCCAATACCTATTGTGTGATTTTCAAAATTGGGAGAAACAAAAGATTAGTAGCCATTAATCCATGTGATGATATAAAAACATCAACATCAATGGTTTTATAGAAAATTGGAATACAAGAAATATCATCGTTAGATGAATATAGATACTCAACATCATCAATATTCCTCTCAAAATTCTATAGATGAATGGCTCCCACCTCAAGGTTATATTTGTAGTCTTGTAGATTTTAAATAGTTTCACCCTTTTTAGTTAGTTTTATCAACAAGCAGTCATGATATTCCTCCAAATTTTGTTACAAATATTTTAATCCTTCTTTTTATGTCCACAACTGAGCAACAATATATTGCAAGGTAATTAATTCTTAAGGAAGTAGATCATTGGCCTTATTTTATGAAGAATAGGAAGTAACATCATCAATCTTTTCATACAGAGAGGTTAAATTTTCCCACACCTCAACAAGGTTATCTTTAATTTCTATATCTTCCTATATAATTTATAAAATAGTTTTACCAATGAGAATTATTGCATGTTTACATCATTCTTTCCATATATCCAAAATTTTAATATTGGTAGGTTTCTTTTGTTCACCATTAACTAGTTGTCATTAGTTCTTACTCCATAAAAATCAACATTATGTATCTTCCATGGAATATGATTAGTACTTACTAACTGAGGAATAAAAACTACTTCTGATATCATAATGAATAAAGAATTTAAATATATTAAACCTTTGCAAATAAAATAGAGTAGTCAACTACTAGAAGAAAAATACAATAAATTGAAATTTGTTCATATCTATGAGAAACTTACCATTCAAAGTTCACTAGCCCAAGAGATATTCTTGAATTAATTAGTTTGCAATTGGAAAATTACAAATAATATTCCTATGATAAGATTATATAAATGCTAATGAAAATTATTATTTAATAAAATTAGCGTTGAATATATTGTTTAACCCAATTATACCAAAAAAACCAAATTACATGTAATTATCATAAGATTTCATATCAGGGTCGTGCTCCTAAAATTTCTAATTGGGATCATGAGAATTAGGAGGTCAATCGTGAAAAAGGGAATTTTATTAGATTTTTATCTAGTCTTAGGGAGAAGACTTTTGTTTATTCGATCCATGGAATTGATCTAGTGAAAAATTGTTGGAAATAATACTGAGAGGGGGCGTGAATCAGTATTATCATATCAATAATTTTTCATTTCCAAAACAGGTTTATATATGCTGCTTCTATGAAGTGAACTAGCATGTACACGATGCTGTGATTAGAGAAACCAGCGTATACCCAGAGAACTTGTGATTTAGTCAATTGATCATGTCTTGATCTTTAACCAATGCATCAGTAACTTATTAAATAGTGCAGTAAAAATAGAATAAACCATCACACATAAGAAACACACATGAACACCAATATTTAAGGTGCAAACCCAATGTGGGTGAAAACCACCTGTTGATGTCGTCTCTGTCTTCTTTTAATAATAAGAATTTTTTTTTGCAATCTTGTACTGGTGCAGACTCATACCAGTACACAGGCACCCACCTGTAGAAGGCTACAACCTTCTCTCATTTTCCAACTTCTACTGGAAGGGAGCTACAACCCCCTAGCTCTTGTACTAGCCAATGTATTTACTGGTACGTAGGTGCCAGCCTACAGAAGGCTACGAACTTCTCTCTTCCTCCAAGGACCATGTTTCATAAATTTTCATAATGGATTCTCCTAGTATGCAACAATACACATGAAGACCTCGATTCATCAAATTTTCATACTTGACCCATCAGAAGTTTCAAAATACATCAACCAATAATCAGTTAATCTGAACAGTCAGATCATTATCACCAGAACACTGTATTGAATCCAGAAACCTGCATCATTATTCAGAACCAGCTGCAACCTCAAAAATCATGCATCATAATGTATACACTACTTAACTGAACCTAACCTGTGTGTATACGCTTCTTTCTTTAATCAAACCTATGCATACCTTCAAAACTATTGAAACATAAAACTTTTGAATCAAGTCTATACCAACCAGCAATATACTAAACATCTACTATCAATTTACAGAGATTTACACAGGCAGTAGCAGAGATCACCCTTCTTACTTATACAATCAGTCAATCAGATGTCAAACTCCTTGTGCATTCAGTTGTACATTCAGATCTAAGAAGACTTCATTGACAGACAGTAGTAAAACAACAGAATTGATCAGATAGATTAGTTAGATCTAAAGAAAAGGATTTTCTTTTGTATATGCTACTTGGAAGAGTAGAACCTACGTGTACACGCGCTTTTACTGAGACGAACCTACGCATATATCTGCAAATATTAACTCATAACTTCGTTGCAATTCCGGACTTCAGATAAACCCAGATCATGGCATTTAAAGAATAAAACAGGTGTACATAATCAAATCTAGCCCAACCAATATCAAATCATTCAATGATAAGTCATTTTAGGTCTCATGATCCTAATCCAACATTGAATTCTAGGTGCACAAAATATTTCAAATCAAATCACCAACATAGCCCCTACAACATAAAATATACTTCAAATAGAAGTATTCCAGACAAACCCTTTCACTTGCACACCCTGGCCTTATGATCTTCTCCTCCTTATATAGTTTTAGGCATTTCTTAATACCTCAGACCAAAACCACTTAGGACCCGTGGTATTCTTGGACAGGATCAAATAGTGGTTACTCCACTCAATATTATGGGTTAATACCATGGTATTGACCCTTGGTATTGTCTCCTCTTGAATTTCTTTGATTTTCCAACATATACGTACTTTTCTTCTTGTGAAAGTGCATGTATACGTTTACTCCCTTTTTGTTCTATGAACCAGCGTGTATACGTTGTTTTGACTAAGTAGACCTACGTATACATCTTAAACTACTTTTCACCATCCTTTACCTTCAACTTCTTCATTCTGATTAGTAGACTGTAGTTCCATCTTCCTGTTCTTTTGTACCAATGCCCTGTTACATATGAATAGACCTGTTATCCTGTGGGTTGCCTTTCATCAAAATTGTACTAGCCTGTGAGTGAGTTTCCATCAAGGACAATACTTGTATCATAATGCCAACAATCTCCCCCTTTGGACTTGATGGCAACCATGCTGGTGTTGATTACTGTAAGCTCTAGAAACTATTAGAGATAACAAGTAACACCAAAGTAGTCTCCCCCTTTGACATCAAGGGAAAATGGCGGACCAAGCTATTCTCCCCCTTTGATATACATTATGTTGTCCATGATCCCCTTGAATACATGCCGAGTCTGTAGAGATATGTTTCAAAAGAATAACATGACTATAACTCAACTAAGTGGGTATGACCTCCCTATGACCAATGACTCATACATACATCAATCACCCAACCAAGTGGGGATACACCACGTTTGACTCATCCACCCAACCAAGTGGGGATATACTAATTGTTTATACATGAAAAAAATACAACAATTATTACATCATCCATCCCATGTAAAGTTGGGATACAAATTACATCATATGTCCAATAGGACTCATTCAAATATAGACCATGACAGAAGAAGTCATATCACACCCTAGATCTTTACATGACTTATGTAACAAATGATATAAGTATCTGAAGCCATAGCTGAACTCAACAACCATGATGCCAACAATGTAGAATGTGTGTGAAGGCTAATGCTCCCCCTGAACCTGTGCTACCTATGCATTGTCAACAAGTCATTCATCAAGGCATCTTTGTTAGTCAAATAAAAATCAATGAACAAATCATATCGTCGGACTGTAATCATGAATATCAGACAGATCACCCATATCAGAGTCTGATCCACTTTTTCTCTATCATAAAAACATAAACGATCCTTCATCCATAGAAACTCACGTGTATACGCGACTATACTTCATGAAACCCACGTATAATAACCTTCCTTTACAAACTGGATTTAACAGTAGGATGATGCAGCAACTACTCCCATCTTTGGTTTGATATATTCAAATGTTTCTCTGGGAAGCAGTTTAGTGAATATATCAGCAACCTGTTCTTTGAAGGGAACATACTCCAATTTAACCTTTTGTTCAAGCATTTGTTCTCGTAGAAAATGGTACTTAATGGGTATGTGCTTGGTCTTGGAGTGCATGACAAGATTTTTCGAAATACTGATGGCACTTGTATTATCACATAGAATGGAGATGGGTGGAGTACATGTGACATGAATGTCTTGCAATGTGTTCATCATTCAAAGTAGTTGTGTGTAGCAAGATGCAGCAGCCACATATTCTGCTTTAGCTGTAGATAAGGCAATCGAACTTTGTTTCTTGCTGAACCAAGACACTAATCGAGAACCCATATAGAATGCACCTCCACTAGTGCTCTTTTGATCATCAACATTTCCTTCCCAATCTGCATCTATATATGCATGAAGAGTAATGTCTGTATATTTAGGATACCATAGTCCAAAGTCTTGAGTTCCTTCAATATATTTAAAAATTCTTTTGACTGCCTAGAGATGTGATTCCTTTGGATTTGCTTGGAACCTTCCAACAAATCCTACTGCATGCATGATATCGGGTCTGATACCTCTTAGATAAAGCAAACTTCTGATCATAGATCTGTAAGTTGGTTGGTTTACTACTGGTGATTCATCGTTAGAACTGAGACTGCATCCTATTACCATTGGAGTACATACTGGTTTAGAATCTTCCATTCCGTACTTCTTCAAGATCTGCTTGAGATATTTGGTTTGCAAAAGAAAGATACCATCTTTTGTTTGTTGTACTTGTAGACCAAGAAAATAAGTAAGTTCACCAAGTAAGGACATTTCAAATTCTTGTTGCATTATTGAAGAAAATTCTGACTCATGGATTCTTCATTGCTATCAAAGATGATATCATCAACATAAACAACAGTAATTAGTAGTTTATCATGTTCAATCTTTGTGTATAAATTTCTGTCTGCATAACATTTTGTGAAACCTTGTCGTTGTAGATATTTGTCAATGCGGTAATACCAAACCCTTAGAGCCTGTTTCAGACCATAGAGAGCCTTTTTGAGCTTGCATATGAGTTTTGCATCGTTTCCAAGAATGAATCCTTCTAGCTATTCAATATAAACTTCTTCTTCTAAATCTCCATTAATAAAGGTTGATTTTACATCCATTTGATATACTTTGAATTTTCAAAAACTAGAAAGAGCAAGAAACATCCTTATGGCTTCAAGTCTAGAAATAGGTGCAAAATATTCTTCAAAATCTATACCTTCTTGTTGAGCATACCCTTTGCAAACAAGTCTTGCCTTGTTTCTAATAACTTCTCCATTTTCATTCAACTTATTCTTGAATATCCATTTTGTTCCTATAACATTTTTATCATGAGGTCTAGGAACTAATTCCCGAGTATCATTCTTTTCAATTTGATCAAGTTCTTCATCCATGGCCTTGACCCAACATTCATCTTTGCAGGCTTCATTTACATTCTGAGGTTCTGTAGAGGATAGTAATGCTAGATAAATTGAGGCACTTGTAAAAGTTCTTCTTGTCTGTACTCCAGATCCTTTTTCTCCTAGAATTTGAGATTCTAGATGATTCTTCTGAACATACGTGGATGGAGTCTTTTCCCTGTCTGTTTTATCTTCTTCTGGTGCTTCATTGGTTTCTTCTACTATATCATTTTGATTTGATGTGGGAAATCATTCCCCATCTTCCTCATTGTCATATTCCTACGTTGATTTCATTTGTTCCAGATTTCTGCATGCTTCATCAATTACAACATCAATTCTTTCAACAATTTTCCGAAGTCTTTTGTTATAACATTTGTATCTTTTACTTCTAGATAAATAGCCAAGAAGAATTCCTTCATCTGCTCTAGGTTCAAACTTACCAAATTTTTCATCAGCCCTTTTGATGAAACATTTGCTTCCAAGAACTCTAAAGTGTTTTACAGTAGGAGGCTTACCATACCAAAGTTCATATGGAGTTTGATTGTTGTTTACCCGAACATTTGCTTTGTTAAGAATAGTCACAAAAGCAAATGCAGCTTCACCCCAGAAGGTTGCAAGAGTTCCAAATTCATCGAGCATAGCTCGAGCCATTTGTTGAACTGTTCTGTTCATTCCTTCCACCACACCATTTTTCTGAGGAGTTCTTGCAACAGAGAATTTCCTTTTTATTCCATGGTGTTCACAAAAGTCAAATAATTCATCTGATATGAATTCTCCCCCTCGATCAGATCTGGGACATTTAATTTTTCGATCTGATTAATTTTCAACTAAATCTTTGAAGGCTTTAAACTTTTCAAATTCTTCATCTTTATGCTTTAGTAGACCTATCCAACACATCCTGGAAAAATCATCAATAAACAAAATAAAGTATTCTTCTCCATGAGGTGACTTTTTCCTTGTTGGTCCACATAAATCAGAATGGATGAGTTCAAGAGGCTTATTTGTTAATCCTTCTTTTTCATTGAAGTGAACTATGGTTTGCTTACGGACTTGACATGGTTTGCATATGTTATTTTCTGGGATGCTAATATCTGGAAGATCACAAACTTCCTTGAGCCTACATGTTTTTCTTATTTGAGAAAAGCTTAGATGTCCCAATCTTCTATGCCATAGCCAGTTCTCATCTGTTTTTCTTAGATATCATTGTTGTTGTCCTCCTTTGAGTATGTCTGAGTTGTTTGGAGTTCTTGTTCCTTTGATCACAGTCTTTCATGTATCAAGCTCACGAACCACACATCCATTTGATCGAAATACAACTTCATTTCCTTGATCGCACATTTGATTGACACTCAACAGGTTATGCTTTAAATCATCTACATACATGACATTTCCATCTTTAATCTTTTCTTTCAAGAAGACAAAACCTTCACCTTTAATGATAGCTGGAGTGTCATTTCCAAATGAGACATTCTTTTCTTTTTCTAAAGCATTATATGAATGAAGTTTCTCTTTATCACCTGTCATGTGTTTGAAGCATCCATTGTCGATGTACCATTGATTTTCTTGTCCTTCCGCATACATAGATATGCCACATCTTTCTAATTGAGATTCCTTCTTTCTCCATATCTTGGGATTTAATGATGTTTTCTCCTTTTGAAGTGATGGCCAAAATTTCTTGTTGCATTCAGATTCTCCATGACCAAAGTTATTACAAACCGAACATTCTACTTCATTTTCAAGAGGAGAAAAGTTATTATAGGAACTTTTCTTGATTCTTGTTACACTCCTTTGATTTTGTGCTTCTCTAGTCATGATGGTTTTGTAAGAAACACATTGAGCAGCCTTATGCCCAAAGTTATGACATGAAAATAATTTCCCATTAAAGAAGCTTCTGTGATCATAGAATCTTTGGCATTGTTTAACTGTTGGTTGAAGCTTCTACTGATATTCATCCTTGGAGTAAATTGAGTATGATTTACCCGATGGGTAATTTTAGGCCTTTGCTAACGATCGACATATTGTTCACTGGTCTTTGCTGCATCAAGATAGCTTTTGGTGGAGGCTGACGACTTTTGTGATAGATATGATTCTTTAGTATATCCAAGACCTGTCTTTATCGGAGGAGAAAACTAAACTTTGATGATTTCATTTAAAGTTTCAGATCCTTTAGCAAATCTAAGATTAAGAGATTTTGTCTTCTCAAGTTCTTTTCTTATACGCACAATTTCACATTCTAGATTTTCATCGTGTTTTTCTCTTTTAGTGAGTTGGTGTGTCAACGTATCTATGATCATATTCTTTTATTCTAAGCAGATTTTGAGTTTAGTGATTTCTTCAAGAAATTCTTCCTCTTCTAAGGCATCCAAAAAATCATCATTTTCTTAAGCCATGAGTAGTCCTGATGATGAGTCTTGCTCTAGACTCGAAACGTCGACAAAAAGAAAATGATGAATACTGTGGATTATCCGAATACAATCTCTCAAAAGTCTATAATCTTGTTCAGTTTCATCTTCATCAGTGTTGGATAAGCCATCACTATCTTCATGCATATAGTAACTCCTTCTATTGACAACCTATTTTCTATTTCCTTTTGCATATTCCTTTCCTTTTTCATATTTATCTTTATGAGGGCATTTGGCAGCATAATGGCCGAATCTACCACAAGCAAATCATTTGAAAGGTAGCTTACCTTTGAATCTTCTGGAACCCCTTTGAAGCTTCTTGACAAAATTTACCTCATCTTCTTCTTCCGAAATGTGTTATGATTCATTGTGCTTCCTTTTCTTTTCCCTTTGCTAACGCTTTAAAAATGACTTCTCTCATATCTTATGGACCTCCTTTTCTCATTTCAAAGGCAGTTAGGATTCCATGGAGTTGAGTCACAGTAATAGTTTGAAGATCCTATTTTTCTTCTATGTCATACACTTTTGACTCAAATTTAGAAGACAACGATCTCAAAATTTTCTCAACTAAAGTAGCTTCCTTTATCTCTTCACCCAGATTCTTCATACAATTAACAATCTCATCTATACGTAAAAAGTAACTAACAACACTCTCATCACTATGCATCTTAAGAGTTTCATACTGAATTCTGAGAGTTTGAAGCTTAGCACATTTTACCTGAGAGTCTCCTTCGTAGCTCTGAATGATTTTGTCCCATATCTCTTTGGCTGTCTTGAGCTGCATGACTTTGACAAATTCTGATTCTGATAGACTTCCCAATAACGTATTGACAACTTTGGCATTGGTTTCATATAACTTCTTACCTACAGAGTCTGTAGGAATTGTTGTTGGAAATTGATATCCTCCTTCCACAATTTCCCAAACATCGGCTCCAAGCGATTGTACATAGGCTCTGGTCCTTATTTTCTAATACACTAAGTTACTCCCATTGAAGATTGGTGGTCTGATGGATCCCATGCCTTCGTGATTATTCATCTTGAAAGATCTTCCTTCAAGTGATCAAGATTCTTTTGAAGGACCTACTCTAATACCAACTTTTGGAAATAATACTGAGAGGGGGGGTGAATCAGTATGATTAGATCAATAATTTTTCATTTCCCAAATAGATTTATATACGCTACTTCTGTGAAGTGAACTAGCATGTACACACTAATGTGATTAGGGAAACCAACGTATACCCAGAGAACTTGTGATTTAGTCAATTTATCATGAGTTGATCTTTAACTAGTACATCAGTAAATTTTTAAACAGTGTAGTAAAAACAGAATAAACCATCACACATAAGAAACACATGTGAACACCAAGATTTAATGGGGAAACCCAATGTGGGTGAAAACCACCTGTTGTTGTCATCTCTGTCTTCTTTTAATAATAATAAAATTTGTTTACAATCTTGTATTAGTGAAGACTCATACCAGTATGCACGCACCCACCTGCAGAAGGCTACAACCTTCTCTCGTTTTCTAGCTTCTACTGGAAGGGAGCTACAATCCCCTAGATCTTGTACTAGACAATGTGTTTACTAGTATGTAGGTGCTGACGTACAGAAGGATACGACCTTCTCTCCTCCTCCATGGACCACGTTTCATAAATTTTCAAACTGGATGCTCTTGGTACACAATAATACACATGAAGGCCTCGTTTCATCAAATTTTCATACTGGACCCATAAAAAGTTTCAAACTACAGAAACCAATAATCAGTTAATCTGAACAGTCAGATCATTGTCACCAGAACATTATGCTGAATCCAGGAACCTGCATCATCATTCAAAGCCAATTGCAACCTCAAAAATCATGCATCAGAATGTATACGCTACTTTACTGAACCCAACCTGCATGTACACGCTTCTTCCTTTAATCAAACCTGCGTATAGCTTTAAAACTACTGAAACATAAAACTTCTTAATCAAGTCTGTACCAACCAGCAATATATTGAACATCTACTGTCAATTTACAAAGCTTTACACAGGCAATAGCAGGGATCACCCTTCTTACTTATACAATCAGTCAATCAGATATCAAATTGCTTATACATTCAGTTTTACATTCAGATCTAAGAAGACTTCATTGATATACAACAGTAAAACAACAGAACTGATCAGATAGATCAGTCAGATCTAAAGAAAAGGCTTTTCTTTTATATACGCTACTTGGAAGAGTAAAACCTACATGTACACGTGCTTTTACCGAGATGAACCTGCGTATTTATTTGCAAATATTAAATCATAACTTCATTGCAATTCCAGACTTCAAACAAACCTAGATCATGACATTTAAAGAATAAAACAGATGTACATAATCAAATCTAGCCCAAACAATATCAGATAAATCAATGATAAGTCATTTCAAGTCTCAAGATCTTGATCCAACATTGAATTCTAGGTGCACAAAATATTTCAGATCAAATCACAAACATAGCCCATACAACATAAAATATATTTCAGATAGAAGTATTCCTTAGAAACCCTTTCATTTGCACACCCTAGCCTTATGATCTTCTCCTCCTTATAGTTTTAGGCCTTTCTTAATACCTTGGACCAAAACCACTTAGGACCCATGGTGTTCTTGGATGGGATCAAATAGTCATTACTCCACTCAATATTGTGGGATAATACATGGTATTGACCCTTGGTATTGTCTCCTCTTGAATTTCCTTGATTTTTCAACATATGCATGCTTTTCTTCTTGTGAAAGTGCGTGTATACGTATACACTCTTTTTGTTTTGTGAACCAACGTGTATACGTTGTTTTGAATAAGTGGACCTGCATATACATCTTAAACTTCTTTTCACCATTTTTTACATTCAACCTCTTCATTCTGATTAGTAAACTATAGTTCCATCTTCTTGTTCTTCTGTACCAATGCCCTGTTACATCTGAATAGACCTGTTACTCTATAGGTTTCCCTTCATGAAAACTGTACTGACCTGCGAGTGAGTTGCCATCAAGGACAACACGTGTATCATAATGCCAACAGAAATATGAAGCAAATGATTCAAAGGAGTATGGGTATACCAGTACCATTCCAAGACTTGGAATATGCAAGAAATATACTCCAAGATAATCATGGGTTGGAAGCTTCTAGTGTTACAAAAGATTCAACACTAATATTAAATTTGAGGATGCGGGGAAGTTCCAGAAATCAAAATGGAGCCACTTCATTCAAAGATGCGCATAAAGGGAAGGAATCCACACAATAAGAACCATCTCAAAAATATATTAGGCCCGTCCATTATAGGTTAAACAGACAAGGTTCCAGAAATGGACATCAAAACCCCAGAGGTAAAATTTTATCACAATAATCTAAAATCCTCAACAATAATTTTTCGTTTTAATGGTTTTTGGCTAAAATCAGAAGATTTGTAAAAGTTTGTACACTCTCCATGGAATAAAAAATGTACCATATTTTTGTGTTCCAAAGTGTTTTTGATTGTACAATTTGAGAACAAGCAAGACATGGAAAACGTTCCAAAAGATGACCCATGGTTTTGGGGAAGGGCGGGGATCTTTATACCCCATGGTTTCTAGGGTTAGATGCAACAAAAATGGTGGTAACAATGATGTTGGTGTGGGTAAGGCTTCCAAACCTTCCCCTCCATTTTCGGAACTCTCAGGTTCTACATGATATCAGTAACATTATGGGAAATTTTAAGAAAATAGACCTATAAAGAACCTTAAAAGGATTTTTTACTTTTTCCAGGATATGTGTAGAGATCGAACTAAGAAAAGTTATAACTTAATGCATTCTATTAAAACATGATAACTTTCAGTGGGCACGTGTCTTAGACTATGAGAATATGATATTTCATTGCGAACTTGTTTTCAAACATGGAATCTTCAAAACTCCTGTCCTCAAATAATGAAGGCACCAAAAAAGAAGAGGAGGAAATCCATTAAACCAAGGGGATGGAAGTTCCTTGAAAACTCAAAAGATGAGAAATAAAAGGATGAAGAAAATAATCCAAGCTTTCATCCTCAACCTCCTTCTCACAACAACGCAAAAGTTGAAGAAGGGGATAGCTCCATATCAATGGTCACAACTCAGAAGGCTATAGAATCAACAAAAAACATAGTACCAAAGCAACATAAAATGGAAATGCAAGTGGAAAAAGACTCATGTGGCATTCAAAGACATCATGTATATGAGAGTTCAGACTCAGACAAAGAGATCATACCACAAACAAACAACAATCAACTAGCAATTGTAACATCAGCCCCAAAACAAGGACAATGGAAGAAGGTGGAGGAAAAGGAAGGGACAAAGGGGAAAATAAGTGATTTCTATCTCACTTGATCATATATCTTTCTTAAAAAAAAATATTTTCTTTATTTTGTGTATCAGTTGCATGGCTGATATGGGGAATGATTTTGAGAATCTCCAAAGTAATTATGTTCCTTTATTTTCAAGTTGAATAAAATTAAGATTTTTCCTTGGGAAAAAATTTAAAAAAAAAAAAATTATTAGAATATTAATTTATTTATTATAATTAATATATATATATATATATATATATATATATATTATAAAAATGTGATAATTTTTTTACAGAAAAGTAACCCACATACCTAATATAGTATTTTATACCAAGTATGGTTATGTATTGGAATGGGAGTATTAATATATAGTACAGAATATATGTATATTTATATATATTTATGCCCTAATCTAATAAAACAACTCACTAAGTGTTTTAGGAGAAAATATTTTCTATTTGTTAGTAGTAGACAGAGAGGATGGTACAACCTTGGAAATTAAAGATTGTAGTTAACTACTATGGATTTTCTCAATGGCACTAGGTAGAGAAGCCAAGGGGATGCAAGTCATGTTGGTGGAATGTTTCAATGATAAAATGTTGAGACACACTAAAAACAAAATAAAGCTATGCTTGCAAAAAATTACACAGACCTATGTGGTCAAGTCCTAACTTTCTTTGAACTATGTGGATAAACATTTTCCCATATAGATCATCGAAACCCTCCGCTCGTTACTTTCAACAACATTTGTTATGTAGTATGCAACAAAAACCAATCATATGCTTCTCATCTATTGTTTTGAAGAACTCCAACCAAAATGATTGTGAACAACATGGAGAAATACGAGGAGTGTCTCAATGAAACCAAATAAAAATCCAAGCATGTGAGCAATTACCCAAAAATGCTATTTTTACACTAATATTGAGTAAGACCATCCATAAACATTATGTACAATGTTTTAGATGGAAAGGATAAACTGATAGAAGGACCCAATAGGTAGATCTCACAAAATTTAACCTATTAAAAAATATTTCACCCAAAATGGACACTTGAAACCAAATATGTTAGCTTTGGATGGAATAATTAGGGTGAGTAAAAAATATTGGTTGAGTAAAAAAATTGGGTTTGGTAAATACTAAACCTAAAAAGGGCCTAAAATACTTTAGGTTAAAAAAGATAAATTATTGAAAGTTATGTTAGGAAAAAGAATTAAAAAATGGGAAAACCGAAGCCAAATTGAACAAACCAATAGTCATTCCTAGTTGATTTTATTGTCCTAGATTCAATGACGAGGTCATACTTTTTTTAAAATATAGTTTTGTAGAAAAAATTCCTAGATATAACGAGAATTCTTAATGGCTACTAGATATGACAACAGATCTATGAAATAATAAGCGCTCAAATTGAAAAAAGAAAATTTTGTTTTGAAAAAGATTACCAAGGAGGTAGAAAATAGTAACTTGCTCCGATACCCTATTGGAATATTGAAAATATATATAAACATTTAAAAATCTAAACGAAACAAGACTTTTACTAATCTAACCTCCTATCCATCATAACCACATTTAATCAATAAAACAAGGGAGACAAAAATGAGAGGGCACATAGGAAGATAATAATGTCATTATTATCTTTAGAAATATCCAATATTACAAAGAGAACCTTCACAAATACTTCACTACTTTACAAACAAGATAATAATGTCTTTATTATCTTTAGAAATCTCCAATATTACAAAGAGAACCTTCACAAATACTTCACTACTTTACAAAGGTAATACTGATATTTTGTTGTATCTTATGGGACTACCTGACCTCTACTATATACAAAGATATATTGAGGAATTACATCCCAATAATACATGTGGAACGATGTAATTTCACCTATTTATATAATAGATTATTACAAGGGTATTTTACTCCATCATGAATGTGGGATATACCTATTCTACATAAAATCGGAGTTTCTTCTAACATAACCTAGATATTATTGCCTTCTAATTGACAAGTTCCAATAGGTTAGGAAAAAAAGTAGATTTTACTCCAATTATAGTGATAAATTCTAGTTTATCGGATGGTTCTAGAGTTTCTATTAGAGAGGAAAACCAACATTACAAGTTATACACTTTCTCTCAGTTTATTCCTAAATCTTATTTTTCTCATCTAACACATGGTATTGAAGAGAGCGGGTTATGGCATGAGATATTTGGTCCCCTTAATTACAATTATTTGGATCATTTATCCAAGGAAGTAATGGTTAAATTAATTACCAACATCCAATACACATATATAGCTTTCTAGGGATGTATACTTGAGAAGCATAATGAAGAGAAGTTTGAGATAGGAAAGGTTGGGAGAGCTACCTTGCTACTTGAGCTAGTGAAAAACAACATTATAAGACCTTTTCCTCACCCATATATGATTAATTCAAGGTACGTGTTAACATTTATTGATGAATGATCAAAATATACATTGTTTTATTTTCTTAATATAAAATTAGAAGACTTTGAGCATCTAAAAAAATTCAGGGAACTTTTAGAAATTCAGATAGGGAGGAGAAAAAGAATACTTAGGACCGATAATGGGGGTGGATATGTCAATAAGGAGTTCAAAATATTTTTTTAGAATCAAGCATCGATCTAGAAAACATAGTTACATACACTCCAAAACAAAATTGAGTTGCAGAGAGGAAATATAGAACATTAAAATAGGTGGTTGTCTGCTTCATGTTAGAACCTTACTTCAAAAAATATGGGTTTAAGTTATTAAATATGGTACTTATATTCAAAATAGGATTCCTCGTAAATTAGCAAATATGCACACTTATTTTGAGGCCTTGATAGGGAAGAAACTAGATGTTTCTCATTTAATAATATTCAGTTCCCAAGCATGGGCTAGGATTCATGATAAGGGGAAGGCTATGGAGCCTGGAAGAAAGGAGTGCATAGTTTTCAAATATCCAGAAATAATTAAGGGATACAGGTTATTAGATACCACTTCATATTCTTTATTCACCAAAAGGACTATCATATTTGAATCTTTTCCCTTACATATGCACCTATGGAGCATCCTACTTCATCATCTCCACCTCTAATTGTACCAAATCTCAATGATTCTTCTTCAATTTATTTTTCTAATCAGATTTAATATTTGATAATTAGAGCATTTTTTTTTTAGGTTTACATAAGAGGATTCGGTTGGTACAATAGATCATTTTGGTAGCCAATGAGCTAGCAGATGATCCTACAAATTCACAAAGAACTAGGTCACGGTTTGTGGGGCCTCTACAAGCTCTAAATGTGATGGAATAGATATATCCTATATATTTTTATCTGAATCTTGGAATAACCCCTTATACCTATGCATAGGATAAAGGAAACACTACATGGGAATCAACTATGAGGGAGGATTATGATATGATGACACAGGATAGATCCAAGGATGTATTCATGATGGGGTTAATTAACAACACCATCCTTCTACATAACAACTACATAGTTGACATAGTATGCATTATATTCTTTTTTGAAAAAAAAAAAATTGTGGGAGGGAGGGTGGGGGGCACGGTGGGTGGTTTGGTGTTCTTCCCACTAGGTTTTCCCTTTTCATGTAAATGTCTCATACTATATATTGCATATTTTTTTATACATTATTACCTATCATGGTTGAGAATTATTGGGACTCATTTACTAGAATACTCCCTAGTTGTGCTTCAGGGGGGATGTTAGGGTGCATTGCACTTAATAGTTCATCTTGAATTACACTGTAGCCATCATTGGACCATATTCCATACATTATTAAGGGCACATATGACCACTTTTCATTCATTACTAGACATTCCCTATCTTTGGGAATTTTTATTTTTATTTTAGGGTTTTCTAAAGCATGTTTGTTTTTAGCAAGTGCCACCTAATATGAAATGTGGTGTTGGATGGACACTGATTGGAGGATGAAATGGTTATTTCCACTCCTTAAATTTTTATGACCTCATGTATAGGCCTTCCTAGAGTGAATATGTACTTCCTCCCTACTTTGTAGTAGTTAATTGCCACTTTTCTCTCTCCTCTTGTTAAGTAGACTTTTAGTCCTATTATGGAGTTCAACAAATTATTTATGTTCATATGAGATTTATTAATCCACTCTCAGTAATTTATAATACTACTTATGTATATTTCACTACAATTTAGGATATTTGCTACATTTAGGTTCCCTGGTCTAATTTTAACTTATCTTCCAAATAGAAAAAGTGCCTTTTGAGTGAAACAAAGTACATACACATAGAATCCAAACCTAGTTTGAATTGGTTGGCCTCTTGAAGAGTATATATATCGTATTCATGTTCAAAAATAATATTTCATAAATTGATCATCAATGATTTAGATAATTTTCTTTATGTAATTCAAATTTCTCTTTGGTTACTCAGGGAATGTTTTAGCAATTTTTCTCTCCTCTCTCATGTTTTGCAAGTAGCTAATTCAGTATTTTATCGCATCTAAATTTTGTGCCTACAATTAAAATCCTACAATATTCACCACCTCATACACCAATTTGTAGAAAATCTTGTAATGCACATCTAAGCTTCTTTCCACTTGATTGCTCGAATGTATGGCTATGATATTTGTCTTCTTTGTATCGTTTTTACAATTTTTTGGGTTGAGATCTCGACAAAATTTCCAAAAAATATTCTCTATGTTACATCAATGTTACAATGGTTTTAGTGATTGCTATGATATTTTCACCTTTGTGATGTTACTATTGTCTTCTTCTCTTTCCCCCGTTTCCAATTATTTCCTTGTTAGGAAGCTTCTCGGTGTTCCTTTTACTTTGAAAACTCAACTGACCATTCTTATGATTTTTTTCTAGGTATTGCGCCTACACACAATCCTCATCCATTATTCTAGATTTGAAGAACACCACTTACTTTCATAGATTGTTGTGTAGGTCCCCAAGACACTTGAGGAGTACGTATCAATTCTTGGGAGAAATGGATAAAATTATTTCGATCTTCCTAAATTATATGGTCTACTACAATACACTCTATACCTATCTCTTCCTAAAGTAATGCCATCAGATCCACTAGTCCTTTATATACTTGATAGTGTATAAATGGGACATTATGAGAGTTTTGAGTGTCCAACTTAGTAAGGAGTATCCCCCTCTAGTCACAACATTTCTATGTGGACTTACCACTAGTTTAGAGCATGACCTTCTAATTTCAAATGAGAAAATCAAATTTTATGTTCCTAATATATGTGCTAAATATTAAATTAAACCATTAACTACTACAACCATGATTTATTTCAAAGCATCAATTTTATCTTGATATGGTTTGATGTCCACCTTTTCTTCCATGTTTAAGAGTGACTGTGAATGGTTCATGATGTTTGAACTAATGATTCGGGGTCTTTTCTTCAATGGCGTTAAACAAAATTTCTTAAAGAGCGTGAAAATACCACAAATTCAACATCCATGAAGAAGAAACAAATAAAGAAGGGAATATATACAATGCACCAGGATTTGTTAATGAAGTTCACTCACAATGTGTGACCTATGTCTCCTAGCCAACTTCAAAGTGGAGAGGCCTTTATATTATCTCAATAAAATAATAACTAATGCATGGAAAAATACATAGCAATACCTCACTTCTGGGGATACCCAAAAAAACCATTGTTGAAATCCAAATTCTGACTGCACCAATGGATTCCTTGTGAACTTTTAAGAAAAATGAGTATAAACTTGACCAAGTTCTAGAACTGTCACCTCCTCCTCAAATTTTGTGCCACAATAGATTAGAATATGCCTAGAATATTCATCCAAAATATTTTTTCCTACCTCTCCCTGGTCGTGGTTCTTCTTCTGGCCTCTGTTCAAATGGGGAATTATATAATGATTGGTGGGTGGATAAAAAAAGGCCACGCGATGGCACATTGATTGGCATGCCAAATGTGGGGTGTTGGCTAGTGATGGCCCAAGGATCAAACCCTATGGGACCCCGTTTGGTATTCGTTATAATAATTTTTTTTAATGGTTTATTGGCTCAACATGTATGGTTATATGGCTAAGCACTTTTTTTATATATAGTTGTGTGTGTGCATGTGTGTGTGTTAAAAACATTACATTGATCAATCTGCGTGTTCAAACTTTTGACCAACCACATCTGCCGATAACCCAAGTTGCTCTGATGCACCCGTGTGATGGTTGCTCCCTATTGGCTAAGAGTTGGGTTCCATGTGGCACCATTTCAATAGGCCACATGGTGCCTTGCCATTGGTCCAAGTATGTGCTCAGTCACCCATATTCTGCCATGTCATATGCCTAATAGGATGTAACATCATACCATGTAGAGCATCTGGTGGGCGACAGGTGGCACTTCTTGGGTGTGCCACATGGCACTATTATTGCCAATTTTATACCTATTTAAACAAAACTTCATATGAGAATAAATTTTTCATATGGAATTAGATTGAGGTGTATTTCATGCCATTGGAATCATCTTGACGATATCTAAGAATTGGTGTCAATTTTGCTAAGATTTGAGGACTTTAATTTTTTATCCTTTTTAGATCCTCCTGGATCATTCCTCCTCACTGAGGAGATTTTGGGCCTCCAAAAACATTTTCAATCAGCAGGTACGTGAGGGAATTTCTCCATCACTTTATCCTTTTCAATCGATCGTGCCTTACTGGGATGCATTCCTTTGAAACCCACTCAAAGGTACTCCACATCTCCCCATCATGAATTCCAAGTTATTTTGTCTATGATGATACCTTTGGAAAACTTGTCCAAGTACTCTGGAGAAAAATCATCAGCTGATAGAACTTGACCACACTCCTCTGGATCCATGATCTTGTGAGGTTCTTAAAGTTTCAAGTTCTCTACATTGACTATGGAATACATATTCATAAGTTGGTAGATCAAGGCAATAATCATTTGTCCCAATATTTTCTAAGATGGTGAATGGACCATATCTAATTGGTTTCAATGTTTTTCCTTCTCCCTTCAATTTTTCCTTACTTATGTGAATCCATACATGGTCTCCAACCTGGAAATAATGATCAACCTTGTGCTTTCCATGTCAATATTTATGTAGTTTTTAACTCTTCTCCAAATGTTATTTCACTGCTCGATGTATAATGTGGGTACTCTGAATGAACTTGTGAGTTTTTTCTTCATTACTTCATTCATTAGAATCCTCATCTTTCCCAAAGACAAAATCTAAGGGTGACTTTGGCATGTACCCTAAGCATGTCTCAAATGGTGAAATTTGAATAGAAGAGTGCAAATCCCTATTGTATGCATGTTGAACATAATGTATCTATTAATCCCACAACTTAGGATGCTTGCTACAATATCCTCAAAGAAAATGAACCACTATTATGTTAACGACCTCTATCTGTTCATTAGTATGTGTATGGAAAGTCATACTCCTATTTAGCTTGGTGTCCATCATTCTCCATGAGATTTTCCAAAACTCGCAAAGGAATCAAGAACCTTGATTAAAGATAATGGATGTGTGTAGTCCAAAATGGACCCATAAATGTTGAAAAAAACATTAAGAAGTTTGATATTCAACAACATGCTTTTTACATGGCATCAAGAAACACATATTTCTAAACCTATCCACCACTACATACAAGTAGTAATGACCCCTTTTTGACAAAGGTGACCCCCCTACAAATTCCATGGAGATACTCTCTAAAGGATGAGAAGGAATAAAATTAGAGCACATCACACACCCCTTTACATATTTGGTTACAATTTATTTCATCCTAAGACAATAACAAAACCTCTATAAATGTGACAGGGTTTTTCCTACCCCAAAATTCCTAGACACAAGAGAAGTGTGAGCTTCTCAAATTACATGGACTCTTTCACTAGTAGGAATACATAACTTACCAAGATGGTAGAGAAAATTTCCATGCAAATGATAGTTCTCCACCTATGATCCATGGGTTAGCCTCTCATAAACATATTTAAAATATTCATCAGTAGCATATTGTTCAACATAGCTATCATGAGATAAAGAAGCATTATTCAAAATAATAGATGTAGAAACAAGAGGTCTAGAAATCATATCTTCTACTTTATTACTTATACCCTTCTTGTATTTGATTACCAAATGGAAATGTTGAAGGAATCCCATGCACCTAAAGTGACAAGCCTACTGGATCTTGGTATGTGACTAGAGATACTATAAGGTTTGATGGTCTGTATGTATGAAGGTCTCCTTATCTATCAAGTAATTCTTCCATTTATTGTGACTTTGAACCAAGGCATACCACTCCTTGTTATATGGGATAGTTAACAACATATTGCAAAAAAGTCTCATATTAATAACAAAAATGATTACAAATCTACATCAATATTACACCCATGGCCTATCCACTGGCATCCTCTGTCTTGATCTCCAATGACTGTTGAAGGTCTGGCAAGGCTAGTATTGGAATTGTCTGATATTTTCCTTCAAGGTTTTGAAATCCTTTTGTTTCTTTTGTCCACACTAAAAGACCTACTTTGCACTATAAATGACCACATTTGAAATGATCTCATGCTAAATTTCCCTCTTGGGAGGCAATCTGGCTGGTTCCTCAAAAATCTCATTATAGTTAGAGACAATATCAAATATTTATTTCCTTTAATAAGAATTACAACCTTTGAAAGCATTAGATGTCTCAACATATTTTTCCCTCACAACCATGAGTATACACTTCTTGTTATATTTTATGAGTCTCTTCATATGTCCTACACTAACAAGAGTTGAATTTACTTTCATGCAGTGAGCTATGACAATATATTCCACCCCATATTTGGTGAGATAGTACATGTTCTCATCCTTGAAAAATATTTCCTTCCCATCATATAAGTATGGGCTTTCTAAGACTATGCTATAAATGTCAAGTGGGACAATATCTAAATCAACCTCATCTATCAAATTTGAGCAATAGAAAATCTGACCCTACACTACTTGGTGACATTGAGTTTTGCATTGTCCCACACCCAACCAAGAGGATAGGGTTTTGGATGAGATCTTGTTTCCAAGCACAACTTCTTAACAATTCATTCCAATATCAAACTAACTCGAGAACCTGGATCAAACAATGTATCTATTTTTGTGTGCTTAGATACAACTCTTATATGAAACAATTCACTTCTTTTTCTTTCATCATCATGAGATTTATTTTCAGAACTTGAACTAGCATGAAAGAAACCTTTACCTTGCACCCCAACAGTTGTGATCTTCATCTTATCACTAGAATCAGAACCTAGGTCTTGTTGTGTTGTTGCAAACATCTTCTTCTTCCATTTTCCACAAAACTACTTAAGCTTTAACTCTAGATGTAGCTTCCAACAGTGCTCCTCATCATTCCCAACTTTCTTGCAATGAGTGCAAGAGGGTTATTCTTCATCTTTCTTGGTTTTCATTGTATTCTTGCCCTATCCTTTTCCTCTCCTTTACTTTGGATGATATTCTGATCCATGCTTTCCCCTTTTTTCAAGATGAATTGCTTTCACACTAGCTTCATCTAGATTAGTGGGATTAAACAACAAAAATGAATTATGAAGATAACTATGTAAATATTATTTCATCAAATTTTGTGGTGAGTCTAAAGGAATATTTTAAGCCAATGCTTTCTTCCTAAAATCTTCTATCAAACTTTGAAAATTTTAACCTTTACCCTGCCTCAAGTTTTTCCACTCCATCATGACTTCTTTCCTGTAACCCAATGGGTAAAATTTTCATCTAAATACAAAAATCAACTCAGACAATGATGAAAAAATTTACCATTATTCTTACTACCTTTCTGAAGTTCCCCCACCCCCCCCCCCCCTCCCCCCCCACCATATAAGAGCTATTCCTCTTAGCTGAAGATATGCCAACTGAATATTGTCTTCGTCCTCTTCAATCTATTGTATACAATAATAGACTTTGATCTATCTAATCCAATTGCTTAGTTTCTCTGCATTATCTTCTCCATTAAATAGGGGAAAATCAAATTTCACATTGAACTTTAAAATTGGCTTCTTAGAAGAATTTCCTTGGTGACTATTACAATGATGAGAATGAAGGGAAGAGGAAGGGTTTGAACTTGAATATGGAGATACAGGAGGTTCTCATACACCTCCTCAGTGTACTGATGCATTGCCATTTGTTGGAGCTCCCTCTTTCCTACCCTCCTTTTCCATTCTCCTTTCATAGTTTGCTAGAAACTTTCCACCCGATCTGCCATATAGTAGAAGTCTTTGTGGAAAGTCTGCTCATTCCTATGTGTATGTCATTATCCGTTATTTTCTTTGTTTGTGTTGCTCGTCCAATCTTGGGGTTAAAATACCTGAGTTTTCCTTAACCATTTTTGAGTTGGCTCTGGTAAGTATCCACACTCATAATTCACATCAAAGAAGAACGCTTTGATACCAACATGATTTGGGATCTTTTCTTCAATGATGTTAAAAAAAATTGCTTAAAGAGAATGAAAATACCATAAATGAAACATCCATGAAGAAACAACACAAAAATAAGGCAATATAGACAATGCACCAAGATTTGTTAATGGAGTTCACTCACAATGTGTGAGCTACGTCTCTAGGCCCAACTTCAAAGTGGAGAGGCCTCTATATTATCTCAACAAAATAATGGAAAATACATGGAAATACCTCACTTTTGGGGATGAACCAAAAATTTGTTGCTCGGATCCCAATTCTGATTGCATAAGTAGATTCCTTGTGAAATTTTAAGAAAAATGAGTATAAACCTGACCAGGTTCTGGAATTGTCACTTGCTCCTCAAATTTCGTGCCATAATATATCAAAATATGCCTAGAATATTACATAAAATATACGCAAAATATTCTTCAAAATATTTTAAGAATCTTTCTCAGGATTTGTGTCGACATGGGACCCCTCTCGACCTGTCATCTATCCAAAATACATTGCTTTCTTCTCCGCAGTTGCGACCCTTCCTCTGACCTTTGTTCGAATGGGGCATTATATACATATTGTTGGAGGCATAAAACAAAGGACACATGGTGGCACATTGGTTGGCATACCAAATGTGGTTCGTTGGTTAGTAGTGATCCCTAGGTCAAATCCTATGGGACCCAAGCTTGGTATGCATTATAAAAAATGTTTTAAATGGTTCATTGGTTTAACTCATATGATTATATGACTAACCATATATATGTTATATTTTTATTAAAAATATAACGTCAACTAATCTTCATGTTCAAACCTTTGACCAACCACGTCGACCGATGATCCAAGTTGCTCTGATGTTCCCATGGGTTGTCTAGGACCGGTTGGCTACCATTTTGTGTCACGTGGCATTGTTAGTGCCAATTTTTTTCCTATTTACACAAAACTTCAGATGAGCATAAATTCGGCATACTAACTTTGATTGAGGTTTCATTTACATTGTTGGAATAGTCTTGATGGGATCTTCAACTTGGTGTCGATTTTCCTGAGATTTGAGGACTTCAAATTTAGAGCCTTTCTTTATGCTCTTAGATTTATTAGGCTGCTCTTTTTTTGGTTTCATGGAATCCTTCTTTATTTCTTCCTCATCCCCTAATTTCCCCTCTAATATGACCCTTGCATTGTAATCTCCATCTTATCTAAACATACTAAGCTTATTGGTTAGGGTTTCCATGAGGATGATCACATTACATTATATTTTTGCGACTTGCACTTATAGTCTTGTAAACTCCACTTTTCTAGATACCAAGGGTTATCGTAAATTTATTCATCATCCATGGATGGGTTTTAGGATTTTATACTTTAATCAATATGATCCCCTAGACCTTACCTCAAAGTACCCAAGTAAGCCTTTTTTATACCAATATGATCTATAAATCATTGTGGATATTCCCCTATAAATTCCATCACAAAATATCTAATAAAATAGAATGAAAACTAAAATGTAGACTATAATGGCTAATTTCCCCTATATTTTTGGATTTATTAGTGACAATATTTCTGTTATGGAATGAGTTATATAAAATGAAAAAATAAATAGAGAAAAGTGAAATAAAAACACACACCAATCATAATGAACACCAAGATAAGATTTGAGAAACTATTTCCCCTATAAATTCCATCACAAAATATCTAATAAAATAGAATAAAAACTAAAATGTAGACTATAATGGCTAATTTTCCCTATATTTTTGGATTTGTTAGTGACAATATTTCTGTTATGGAATGAGTTATATAAAATGAAAAAAATAAATAGAGAAAAGTGAAATAAAAACACACACCAATCATAATGAACACCAAGATAAGATTTGAGAAACTATTTCAAGAGAAAACCCATCTAGAAGTTGAGGTTAATGTTCTCTCTTTCGTCTGAATCGAAATGATGCAAATAGAAAGGAGAAGGAAATCTATATGGAGTTACTTGAGACTTGTTTCCTACAAGATGCCACAAAACAAAATCAATCTCTCTCTCTGTCTCTCTGATACTCTACTCTTCTATGAAATAAAACTGTCTCTCTCTCTCTCTCTCTCTCTCTCTCTCTCTCTCTCTCTGATACTCTAAAATGCAATTGAATAGAATGGTACCCCTTTTCCTCTTAGTGGCCTAGTTATGACATAACTTGATAGCGAACTATTGGTTAAGTTTGACTCATTCAACTCTAAACTAGAGTTACAATTTTTATCCTTATAAAACATTTTTCATGATATCTAGGACATGGCTATCCCCTTTCCAAGAGTAAAAAGCACTCATATAGCATCCTCTTGAATTATGGTTCCAAGAGGAATAAGTTTTTCATAAAAATAATGACCAACGTCTTTCCTGGACAATTAGAAAGGTCTCTATGTGTAGCATAGGATCACATAGTTTGACACTTAAGAAGTACATTTTTACCCCAGAAAAAATGTCATTAAGGCCTCGAGATAGCCTCAAACGACTTCAGACTTCAATTCTCTGAACTACTCCTGTAATTTATTTCCTTAAATATTTTCACTTTGAAAGCACTAACATGGATGAAAAATTATATACTGATCCATCATCTTTACGCCTAATAGATGGATAGAGTTGTTCAGATAAGCCATATGGAAAGAAGACCAAAAACTAAATGAAACAAAAGGAAAACACCATGTAAAATGAGAAGAGGAAAACAAATACAAACAACAAGGTAGAGGTTATGAAATGGGGGAGTTATGGGTAAAAAGATAAAATAATTGTCAAGTAAGGATATGCAAATGGCCACCCGGATGCGGGTGGCATTAATAGTCATTTATGAGGAGCCGCACTACACAGGCAGCTGGCCTGGCAGACGGCAGGTGGATGGCTCTCATGGTACGCGTAGCAGGATGGCAAATGGATTTAAACGCAGGTGAAATCAATACCGAGCAGTCTCGAATGTTGATCTTGCAGTCAGGCATTAATGCGAGCATGGTTGATCGGCAGATAGATTGGTTTATAGTTATGGATCTGATCAATACGCCTGTTTCAGTCACTGGCTCTTTTTATGGCGAAGCAGAGCTGCTTCAGTACCCCTATTTGGCATTCTGAATCTGGCTGCTAGCCTGGATTTGTAAGTTCTTTGAAGCTATCTGCGTTCCTCCGGTTATTGGTTTGCTCTGCCTCAATCCCTCTTTCCATCAATTTGCACTTCTGAATATGCCTCGACGCCGAGGTATCCCTCGCAGAGGCAACCATACCGGGAACAGAGGCCGCCCTTCTCGTCCTGTTCCTCAGAATGTTATCCCTATCACCTCAGCATCCCCTTCTTCTCCGCCTCTGGAACAAGCTAGGCCTATACCGAATAATTCATTCCAGGCCTCCAGGTTCACTTTTCAAAGCCCGCTCAACAGGCCTGTTTTGACAGCAAGTATCACCATCACTCTCGCGGAGGAAGATAGCAATCAGGTCAGCTCGTCTCCAACTACCCCCTCTCAATCTCAGGGAGACAGTGTGCTTGTAGGGGACCTGACAGGGATGGTGTTCCAAGCGGACAACAAGCAAGAAGATGCCCATGTCGCGGATATGCCACAACAACCCGTGGATTCGGCTCAAAGCGATATTCTGGCCTACGGCCCGACTCAGACTGCAGGTGGGATTTTAAATTTGGTGACCACTCCTGATGGTGGCGCACCGGCATTTGATGAAAGCAGTTTTGTGACCTGGGTAGCTTCTTCCAGCCAGGTGGATAGGGATATGCCGGATTCACCAAAGCATGCAGATTAAAACTGTCTCCTCATTGCCGGGTTGCCTATGCAATTTTGTTTTTGTGTCGTCAATTTTGAGGTTAGATGTCTCTGTCTAGTTCATACTCTGGTTACAGATTGTGGCAAATGCCATTCTAGTCTCTGGTTTTTGTTATAGAAATGGCTATGATAGTTGTTTTTCTGTTTTTGTGGTCAATGAAGGGCATGACGAAATCAGTCCGGGCAATCTCTTTCAGTGTGTCAGGGCCCGAATTCAAAATTTTGTAGTCTGTACTGTAAATTCGGCAGTAAGCCTGAACTGTAATGTCTCTGAGTTTTTGGTTGAGGAATGGCCGCAGCCTCCTCTGAGTTTTTGACCTCATTGTATATACCTTTTTATTTTTCTTTAATAGAATTAGCATTTACGGAGAAAAAAAAAAAGGATATGCAAATGGCCACCACTTAAATTTTTGAGATGACTTGCAAGCACTAATTAGGATAGTGTAACCATGGATAAGGAAGGAGTGAGAATACCTTGAACAAATTTGTGCTTTCCCTCTTCCTTAATATGAATAGCTACTATCCTCTACCTACCAAAAACATGGGATTTCCAGGATAAGCCGCTTGGAAAGAAGATGAAACACTAAACAAAATGCAAGGTAAGAACCATATGTACTAGAAGAGGATAACAATAGTGAAAAACAAGGTAGAATCAATGAAAGAAAAAGGGCGAAATTAGCATGCATAGTCGTTCACAAGGAAGAAGTGATGATATTTTTAAAAGATTGGCATTCCCCATTTCCTTGAGATGAGTTGCATGGATAAGTGAGTCAACATCCTTACACATACCAAAAATATGGGGTTTCCATGACAAGCCACAATGAAAGAACCAAAAACAATGTACGAAACATAAGACAAAATCTATGTCAAGTGAGAAGAGGAAGATGAAGGTAAATAATAAGACAAAGGAAATAAAACAACAATGGATGGCTTCGTAAAAAGACAACAAAATTATCCAAGGAGAGGTATTGGTCACCACTTAAGTTTTTTGACATGACTTGCAAACCCAAGTTTGAAACCTTTCCTATGCATAAGGAATAAGTTAGAAGAACAACTAAATTTATGGTTTCTCATTTCCTTGAGACAAGTGGCAAGGAATAAATTAGTTACATCCTTACACCTACAAAAGATATGGAGTTTCCAAGATAAGATACATGGAAAGTAGACCAAAATTTAAACAAAACATAAGGTAAACATCATGCATAGCAAGAAGAGGAAGATAAAGATGAAGAAACAAGTGAAGGAAATAAAACCATAATGGAGGGCTTAGTAAAAGGTCAAAAAATTTCATGAATAAGTAGAGGTCTCATTCACCACTTGAATTTTTTGAGATAATTATAAATTAGAAATCCCACCAATGCACAAAGAAGAATTCATGTAATCAAATCAATTTGTGGATTCACACTTGCTTGAAATGAATGTCATGGAATATATGATTTTTTATCCTTACATCAACTAGAAAGATGGGGATGATAATACTAGCCACAAGGAAAATACACCAAACACTAAATGAAACACAAGGAAAACACCTTATGGAATGAGAAGATGAAGATTAAAGTGAATAACAAGGTAGAGGAAACAAAACCAAAAGACAATGTTTGATGAAAAGAAAACAAAATTGTAAAGTAAGGAGAGGTCATAGTCATCATTTAAATTTTTTAGATGACTTGTAAGCCCAAATTGGCAAGCCCACATGTGCACAAGGAATATGTGAGCGGATTAAATGAATTTGGGGTTTCCCTCTTCCTATAGATGAATAGTATGGAATATTTATGAGCCATAATCCTTGCACCTACTAGAATAAATGGGATTGTTGATACAAGTCACACGACATGAATATTAAACATTAAACTAATTTCAAGGAAAACACCATGTATAAAAATAGGAGGAAGACAAAGGAAAGCATCAAGGTAGAAGCAATGAAATAACAAGGGAGTGCTTGGAAGAGGATAATAGAATTTTGAAACATGGAGAGCTCTCAGTCGCTGCTTAATTTATTTTTGACAACTTATAATCTCAAATTGGATATCTTTTTCATGAACAAGGAAGCAATGAGGAGAACTTGAATAAGTTTGTCACCACATAGTTGAGACTAGTGGCATGTGTAATAAAAAAATTTCCATCCTCACAACTACCAAAATAATGGGGTTGTTGATGAATCCAAAATATGGTACACATTTGATGAAATTATGAAGCATAAGCATATATTTTGTGTGTGCTACATTTTAAACTATTTTGGTCATTCTAATCTAATTTGTGGATATCATATAACATAATACAATACTTCATATTTTGAAGAAATATATCATAAAAGAGAATAATTATAATTATAATTATTTTCGAAAGGATAGGAAAAAATATTAGTTGGGATTAGATATACTAATTTGATTTGAGAGTGTAAACTCATTTGTATGAATATTTTGGTCATGTATTGTAGTTTTATTTAGTTAGGATCATTTCCAAATAATATGGAACTAGATCCTACTTTCACTCTTAGGTCCTAATTTTACTCCAAGTAATCGTAGAGTTTGTTTTATTAATATATCTATAAAAGTATAATACTTAGTGTGTCAAAGGGAGGAGATGCTTAGAGTTTGGATGGTTAAGGAGATTAAATTAAAAATGCAGGATCATATTAAAATGCTTTGATGACACTCTTGAAGTAATAAAATCGTCTCTCATTTTCATTGCAATTATTCTTTATTGTTACTTTAATGTTTCTTATTTCAATTAAATTTTGTTTTATATTATTGTAATTTAAAAGTTAAGAAGGGCATGGATACTTCATATGCATCAAGGAAGGGCTCCATTGCTTACATATGAATAAGAGATCCATGACCTATTAGAGCATAAATAGAACACATGTATTTAAATTCATTTCTTTCTTGTGTGTGTGTGAGTGTGTGTGTGTGGGCGTGCGTGCATACGCATGCATGTTATTGTTATTTTAAGTCTTTTATTTCAATTTCTATAAGTGTGAAAATTCCTGGAAGGTGTACTAGAAATCCTCCCTTATGTCACTAGGTGACAAGTGACCTTAACGATAATTTTATGGTTGATGTTGTTCTAGATCTGCAAATAAAATAGAAAATCTACAGTAAAAGAAAACAAGAACTAAAACAAATAGCAGCAAAATAATGTATCCAAAATAATAACCTAATTGGAAAGACAATTTTAAGTGAATAAATCTTTATTGATAACACTTGGTGAAAGGATATTGATTTTATGTCGGAGGCAGGTTGGAGCACTAGACGGAAAAAGGCGGGAGTAAGCGGCGACGGTTCAGAGGATAGCAGAGACGGTTGCTGATGGAGGGCGGCAAAGGAGGGAGCTCGACTCCCTCCTACAAGGATGTGGTTTCCAACAAAGGCAAAACAATGGAAGGTAACAACAAAGGTGTGGCTGGGGAAAAAAATAGAGATAATGCTAAGGGGACAGAGGGGACTAAGACCAAGGCAAATAGCAGCATAAAGGATAAGGAGGAAGAAGACAAAAATCTTGGTTCACGAGAACACAGGCAAAAGGGACCTTGCAAGCCTAAAGCGGCAATCACTCCCAGAGTAATATTAAATGACCCTGCTCTACAAGCGCACAGAGAACACATGGGGAACTATGCCATTATTTGTAAATTCATGGGACTATGGCCCACTGAAAAAGCTTTACAAATGCGGATCAAGTATCACTGGAAGCCCAAAGGAAGCATTGACCTACATCTTGGGTCAAAGGGATTCTTCACAGTGGTGTTCTCAAACATCGAAGACAAAGACAAAATATTCGAAGGAGGACCCTACTTCTATGCAGCGACTGGTCTCTATATGAGGCCTTGGATGATGAACTTCATCCCAGAGCGAGAGACCTTCACCTTGGTTCCAGTATGGGTAAGGCTATATTCTCTACCTCTTGATTATTGGCAAACGGAATCGCTAGCAGCTATTGGTAATAAACTAGGATGTTTTGTCAAAGTTTCTGAAGACACAAAAAGAAGGAAATATACTTCCTTTGCAAGATTATGTGTGGAAATGGATCTATCAGAAGCTCTTCCGGATGAAGTTATTCTGGAAGTTTATGATGAGGAGTGGGTGTAGATCGTGGACTACGAGCATATCCCATTCAGATGTCGTAGATGCCATGAACATGGACATCTGTTCAGAGATTTCCCTCTCGGTAAAGTAGACAACAAAGAATACCTCAATACCTCGAAGGATACAGAGAGCTTTCAGAAAGTGGCAGGCAGAAGTAAAGGGGGAAAAGGGGAATGAAGCAACAACAGAACGAAAGGCAGAAGGTCAGTCAGAATAGGTTTCAAGTGCTAGATGAGAATGAGGATAACACGAAGGATGATCAATCTCAGGAGAAAGATCCCAATGAAAAAGGAATGGAAGAAAACAAAAAACAATCTCAAGATATGGTTCTCCAAAATGAGACTGTTATGAGTGAGACAAAAATGGAGATGGACCAGGAAGTGACCCAAAGCGAACTAGATCTGGAAGGTCATGAATTGCAGGAAATTTTAGACAAGGAAAACTTGGATCTGGAAGGATTCTTAAGGCAGGGATCCAATGAAGGAATAGAATAAATACCTCTAGAAGAATGCTCTAGAATACAGCAATTAGTTTTATGGAAAACCCAGGAAAGAGGATTGGATAAAGGTAAAATTATTCATAAGTAGGAACACAGAGGGGTGAAAACTATGAAATCAACTCCAGGATTAGCAACTAGAAATCCAGGAAAGAGGATTGGATAAAGGTAAAATTATTCATAAGCAGGAACACAAAGGGGTGAAAACTATGAAATCAACTCCAGGATTAGCAACTAGAAATCCAGGAAAGAAGAGGGGCAGGAACAATCAAAATGAGCTCTTGATGGAGTGTGGAAAGCTAATGATAGATTCGGGTAAGATGAAATACCTAACCAGTTACTCTTTCACCAATCTTTAATTATGAAGATCATATCTTGGAATATTAGAGGTCTAGGCAGTAAAAGAAAACAAAGAATTTTAAGTCACAGAATGAAACTAGAAACCCCAGATATCATCTTTATTGAGGAAACAAAATGTTCCATTCAAAAGTTAAAGCGGATCCATAGAAAATGGATGAACAGTTTTGAGTTTCTTGAAGTAAAAACGGAAAACACAGCGGGAGGCATCCTCACTCTATGGAACCCCCAAAGAGTTAATATTTTGGATGCGGAGGCATCAAGAAATTATCTATCTGCAATTATTCAACCAATGGGAGTTAAGGACACTTTCCTCGCCACAAATGTCTATTGGCCACAAAGAATAGAAGAAAAACTAAAACTATTAAACTCCTTGGCACATCCCAAGAGTAGACATGAAGGAATATCTTGGGTCCTGGGAGGAGATTTTAATATGATTAAATCACTCTCGGAAAAAAAGGAGGCACCAGATTGCTAAATAAGGACTCAGAACTATTCCAAACCTTTACTGATGACATGAATCTGGTTGACTCGGCAATGCATAATGGCCTTTATACTTGGAACAATAAAAGAGGAGGTGAGGCTCAAGTCGCCTCCAAGTTAGACAGATTTTTGATCTCAGAGGAGCTTATGCTAGAAAATAGAGAAATAATAGCCAAGGTTCTTCCCTTTGGAGGTTTTGATCACTAGCTGATACAATTAGATCTCGAGGGGTTTGATTCCCCCAAGAACAAGCCCTTCAGGTTTGAGAATATCTGGCTCTCCCACCCAGAGTTCATTAACAACATTGAAAAATGGTGGGCAGAAGACCTGCAGATCTAGGGCACGAATATGTTCATCCTACACAAAAGACTTCAGCATATTAAATTCAGACTCAAAGAATGGAACAAGGAGGTTTTTGGTAACATCTTTGTGGTGAAAAAGGCAGTGGAAGCCAAACTACAAGAACTCAATCAAGCATTGATCACAGTGGGTTTTGATAAAGACACAAGTCAGCAAGCTGATAAACACCATCAAGAATGGGAGAATTTATGCAAACAAGAGGAAATATTTTGGAGACAAAAGTCTCGTATTCAATGGCTCAAAGAAGGGGAGCGTAATACAAAAAAATTTCATAGATCCACCATAGCCAATAGGGCTCACAACAGAACCTCTGCGATTTTGAATGACAAAGGACAGCTCCAGAACTCTCACAAGAATATCGAAGAAGTGTTGGTTCAACATTTCAGAAGTATCACTAAGGAGAATAATCCAAACAGGGAGCAATGCATCAGAGAAATTGCAAAGAACATCCCTAAGCTGGTGACTAGAGAGGACAATTTCAACCTGAACAAACTAGTCACTGAAGAGGAAATCAGTGAGGTTATCAAGGACATGCAGAATGGCAAAGCTCCAGGTCCAGATGGTTTCAATGTGGATTTTTTAAGGCCTGCTGGAACATTGTCAAGCAAGACATCCTGAATGTTGTGGAGGATTCCAAAAGAAATAGGACTATTCTGAAAGCCCTCAACACCTCCTTCATCTCTCTAATCCCTAAACAGGATTCAACATTGACTGCTGATAAGTTTAGACCCATTGCCTTATGTAATGTGGTTTACAAGATTATATCCAAGGTATTGGCTAGCAGACTCAAACCTCTTCTTCCTTCTTTAATCTCAGGTGAACAATCTGGTTATGTGGAAGGCAGACAAATTCTTAATAATATCATTCTAGCACACGAGACAGTCCACACGCTAACCAGTAAAAAGCAGGCTGGTATGATCATGCAATTAGATATTGCCAAAGCTTATGACAAAGTCAACTGGAGCTATATCAAGAGGATCCTTGCTGCTTTTGGGTTTGATCATAACTGGATCAGATGGGTTATGGCTCTCGTAACTTCTTCCAGCTTTTCTATTCTGGTGAATGGATCTCCCTCAGCTATCTTCACTCCTTCTAGAGGTCTCAGGTAGGGCGACCCACTCTCTCCCTTTCTTTTTATCCTCATGATGGAAGGATTGGGAAGAGCCATTAAGCAGGCTAAAAACTTGGGAAAAATTAAAGGACTTCAATTAACCGAGAATGGCCAGACAATGACTCATCAACAATTTGTGGATGACACAATGCTGCATGGAATTCCTACTGTCAAAGAAGCTTCAGAGTACAAACAAATCCTGAATAATTTTGCCTTGGCCACAGGTATGGAAGTAAATCTCTCCAAATCAAATTTTTTTTTCTTAAATACTAACATTGCAATTCAGAGAAATATCTCAAGAATTCTGGGCTTCCAAAGGGATTCCCTCCCTTCAAAGTATTTGGGAATTCCCCTTACAGACAAACCCCTGCACAAGAGCATTTGGGAACCGGTACTCAATAAGATGCAAGAAAAAGTTAAAAAATGGACCATCAAATCTTTGAACCTGGCTGGCAGGCTGATTCTGACAAAGGCTGTCCTACAGTCAATCCCGGTGTTCTTTTTATCAGCTCTCCCAGCCCCCAAATGGGTCTTATAGCAATTCAGGAATATCCAGAGAGACTTCCTCTGGGCAAGGAAGAGATAAGGAAGAAATGGGCACTTGTTTCATGGGACAAAATCTGCAAACCGAAGAGTCACGGGGGACTAGGTTTAGATGATCAAGAAATCTTAAGTAATGTACTAGGAGCCAAACTCTAGTGGAGATGGGTCAAAGAACCAGAAGCTCAATGGGCTAAAACCTGGAAAGAAAAATATGCAAGCTCTTGGCAAACTAATGATCTTATTAGAATGTCTGGAAACATAAAGGGCTCTTACATCTGGAATAAAGCCTGGGAAAACAGATGCCTAGTACAAGACCACAGTTTCTGGGAAATCAGAGCAGGGGATCTTGCTCTCTTTTGGGAGGACAAATGGCAACAAGAACCAATGCTGCTAAAAGAAGACTATAAAGACCTCAAGCAGGAAACAGATTCCCAGGGACTAACCAGAGTTAAAGATTTCTGGAATCCTCCTTACAGCTCGGAAAAATGGAGAAATTGGAGAAGCATAGACTGTAGTGATGACAGTCCCCTAAAAATAAAAGCCGAGGAAATTATGAGCACACTAAAACAAAGGAAAATCTTGGTAACAGAGGGGCAAGATGACTTAAGATGGGGACTCAATAAATAAGGCTCTTTTAATCTTAAAGAAGCTAAGAAGATTCTCCTGAACCTGGATTCCAACACTGCAACGAATTCTTGGAAGCAACGTTGGAGCCAACAAGGGTGGATGAAGATCAAGCTATTCATGTGGTTAGTTCACCATAAGAAAATATTAACTTGGAAAAAAATTAGGAAAAAAGGGATTATTGGGCCCTCTAGATGTCAGCTATGTGAAGCTCAAGAGGAAACAATGGAGCATATTCTTAATAGTTGCACCTTTACCACCTGGGTGTGGGACTCTTTTGCAACCATTTTTCAACAGACAGATCGAGATAAAGAAAGCATCACAAATACCTTGATCAAGTGGAGAAGGAACTTTTCGGAAAATGAGATTCTCAATTTGGCATGGGCCTTTACACCTAGCTTCATCATCTGGAATGTTTGGAAAGAAAGGAATAAAAGAATTTTCAAGGATGAAAAATCCAGTCCTCTTCACCTGTTGGATCTGATCTTGAAGCAGATTAGAGAGACAGTTGGTACAACTGTTCGCAATTTTCCCAAAAACTCGCCCACTATAAATGAGATGAGAACCCTCAGGCAACTGGGATTGCAAGAGACCATTATCAATGGACTCAGAAGAAAAGAAGGAATTTTGGGAAAGGAAAAGGATTTCTGGCAACCTCCGCCAAAAGGCTACCTGAAATGCAATATAGATGGGGCTTTGAAAGGCAACCCTGGAATGGCTGGTTATGGTGGAGTGTTAAGAGATGAAGATGGAATTATAAGCTTCATTTTCCACTGCCACTTAGGTAAAGCCACAAATAACATGGCTGAATTAATGGCCTTGGAACAATGCCTGGAACTACTGAATCAAAATCATAACTCAAATGTCATCATAGAGGCAGACTCAGAAATCTCTATAAAAGCTGTGAGAAGAATCAGTTGTGGAGCAACACCGGAGAAGGTCTCAAAACATTGGAGACTAATACAAGTGTATCAAAGAATACAAAAACATCTCCTGAGTCTAAGAACTGTTAGTTTCAGACATGTTAGACGAGAAGCCAACAAACTAGCGGATACTCTTGCCAATCAAGGAGTGTTTAATACAGAAAACAGATTTGAGATGAAATGGAAGGAAATGTCTCTAGGAAGAGTAAAAGCTCTTTGTGAGGAACAAGTGGCTGAAGATAGAGAACTTTTCAAACATTGGGCCCAAAGGAAAGCAAAGGTATGATGATGTCTAATCAAGTTCGATCTCAGTTCTCGGGGAGGCTACGGGAAGATGGACAGGTTCAAAGTTGTCTTGTTTCTCCCTGGTGGAAAGTGACCAGGCCCTTCCTCTTCAGATTGCTCAACAAGTTCTATCAATAGTGAACGGAGGTCTCTGTGGCTTGTTCTGTTTCTCGGCGACGATGATTCCCCTTCATTCCTCCTCCCGGTCGGAAAACCAGGATAAAGCGGTTTACGGGTGATCGCGCTGATTTGGGATGGTAAGTGGTTTACTTTTTTGGGGAGCGATACCATTAGACTACTGCCACGTGGCCAGAGCGGGGTGATGATACCACCCTCCATCGCAAGTTAAGTTTCGCACATGTTAGGTGGTGTGATTTTTCGGGGTGCCATCCGATTTCATGGGGTTGTGTTAACCATCAGATCTGTTGGTGCTTTTTGGTGGGGCCACGAGTCTTGATGGGCTTATCACATGAGTGACATGGATGTTTTTTTGTCATAGATCAAGCTTTTGTTTAGAATGGTTTATCCTAAAGTATGGAATGAAAGATTTTGCTGTCTGTTGTAGCGGGGTGATGCTTTACGTTGGCATCATGCCCTTGGTTTCCCTGTCGCCTCTTGGAGTTCAGGGTTTTTTTATATTCTGTAAATTTATTCTCGAGATTATGAAATAGAATGAACTACTCTTGCTTAAGCAAAAAAACAAAGATAACACCTAGTGAAGGAGATCTACAGATTTTTCTGTAAGTCCCCATCTGTGGGATGGGTCCTTTGATATCCTTGATGTTTTAGAAATAGAATTCCCTCTCTCAATCGTGTAGAAAACCCAAACAAAGTGAAGAACTGAAATGGGAGCTCAAGAAAATGACGATAATGTTGACGATGATAATGATCATGGTGAGGAATGAATGAAAGACCCTCTTATATAGCAATGCATGGAGTTAATCCCGAAAATGGAGAATAATAAAATATTATCAACCAAATTCAGATCTAACTACTTGGAATACTTTATTATATTTATTGGAGACGGAAAAGGAATTTAAAATTTTTAAATTCATTTATTTATAAATAATTAACAAATAAAATAATTTATTAATTATTTCGTGAGAAACAAGAAAAGTGTGAAATCAAAATAATTATTAAATAGTGATTTAATAATTACTCTAATAAGAGAAATATGGAAATTCAAATAAATAATGATTTATTTAAATATTCCTAAGGGATTTAGTCAAATGTGACAAGGAATAATTATTAAATAATGATTTAATAATAATTCCTAGAGAAAATTAAATAAATAATGATTTATCTAATTATTCTAATGGGGTTTTTAAATTTAAATCAGAAAATAATTTAATAAAAGTGGTTTACTAAATTATTTTCCAAAGTGGAAGTGATTTTACTATGGTAAAATTAAATCCACATGGTGTATTTCAATCCACCTAGTTAGAAATGGCTAGGTGATCATTTTTTGGTGATAACAATTTCTAGAAGTATATTTCATTGTCTCCAACAATATTTCCTTTCTTAGAATATATGTATTTCAAGTCATTTATTTTCTATTGTGTATGTCATTTTAATTATTGTATTTTAATTTCTATAGGTATATTTATTTTTTGCAACACTATTTTCTTTCTTAATTAGGATTTAAAATAAATAACATGGATCCCATGTATATATACACAATATCTCGCAAGAAATATTACCCCAAGTTGACAAATTAATGCATATTCATTTAATTACTATTGTTGTAAAACAATGGAAATTAAATTGATCGTCAATTATGACAAACCATAAGGAAACACTACTAAAGACAATGTGAAACACCATTATGTAGAATGAGAAAAGTAAGGTAAATATAGAAAACAAGGAAGAGGTAATTAAACCATAAGGAATCACTTGGTCAACAAATTAACAAAATTGTCAAATAAAAAGTTGCCTTGATTACCACTAACTTTTCTTTATACAAATTGGAAGCCCAAACTAGAAATCCTACATGTGAATGAGGAAGAGATTAGGAGACCTTGAATGAAATTAGGTTTTTCCACTTCCTTGAAATGAATTAAATAGAATAAATGAGCTATCATCCTTACACCTACCAAACATATCAACTTTCAAGAAAAACCACAAGACTAAAAGACCATACACTAATGAAATATAAGGAAAATACCATATGGAATGAGAAGAGCATGTAGGGATATAATTACACTACTAAGGGGGAGGGAATCAATATAATGGAAATTTAAAAAAAATAAAGAAATTTAAAGCATATAAGCACCAATCACCTAGTAAACACATGAGAACACTAGATGTAAATGGAAACCCTCAAAGGTAGGAAACCACAAATATTATTTTTTCAAATATTCTTGTAAGTGCCAACCTACTATTACATCAATTTACTGGCACCACGAATAATGAGGCACCAATCCCCTGATTTAGAGGCACAAACCTAAAGGAGACACTAATCCCCTAATTTCCATATGCCAACATAAAGAATATTCCAATCCCATAACTTACTGGAACCAACCTGAAGGAGACAATAATTCCCTTATGTACGACTACTAACCTGAAGGAGACACCAATCCCCTAATTTAATTATGATTTGTATTTTGATATGATTTTGTTTACAACTCTAACACACTACTCTTTAACTATGCACACCACTCTTTTCTCTATACTTTTTATCTATACCCAATGTATTAGCTATGATCTTCACAATACTAAAAACTACTCTATACTCTATTCTTCTTTTACTGTGCACCATAGACTACTTCATCTATCCAAATTTGCACTTTCCTTCACTTAATATTTATAACAACCTATTTGTTTTCTACACATCCTCCTCATGCTTCATCCTTGAACCTCTCCATTCTCTAACTTGTTGATATGTTATTGATCACTTCATCATATAATCATTTCACACCCCAATCCTTTCAAACTTGATTTATTTACACTAGATTTCCAAATCTGAGCCAACACAAACTTGGTCACGATAAACATAATATGTGAATAATCTGATAAGATTCAACATGCCTTGGGAGATCTGATCAAATGACACAGAATACTTTTTAATTTTCAGTATTCTTTGGCCCTCAGGGGTGAAACCATCAAACACAAATGATCACATGTCATGACCATTTTCTAAAAGTATTTCTCAAGTAAATGTAGAATTTAGTTCACTTTTATATAATGGATATATGGATATTTTGACGACTTTCTTACCTAGATTACTAAACATTAACTCTATCACCATTGGCTTAACCATAGAGCGCACACAGCCTTGTGCAAAGACCATGTTCTTAAATTATTAGTTCCATTATATTTGAAATTCAAGTCCATATTAATGAAGAAAATTTGAAAAACACCTAGACTATTGGATGCTCCATATTTCTTCATATTATTTATGATGAATTTGGAGTCTAATTCCACTAAAGAGGGTCCACACTTATAAAAAAAAATGTCTGGATATCCAAATTATTTCATAACCCTTTAGCTCCATGAGCTAACCATTGAGCCCTCATGACCTTGAGCTGAGACCAAGCAATAAATGATTAATTCAATAAATCCACAGTCTAGGTCCATTGAAGAGGCCCAACTTCTACATATTTGAATGTCCATATACCAAGATTATTTCAAAACATTTTACATATTCTCTTTAAACCATCTAACATACATGATGATCCATTGTGATCTTTCCCTAGAATATTCATTGTTTGGAAGCTTAACCATCCATACTGGATAAATACATACTAAAGCAATCCATAGTTTTCCATTTGGGTATCTCGGTACCTCAATAAAGGGCTCATAAGGGAAAATCCCTTGGCCCTTTATAACTTTGTCCTATAACCTTGATTTTGTGGCTTTACAGTGAAAATCAATAACATGAGAAAACCTTGTCGAACATGGTCCTTGAATGTGTCCTAATACCTCTATTTCTACCATGTCAAGCCAATATAAAACCAATCACCATCCGCCATATGTTCCATCTGACATGTCCTATTCCATGTGTCACCCTTTGATATTGCCACATGTCACTCACCAAAGCCCTATTAGCTAACAAAAAATCAATTTCTTTTTGTCATGTATCATCCACATGGATGTGCCACATCATACCATTTTCAATGCATGTTATTGCCATGTCCTACCAAATGTTGGTCTGAAAGCTATACCATACCTCATCATGTGCTTGGTGCTTTGGTACCCCTGATCTGGGACCCGCCATTGCTATGTCATATTGGATCTTACATCATATCAGGATGCTCAATCGACAAATCATCTAGTGCTCAATGACATGATGCCCTAGCAAGAGACCCATCTTTGTTAAAACTATTTTGTATCTACTAATCAGGGATTAATGGGTGAGATTAAAAATTCCAATTTTGTAGAAAAATATTTTATTTTAGTGTTAAGGTTTTTGCCTTTATGCACTACCTATGTTTATATACCAACATGGTGCCTTCATTTTTATATACTAGCACCATCCTTGGGCTTATATCACATACCATCATGGCTTATATATTCGCTCTATGCCTCGTAAAAACACCAAATTTAGTTCCATGCTATGGAAACAATAAATTTAATTCTAAGCTATGGAAACACCAAATTTTGTTCGCTCGTCTTGCTCATCCCTCTACTACTTAATATTTGGTAGGGATACACCTAAGCTTCCTTATGCATTATTGAAAACATATGCACCTCCTTAGCCATCAATGAAAAAACTGAAGTTGACACCAATGACAATATATGTGCAACAATATACCCCTCTGGCATTAATGGTGATGCCAACAAACATAATCATGTCATTGATGTACTTTTCCTGAGAACTCCCCATAACTACTAGCTAATCTTCTTGTATTTTCTACTTTCTTCTTAAGGCTACATAATCTCATTATGGATTCTTATCTTCCCCCCTTCAAATTCAATGGAAAATTTGGAACATCTTCTTTGGACTGAGGACTACCCCTATCTATGATCTCTCCTTATGTCTGCATATTATTTCCCTTTGATGAACATAGATGGATTTTACTTATGGCTTTGATTGTACCTTGAATCCACCTATCAAGGTTATGTCCTACAAGCAACATTTCTTCTTTTGTGCTTTGAATATTGCTCCCCCTGTGATTGTGTTGTATATGAACAACACATTTTGCTTCTATCGTGCACCTTATGAACTATAGATGGATACATCTCCTTTTACTGATAAAAAGGAGGAAAGATCACTCGTAAAATCTCTCTAAGATACTCAAGATCTTCTATGGGTAGTGGTTTGATAAATACATATGCAACCTGTTCTTTTGAAGACATGAATTCTAAATTGGCATTCTAATCAACTACTTGTTCTCTAACAAAGTGATATTAGCTAGGGATGTGCTTGGCCTTTGAGTAAAGTAAACATATTGATAGAATTTTTCTTTTCACAGATAATGGGAATATGTTGATCATAATTTACCTTCATATATTTCAAAGTTTGTTTCATCTATAGAACTTGAGTACAAGAAGTTGTTGCTGTAATGTATTTTGCTTCAGTTGTAGATAGGGAGATTCAAGTTTGTTTCATACTCAACCAGGAAACCAAAAAAATTCTGAAGTAAAATTCTCCTCCAATGGTGCTTTTCTTATCATCCAAACTACCTTCCTAGTCCACATTTGTATATGTTATTAAAGTTAAGTTTTTACTTCTTTAAAACCATATGAAAAATCATAGGGTTCCTTTCAAATATCTCGAGATTATTTTCATAGCTACCACATGACTCTCTTTTGGATCAGATTGGAACCTTCCAACCAAACCAACAACTTGCATGATGTATTTCCTTGATGTTGTTAAATTGATCAGACTTCCAATCATTGATCTATGCATAGTATATTTTGCATCAGTCGATTCATCATCTTTCCTAAACTTGCATCCTATGATGATGGGAGTATTGACTTGTGCACAATTTGCCATCCCAAATTTATTTAATATTTCCTTTATATAATTTGTTTGAGATATGAATATTCCTTTATTTTGTTATGTCACTTGCAATCCTAGGAAGAAATACAGTTCTCCTAGCATGCACATCTCAAACTCCCTTTGCATTTCTGCTGCAAAATTTTGACTCATTAAATCAACATCACTTCCAAAAATAATGGCATCTACATATACCAAAATAATCAACAAATTTTTATTTTCATTTTTGATATATATATATTGTTGTTTGTTGCTCCTATTTTGAATCCTTCTTGGTGTGGATATTTTTCAAGTCTTGAGTACCAAGCCATGGGAGCTTACTTTAGACCATAAAATTCCATCTTCATTTTGTAAACATCATTTTCATTTCTTGAGAACTAAAATCCTTCTATTTTATTAACATATACTTATTCCTCTAAATCACCATTAATAAATGTTGATTTGACATTCATTTGATAAACTTTAAACTTTCTGAAACAAGCAAATACCAAAAAAATTTGACAGACCCAATTCTAGCTATAGGAGCAAAGGTTTCTTCAAAATAAAATCCTTCCACTTGTGCATATCCTTTTCAAACTAATCTAGCCTTATTCCTTACTACTTTTACATACTCATTTAGTTTCTTTCCGAAGGCCCACTTAGTCCCAAATACATTCTTATCTTTTGTTCTAGGAACAATTTAACATGTATGATTTTTCTTAATTCAGTATGACTCTTCCTCCATAGAATTAACACAATGGTTATCTTCATAAGATTTTTCAAATTTCTTGGGTTCTATCTTGGATAACAAATAAAATTTGGCATGCCCTATTGTGCATGCAAATTTCTTTTGGTCGGAATCCCTATCTCCTTATGACAAAGGATTTGATTTCTGAGTGAACTTTCTGCAAATACCTTAAGGGAGTCTTTTGATGTGGATTTTATACGTCTTCTTCCTCTTCCTCCTTTTCTTATTTTTCTTCATTTTCTTTTTCTCTTCTAGTTCATCCTCTTGGGGCTCATAGTTAATTGGATCATCTAATCTATCATGATGTTGTTTTATACCTACCTAAACAGATGCCTCATTCATTATCACATCAATGTATTCAACTATTTTGCAAAGTATTTTCTGACAGAATTTATATCTTTACTCTTGGAGGAATAGCCAAGCAGAATTCCATCATCTACTATGGGATCAAACTTTCCCAATCTTTTTTCATTTCTTATAAAATTTACTTCCAAAGATTGAAATGTTTTATGAAGCTAGACTACCATTTGATAGTTCATAGGGAGTCTTTTTGTTTCTTACTCTAATATGAGTATATTAAGAATGTTGACTATTTTTTGAACTTCTTCTCCCAAAAAAGTATTTGGAACTTTTACTCATCAAGAATTTTTCTATCCATTTCTTCAACATTTCTCTTTAGTCTTTGAGCCACACCATTTTTCTGAGTTCTTGCTATTGAAATTGTCTTTTAATCTCATGTTTCTCACAAAAGTTAATGAATTAATTGGATATGAATTCTCCTCCTCTATATAATCTTCAGCATTTAATCTTCAAATCTATCTCATTCTCAACCAGTTCTTTGAATATCTTCAACTTCCCATAACCTACATACTTTTCTTTTAACAAACCAACCCATGAAATTCTAATATAATCATTAATTAAAATCATGAAATATCTTTCACCTTTTGGATATTGAGTTCTCATGGGTCCACAAATATATATATGAATAAGTTATAAAGGTATTGATGTTGAATCCTTCTTTTCATTGAAATAAATTTGTGATTACTTTCCTAATTGACATGACTTACAAATGGTATTTTCAAGTTTTGAAATTTTGGGCATATTGCATACAACATCCTTCTTGCTTAGATTTACAAGATGACCAAAATTGATATGAACTAGCCTCTTGTGCTATAACCATTTCTCATCCATTTTTCCAATGCACCAACTTTATTTTCCTCCATCTATTACATATGCATTCCTTGATTTTATATACTTCACAACCATCTGAATGGAATAGGACCTCATATTCTTGGTCAAACATTTGGCTAACACTTAAGAGATTATGTTTAATAACATCAACATATAGTACATTCTATGCTTTGGTCTTCCCTTTTACTAAAAATACTGTCCCTTTTCCCATTACATTCTTGTTGGTGCATCATTGCCAAAGGTAACACTTCATCCTTTGTCTTTCTTTAGAGATAGATATTTTCTCTTATCTCCAAACGTATGGTTTAATAAACCATGATCAATGTACCATTTATTTCCTTGATTTTGATCATATATTACAAATTCACACTCTCCTTGTCTTCTTGCTTCTTTATCCAAATCTTTGTTAATTCTTCTTGCTTGTTTGGCTTAAAAGGCATTATTAGAATTCTTTTACATTCACTTGCTTTGTGAACATAGTTATTTCGTTTGTAACATTAAGCATAATCCAATAGAGGACAAAATGAGTTATGACCACCTCTGTAAGAATACCTATATTTGTTTCCTTCACAGTTATTCATTGGGGTCTTATAAGATCCTCCACTTCGATTTCTAGTATAGTCATTTCTTACAAAGGCTTTCAATGGATTGACTTGTGACAAAAATTATGGGATGGAAATAAATGGAAATAAATGAAATTTTGATACTTGGATATGATGAGCCTTTTGGTGGAGAAATTCATCTCAATCCATTTATGGGTCTTAAATGGTTTTTAATTTATTGGTGTTTCTTTCTTTCATTTGAGGATTAGATCTTTGTTGGTCCTCTCCTTTCATGTTTCCATTTGCACTAATGTTACGATCATATCTTTGTTGATCCTTAGCTTCATCTCTAACTTTTCTTGCATTTCTACTTTATCCTTTTAGCATAGTGACATAGATTTTAGGTTCTTATTCTTCTTGTGTCTTTGATCTTGATTCTCCCTTGAGCATCTCATTATCTTGTTTAAAACCAATGCCTACTTTATAAAATGGGATATATAGTTACTAATTTAATTATCCAAGATCTTAGAACTTTCCAAACTTTAGTTGATGATTAACCCGTTCAAGACCATTTGTCAAGAAAAAATTCTCAACCTCTAGTTTCCCACAATGTACTTCCTTTGCTAAGCTACTGGCTTGTCACCACTTCTTTCATTCTCCTTCCTTCTTCTAATTGAGATTCAAGCATAGAAACCAATTTTTTTGTTTCATAAAGGTCATGATCCTTATCTTCATACTCGTGTAATTACTCCTTCTGAATTTTTCTTATTATTGTGAGTCTCTATATCTCTTCTAAGGAAAGAGATAGCTCACCTTGAAAATATTTCTTACCTTCAATTTCCTTAGCTACATTGTCTTCTCTTCCTCATTATTCTTATTTTGTTGATAATTTTTTTAGCATTCATGACTAGACAATCATATTCATCATCATTTCCTTCATATTTTGCATATGGACATCTATAAACAAAATGACCATTAATACAACTAAAATAGAGTAGAAGATTACATTTTCCTTTGTTGGTTTGTTTTGAGAAGATTGCATTACATCTGAGTTCTCCTTATGATTTTGCAAGTCCATCAATATGCACTCTTCACGATCATCATCAGATGCATATTCATTACTATCTTTCAATGAGATGCTATCTTCCTTGGAATAATTTTTTTTCTTATTGAGAGCTCTTACCTTCTTATTATAATGAAATTTGCCTCCTATTTCTATGTTCTTTTTCATCATCAGTATCTTTTGATTTTCCATATGGAAATTTTGAATCATAATGACCTATTCTACCACAGTTAAAACATTTGAATGGTAGCTTACCTTTATATTTTTGAGATCCTCTTTTCAAATTTTTCACAAATTGAGCTTCTTCTTCATTTGATTTAGGGATAGAATGATCATGGTCCTTTTGACATTATGTTTTCTTTAATACCTTGAAGGCTTCTTCCTTTAGTCTAAACATCGATTTCCCTATCCTCATCTCATATTAAATGAGTATTCTAGGTAGCTTGTCCATGCTTAGGGTTTTGAGATCTTTCATTTCTTCAATGGCTAAAACCTTTGGATTAAACCTTAATAGAAAGGATCTCAAAACATTTTAAAAGTTTTCTAAATCTTAAATATTCTCACCAATTCCTTTAATAGTCAAAAACCTCTTGAAAAATTATGCAATGTCTTCTTTGTTCATCCTTAAACTCTCAAATTGTATTCTATGAATTTGAACTTTTTCCCTTTTAACCTTTTCATCTCCTTCATATATGCCTGGATACTTATCCAAAATTCCTTTGTCGCAGTCACACTGCATTACCTTTAAAAACATTGAATTAGAAAGACCACTTAACATGCCATTTGTTGCTTTGGAATTACTTACCTAAACCTTTCTCTCATCTGCATATATTGGAGGAACGGTTGGAACTTTATATCCTTCTACCACAAAACATCATACATCAAGACCAAGAGACATAAGATGTTCTCTCATCCTTATCTTCTAGAAAGTGTTAACTTTTTCCATCAAAGGGAGGGGATCTATTACCCTTGTTAGTCATTTACCTTCTAGTGTGTTCGTGCCCAAATGAAACACCCGTGCAAAATTTCAAATCGAGGAGGCCAAACGAGCCTAGTGTTGGTCCAATTACCACTAAGCATGGTTGTTAATAATCCCTAGTGCTCTTCTTTCGTTTAAGGCATGTGGCCGACATAACTCACAATGCCAAAATCCTAGGCGCCGGTGGGCACACATAGCGTGAGCATTCCAGATGTATATGCCGGTGGCATGGGTGCACTACGTCGACGCAGATGGGCGAGAGCATCCGTGGAGTTGCACGTTTCCAGGTTCCGACGATGGAGACACCACCCGATCTGATGGGTTAGAGCGCTCAGCGACATACAACCGCCTAAGACTTAACACTACAGAGGGTTATACAGGAGGCCACGTGTCGACTCCTCGAGCTCTCCGAACACCGCCATGGATTTCAAAAGCCACCGCCTACCCTTGCGGAATGCTGCCGCGTGTCACCTCCACGTCAGCAGCCAACCCATTTCCCGGGGTTTCACGTCCATTCTGTCACAAGTCCGTGACCTGCCACGACATCATTTCACCCATCCTATCATCATCCACATGGCGCTGTCCCACCTCCATCCTACTTCAGTCTGACGTCACAGGAGCGTAGACCAACTTGAACGCCTCAGAGAGCCTTTCATCCGACAGCCTAGATGATCCCACACAGTGAAGTTGCGAGCACAATAACGCCGTGGTTTGTGCTGTGTGTTTCCTCCTAGCATACCTCGCGCGCCTCCTAGAATTTCAACAACCATTCTCTCAATCACGCGGGGGGATGCCATGTGGTTTTCACACATCGGCTACGCAGTCAGCTCCTTCTGTCGCCCAATCACTTGTCATCAAACATTCTACGTATACTGAGTCACCATGCATGACGTCACCAAACCTTCCCTCCCAAGAAAACTTACACACGTGGCAGGCACTGATTGCTATAATAGCGTACTAGAAACTCATTTCGGAAAATTATTGTATAGTCCAGTGCTCGCCCGTGTAACCTCCAAAATTACCTAGTTTAGTAAAATTTAAGCACAAACACTTCAAATTCAAGCTATAAATCGAACAAGGTTAAAAAATTTCTCTTTTTCATGGCTATGCGTTTCAAAGTTCAAGAAAATTTGGCCATCTTAAACTCTGGTCTCACCCAACACAGAAAAGTGTGCTCCATTTGGAGAAATCCTGGTCCTTGGAGGAAAAAACCTTGTCATTCCTGTGAATTAGTCTTCTCCGATGCAATGTTAAGCTAAGGTAACCTTCCTATCTACTAAATTGTGTCGCTTAGACTCAAAAAACTGGGTTTTCCATTAAAGCTTGTGTCATCTCCTTTGGGTGTAAAGTTTGAAAGGCCTAGATGCCATTCCACCCCAGTTAGACTGCGACACATGGCATCTCACAATTTGCTTACTTCAAGACCTTGAGTTTGTCTTTTAACCTGTCAAATAACCTCTTCTTCTTCTACAAAGGGTTGTGTAGATACCAAAGGAAAGAATGAAGAAAGGTATTGCCCCAACGCAAATGTTAGTGCTTGCGGCTCGTTTGTGTCAGCGCTCGAATTGAGGAAGTTCTCTTACACCCTAATTGAGCATATGGATTCTTGGACCATGCTAGAGGACTTCAAGGATCACGGTCTTCAACCCTAGAACTAAGATGGAAGTTAAAGACATTGGATTCAGAGCTACATCATGGAAAGGAATATATCAGAAAAATGGAAATCCAACTAGCACTGCAAGGAAGAGAAAATTCCAACAAAATCTCATTCAAAATTTCCAAAATGGGTCATTTTGGAAAAGATTATGAGGCTAGTAAATAAGCATTGGGGGCATCTGGGGTTAGTGTGGGAAACGATTAAGATTGTTAAGGTATCACGTGAAGAGATAGAGGTGCTCAAAGAAAACAATGGAAAGACTTCACATAAATCCAAAATAGTCATATATTTTCTCAATCACATGTACCAAGAAGAAGTCATAAAGGCCAACATCGACTGCTCTTGTTTAGTATCCAGAGCTAGTCAACCAAAAAGGAAGCAGAGTTGGTAGCACAAATAGAAAAGAAAGTAGAAAATATGACTTGGGAAATACAAGAGTTTAAAAGTAAATGTGAGAAGCTATACATGAAGAATTTTCCATCATTCTTCAACGAACACGGAAACCTATACTGCAAAGAGCCTTTCGTAAGTGGCTTGAAGATCATTAAGAAGGATCAAAAGGACTTTGAAGAGGAAGAACATACATCATAAGATGAGCGAATTGTGGGCCCATATAAAGAACATTTTGAGCTTTTGTTCATGCTAAAGGGCCTTTTCAAGGAGTAGGGAAGAGTGAATTATTACCCTGTCATGGCTATCGAAGGATTAATAGTAGAGGCACACTCATGTGATGTTCCAGTAGGAATAGAATGGAAGAACATATTGGATGTGTGTAGATCAGCTATCCAAAAGGTACTTCCATCAATACCCCCACAAACATCAGCAGAAGTAGGGTCTAGTTCGCGACCACCACCACAAGCACAACAACAGGTGCAACTTCAATAATCTGCACCATCGGTAAGAGCGTCGACACCATAGGCACCTCCGCCAACATTGTCAGTAATGCACCCACTGTAGCGCCCGACCTAGGCAGTGCACAAGAGAGAGATGGATGACAATGCCCACCCAAGAGAGATATGAAGAGCTGTTAAAGACAAATCTGAAGGGGGCCACTCCACAACCAATAGATGTTTGAAGAAAATTCTAGAATAGTTATTTATAGGACAACTAGAAATTTTGTAACAAATCTGGGTGGTTTTCAAATACCATTATTGGTTTAGGGTCAGTTCCAAGTTCTTTAGTGCCTATATATAGGCCTCATTTTGAAAATTTTAGGGGAGAAATCTTGTTTGTAGGGGAAACTCTCCCAAAACTTTTGGTGAATCACTGGAAGGTCTTGAATCTATTCTAAAGAATAATTCTGCAGTAACTCTTAGTATGTTTATATCTTCTTATCATGCATTTTTCATACCCATCTCATGTTTTGAAGTTTAATACTAATTAAATACGAGTTTATGCAATTTCCATGGCACTTTGAGTTGTGAACTTGATTTGTTATATGAATTGTATGGAATTTTCTGAGATTTGTTAACTGAAATAAATTTTAACATCAATATGATGGTTTATTTTGGTTTTCCAAGATTTATCTAGGTAGTTTAAAGAGTATCTTGACTTCTTTTATATTTCTTACTAGGGTTTTTCAAGAAATTGTAAATTTCGAAATTCAATGTTTTCTAATAGTTGAATTCTTAATTGCTCAGATGCTCATCGGGTCTTAACTGGTTTAAAGGAATTCTTAATTTCTCTTTTAAATTGGGTAGGATAATTTCTCCATTTTTCATCCATATTTCATATTTTCAACTCTTCATGTCAAACCAAAGGGTTATGAATTCTCCAACTTAGGATCAACGGAAATGAAGCCCAACAAATGCATTCAATGACTCGTAGTTTTTCCCTAATCTTGAATCCCAAACAAATTTCCAATTTAACTCAAACGTGAGCCAAATTTGAAACATTATTCGTTCATGTTTTAGGAACTTTCTTTCAAGCACATGTTATGATTGTTGAATGTGAATGATGAATTAGTTTCCAGATAAGTGAGATATTAAATTTGTTCTGGCTTATTGATCTGCATTTAGCATAGTAAAAAAAAAATTGCATAGATATTTTACTTCATGGTTGTGATGAATTCTTCATGTAATTTTACTTTCTTGTGACATTTTCTAGGAGTCTAAAATAAGTTGCATTGGTTTTGAACTATTTCTAGGAACTTCATAATTTAATTGAGTTCAGAGTAGAATCAAAGAGTCATTTTCAAATACACATTTATAGTAACCATAAAACATATGGTCTTATTTGCATGAAATTTGAGTCATCTACACCGTTTGACCTCTCTTACACCAAGAACCATGGGCTAGAATATTAAATTCAATGTTGGGTGTGGAGCCTGATTATCTTCTGTATTCAAAGGTTTCAACCGGATGTGTACCCCAGGAAGACTGTACACCCCTCCACACGGGGGGGTAAATCCCCCTCGGCTAGGGGGTCTAGGGGCCAGCGGTCCCCCGGCGAGGGTTCGGGGGAAGCGCCCTCGAAGCTAAAAATAGATGTAAATTTGCCTTGTAAAAGTCTAGTAATTTCTAGTCAATTTGGGCCGTTCATTAGGCGGATGATCTGACAGTAGAAGTTATGTTTAATTTAGGTTTTTTTGCCCTAAAAGGCAACCCCTCACTATATATGAGGGAATTGTATTGTGTCTATGGATATCTGGATTCTGAGTGAGGAAGAGAGAGGAGATTGAGAGCGAAGAGGGTGTTACAGCAGATCTGCTGTAGGTTGTATCTCTTCAGTTTGCTAGATAATATAAAAGGAAGGACTGGTTGTTTCTCCATGGACGTAGCCCAAACTGGGTGAACCACGTATATCTGTGTCTCTCTTGTTTTATGCGTTTTCTGTGTTTATATTTCTGCAATATTTTATGTGTTCCATTGCTCCGTAATATATAATTTTCTAACAACTGGTATCAAAGCCGAAGGTCTATTTGGCTGATAAACTCGCAGGAGAGAAGGGTTCCTAGTTCGAGTGGGAGCAATGGCGGAAGATGGTAGGTTTAGGGTCGAAAAATTCAACGGCCAAAACTACCAGCTGTGGAAAATGCAGATGGAAGATTATCTATATCAGAGAGATTTGTACCTACCATTGAGCGGAAAGACAAAGAAGCTGATGAGTATGACAGACACTGAATGGGATATTCTGGACAGAAAGGCACTTGGAACAGTACAGCTATGCCTAGCAGCATCGGTAGTGTTTAATATTTCAAAGGAAACGACAACACAGGGTTTAATGTCGCCATTAGCCAAACTATATGAAAAATCCTCGGCCTCAAATAAGGTATTTCTTATGAAGCGTTTATCTAATATGAAGATGTCGGAAGGTGGATCTGTTGTAGATCATTTAAATGATTTTAATACAGTTACAAGTTACTTAAGTTCTATAGGGGTAAATTTTGATGATGAAGTCAGGGCTCTGTTATTTCTATGCTCATTGCCAGAAAGTTGGAATGGTTTAGTTATGGCCACTAGTAACTCTGTCTCTGGATCTAGTACTTTAAAGTTTGATGATGTTGTCGGTGCAATCCTTAGCGAGGAAATGTGACGGAAAAGCTCTGGTGAGACATCAGGTAATGCTTTGACTGCAAAGACTAGCGGAAGAAAAATGGAAAGAGGAAAGATCCCAGGATATTGCAGTGAGTCAAGAAAAGGCAAATCCAAGTCCAGATCGGGGATAATGTGTTGGAAATGCGGGAAGAAAGGACACCTGAATAAAGACTACAAGTCTCGGAAGGGAAAAGAAGGAGATGCGCAGCAAGAAACTAATCATGAAGTGAATGTAACAGGTGATGTGTTGCAAGATGCTTTGATTCTTTCATTAGAAAATATTATTGATGCCTAGGTGGTAGATTCAGGGGCCTCATTCCATGCCACACCTGATAAGAAACATTTTCATGATTATGTTCAAGGAGATTTTGGACAAGTTCGATTGGGTGATGATAAACCCTGTAAAATCGTTGGAATGGGTATAGTTTTCAGAAAACAGCAAAATGGAAATCAGTGGCTACTGAAGAAGGTAAGGCATGTTCCAGATCTGAAGAAAAATATGATTTCAACAGGGTAGTTGGGAGGGGAAAGTTTCGTAACTACTTTCACAAATAAAACCTGGGAGGTCACTAAAGGATCCCTGGTAATAGCGAAAGGAGAAAAGGTTGGTACATTGTATTTATGCAATGGTATTTCTAACTCTATTAATTCTTTAACTTCCAAAGGAGCAGATGCAGCATTATGGCATCATAGGCTCGGACACATGAGTGAGAAGGGGATGAAGATTCTTCACTCAAGGAATTTGTTGTTGGGTTTGAAGAATGTTGATTTGGACTTCTATGAGAATTATGTTTATGGAAAACAGAAGAAATTCAGATTCCTTAGAGTTGGGAAAGAAAAGAAGATCGAAAAATTAGAGCTTGTGCATACAGATGTATGGGGACCTGCTCAGGTATCATCTCTTGGTGGCTCTCGTTATTATGTTACTTTTATTGATGATGCAACCAGAAAAACCTGGATTTATTGTATTCAAAATAAATCTGATGTATTTGATACTTTCAAGAAATGGAAAGTTTTAGTTGAAAATGAGACAGGAAAAAGGTTGAAGTGTCTCAAATCAGACAATGGAGGTGAATATTACAGCAAAGAGTTTGATAGGTATTGTTCAGAGAATGGAATTCGTAGAGAGAAGACAGTTCCAGGAACACCACAAGAAAATGGTGTGTCAAAAAGGATGAATAGGACAATCATGGAGTGTGCAAGGTGCATGAGATTGCACGCAGAATTGCCTTTAAATTTTGGGCAGATGCTGTAGATACTGTTGTTTATCTAATAAACAAAGGGCCTTCAAGTTCCTTGGATGGTGGTATTCCAGAGGAGGCATGGATAGGTAAAAAGGTAAACTACTCCTTTTTGAAGACTTTTGGTTGTGAAGCCTTTGTCCACATTAACAAAGAAAATAGAACAAAGCTTGAGGCAAAATCAAAGAAATGTACCTTTATTGGATATGGTGTTAATGATTTTGGTTATCGCTTATATGATTATGAAAATCACAAAATCATTAGGAGCAGAGATGTAATATTCAATGAAAAGGTCTTGTATAAGAATCAGTTGCAGGAAAAGAAACAAGAAAAAGAAAACAGAGAATACACAGTGCTTGACGATATCACAGGAAAAGTGATGGTGCCTGAAAATCATAATGATCAACAACCAGAACAACAACCACAATAGCAACAAGCACTTCAAACACCTGAAAGTGGTGTTAGAAGATCTACCAGGATAAGTAGACCCCCTGAACGATACTCTCCTTCATTATATTATGTATTGTTGACTGATTTTGGTGAACCAGAATGTTATGAAGAAGCAGTGCAGGTAGAAACCAGGAAGAAGTGGGAGCAAGCCATGAAAGAAAAGATGGACTCCTTAGCACATAACCATACTTGGGACTTAGGCAGGTTTCCTGCAGGTAAAACAGCATTGCAGAATAAATGGGTTTACAAGCTGAAGGAAGAAGATGGAGGAAAACAGAGGTACAAAGCTAGACTTGTAGTGAAGGGGTTTGCACAGAAGAAAGGTATTGATTTTGATGAAATATTTTCTCCTGTTGTTAAAATGACTGAACAATCAGAACTATTTTAAGTCTAGTAGCAGTTGAAGATTTGCATCTTGAGCAGTTAGATGTAAAGATAGCCTTTCTCCATGGGGATTTGGAGGAAGAGATATATATGCGATAGCCACAACGATATGAGGTAAAAGGGAAGGAGAAACTAGTGTGCAGGTTGAAGAAGAGCTTGTATGGCTTAAAACAGGCTCCAAGGAAGTGGTATCTAAAATTTGACAGGTTTATGTCTGAACAAGGTTATACTATATGTCACTTTGAACATTATGTTTATCTCAAAAGGCAAAATGATGGTAGCTATATTATATTGTTATTGTATGTAGATGATATGCTTGTTGTAGGTTCTAACATGCAAGAAATAAATGTCCTCAAAAGGAAATTGGCAAACTCATTTGCAATGAAAGATTTGGGAGCTGCAAAACAAATCCTTGGTATGAGAATAACTAGAGACAGGAAAAATCGAAAATTAACATTGTCTCAAAGTGAGTACATAGAAAAGGTGTTGAAAAGGTTTAATATGAAGAATGCAAAACCAGTTAGTATACCTTTGGCTAGCCATTTCAAATTAAGTAAGGAGGCGTGTCCCAAGACTTAGGAAGAAATGGCTCATATGTCTAAAGTTTCATATGCATCAGCAGTTGGAAGCTTAATGTATGCAATGGTCTGCACAAGGCCTGATATTGCGCATGCAGTGGGAGTTGTAAGTAGGTACATGAACAATCCATGAAAAGAACATTGGATGGCAGTGAAGTGGATTCTCAGGTATTTGAGAGGTACCACAAATCAAGCATTATTCTTTGGTGGTTCAAACATTGCTCTACAGGGATATGTTGATGCAGATATGGCAGGTGATAGAGATAACAGGAGGAGCACAACAAGGTATGTGTTTACTGTAGGTGGAACAGTTGTCAGTTGGGTTTCAAAAATCCAAAGTGTTGTTGCACTTTCAACAACAGAAGCAGAGTATGTTGTTGCTACAGAGGCTAGTAAAGAAATGATTTGGTTACAAAGGTTTCTGGATGAATTGGGCAAGAAGCAGGAGTTGGGCAGGTTATATAGTGACAGCCAGAGTGCCATACATCTTGCAAAGAACTCTGCATTTCATTCCAAGACTAAACATATACAGCTCAAGTACCATTTCATACGGTCAGCATTGGAAGATGGACAGTTGAAGCTGGAAAAGATACACACTAGCCAGAATCCTGCAGATATGTTAACAAAAGTTGTAAGTAGGGAGAAACTGAGAATCTGCTCAATTTCAATTGGTCTTCAAGTATGATGAAGAAGATGAGAAATAGCCAGGTCCAAAGTGGAGTCATTGTCTAGCAAATGAAGCAGCGGTGGAGTTGCTATAATTAGTCTCCAAGTGGGAGATTGTTGGGTGTGGAGCCTGATTATCTTCTGTATTCAAAGGTTTCAACCGGATGTATACCCCAGGAAGACTGTACACCCCTCCACACGGGGGGGTGCGGATGATCTGATGGTAGAAGTTATGTTTAATTTAGGGTTTTTTGCCCTAGAAGGTAACCCCTCACTATATATGAGGGAATTGTATTGTGTCTATGGATATCTGGATTCTGAGTGAGGAAGAGAGAGGAGATTGAGAGTGAAGAGGGTGTTACAGCGGATCTACTGTAGGTTGTATCTCTTCAGTTTTCTGGATAATATAAAAGGAAGGATTGGTTGTTTCTTCGTGGATGTAGCCCAAACTGGGTGAACCACGTATATATGTGTCTCTCTTGTTTTATGCATTTTCTGTGTTTATATTTCTGCAATGTTTTATGTGTTCCATTGCTCCGTAATATATAATTTTCTAACATTCAAAAGCTATGAAAACACATTAAAAAATGCTAGATAACAACAATTTCCCTTATACATGGATCTAAAATATAATATCTTAAGAATAGAGTAGTAAATAAAATCACACTTAGATGTTCCCACGTTCTGCACTATAACACAACATAGTGTGACTATAGCGCCCCACAATCTTGTGTGTTGTCGAGGATGATTTGAACTAATCTCCTTGGGTATAATGGCATTTATTCAAATTTCTGTGGTGGAAAAAAAGTGAATTCCTTTTTTGTGCTTTCCACTTGGTGACTCCATTTTTCCAAAATTTCCATCCTTTGCAAATATGTTCCAGTTGTCATGCTCATCACTCTATACAATGAAAAACCAACAAATAGTGAACTCTAACATGATCATTGTACGTACTCCATTCACTGCACATACTCGTATCAATTTTATTTCATCACCTCCACTCCCACACTATGGCTTCAATAAGAAGACACACCAGGAGTAATCAAGATAGAAATCTCACACCTTCTGTCTTTGACCTTGAGCAATTTATATATATTTAGAATCAATGTGAAAGAACGTTACTCGCTGATATCCTTGGTATGCTACTTTTGAGATCGTGGGCTAGGAAATTGGGTAGAACTCTCCAAATGGACTTATTGTATGCCTCCATACCTGTTTTTGGAGGATAGGAACACAGGGTGTATAGAGAAGAAAAACTCTTGTACATTATCAGTTATGTGAAGAAATCCAAAAACTTACCTGTATATGTCGTGGAAGAGTCGATGGGTTACTACAACCTGTCAGTAAACCTCGAAGCTATGGTTGAGAGAAAACCACCTCCTATTGAGATAGAAAAATTGCAAGAATTATATCTAGTCTGGAAACTTTTCTTTGACAGAGCCTACTCTAAGGAAGGAGTAGGAGCGAGAACAATTCTAATGTAACCTAAGGGCCAAGACATCTTGCTCTCCTTTAAACTAGAATTTGATGCCACTAATGATGTTGCAAAATATGAAGCATTAATTCTAGGATTTGAGATGACCGGTAAAATGGGAATGAAAACCCTTGCAACATTTTGGGATTTAGTGTTAGTAGTTCTACAAGTAAGAAATGTCTACACCACTAAGCACACCTAAATGAGATCATATTGAAACATAGTGTGGGACGTTGTTGAGAATTATTTTGAAGCATTTAAAGTTACATTATTGTGCAAATAAGACAATCAACCCACAGATGCCCTAGCAATAGCAGCAAGTACCTTCAAACCGCCTCTTGAACCAAAATTGAAATACAAAGTGTAAATGTGGTATAGGCCTTATGTTCCAAACAATGTCAAACATTGGCAGGTCTTTAAAGATGACCAACAACTAAGAATATTCCTTGAATTTCTAGTTGATTTTTCTACCATCAATATCGACTTCGAAGGAGAAATTCTAGAAGAAGATATCGAAGAAGAAGATTCACAAGATGTTGATGACAAGTTCTTGAATCAAATCAGAGGTCACAAGGTGATCTAGCTCAAAAACAATTTCATCCCCAAGGGATTGGTCCCACTCGAACATATTTTCAACCACAATGATGTGCCTACCAAGCCAGTTTCTCACCCTGTTGATGAAAATGTTGAGGAGCACAACCTTGGTACAAAAGAGAACCTGCAAAAGTTAAAACATTCTAAGTCTTTGCAACCCACATGAAAAAATAGGTATGTTGACATATTTAAGCAATTTAAGATGTTTTCACATGGAGCTATGAATATTTGAAAAACTATGATACTTCTATTATACAACATATGATATCGTTGAAACAAAATGCTAAGCCTTTTGTGCAGAAACATAGGAGGTTCAATTCCATTTTGTTCCCGACAATAGGGAAGGAGATCAGAAATATGTAAGATGGAAATATTATCATCCCACTAAGATATTCTCAATGGGTAGCTAATTTGATACTGGTCAGGAAAAGGAATGGAGATATCAGACTCCATAGAGATTTCAGAAACCTGAACCAATGTTCATTGAATGATAATTATCCCCTTCCCAAGATGGACCATTTTCTACAAAAAGTTATAGGAGAATCCAAAATATCAATGATGGATGGGTTTTCGGGCTATAATAATATAACGATGCATCCATATGACAAATATAAGACTGCATTCATAACACCATGTGGTACTTTCATGTATGAAAAAATGCGCTTTGGGTTGATGAATGTGGGAACTACCTTTCAAAGAGATATGGACATGCATTTGTTAAAGAGAGAGACCAATTAATAGTCATTTATCTAGACCAAATGACCATTTTCTCAAAATTAGATGATGATCATTTGGATCACCTGAGACGGAAATTCTTGAAGTGCAAAATATTTGGTCTATCATTGATTCCTCAGTAGTCATTGTTTGCTTTGCAAGAAGGGAAATTGTTGGGACATATCGTCTCAAAGGAAGGTGTCAAAATCAACCCAGAGTGAGTAGAGGCCACATCAAAGTTTGTTCTACCTTGAAATAAGAAACAAGTCCAATCATTGTTTGGGAAGATCAATTTTTTTTACAAGTTTATCGTAAATTCTACATGCTCAGAAAGAGCAATGATGTCAGATGGACCCCAAAAGTGCAAGAATAATTCAAAAAAATAAAGTAGGCTATCATGGAAACCCTAGTCTTAGCAAGTCCTAACTTTTCAAAAGAGTTCCATATTTTCTCCTTTGCGCCTGAGCATACCATCATGGTTGTCTTACTGCAAAAGAACGAAGAACAATACAAGAAACCTATAACATTTTTTAGCCATTCCTTGAGAGATGCAGAGTTGAAATACATTATTCTGGAGAAACATGCATATGATATGGTAAAGTCATTCAAATCATTTCGGGAATATATGTTACATTCCAAAGTGATAGCATATGTGCCATCTGCAGTAGTAAAGAAAATACTTACTCAACTAGATAGTGATGGTAGATGGGGAAAATGGATAGTGAAGCTGCAATAATATGATTTGGAAATTAAGCCTACAAAGTTGGTCAAGGGCCACGGATTAGCCAAATTTCTCACTGATTCAAATCATGTTTCACTGTAAAAGTGCACTAATGAAGATATTTGCAATATTTCTAGAGAGGAGAATCCACAAGAACCTCCTTCTTCAGACAAAGAGAATCCACAAGAACCTCTTCATCCTGGAAAAGGGAATCCACAGGATCCTCTCATTATAGTAGGAAGGAATCCACAAGAACCCTTCCCACCAAACAAAAGTAATCCATAAGAACCTTTCTTAAAAGAACTATCAAAATTCCAACATCCTCCCTCATATCAAGATATGGTTTTCCTACTACATAATTTGGAATGTCCACCAAAATTACTTGAGGCCAAATGTAGGTCACTAAAAATGAAGGCAATCAAGTACTACATTTTGGATGAGGGTTTGTATTGGAAATATCATACAAGAATCCTACTTAGTTGCGTCATGGAAGACCAAGTGTCAGAAATAATCTCAGAGTTCCATCAAGGTGTATGCAGAGGACATCAGGCTTGGAAGGTTACAACCTATAAAATATTAAGAGTAGGATATTATTAGCCTTCCCTATTCAAGGAAATTAATGGTATTGTTTGACCTTGTCCATAATATTAAATGTTTACAGGGAAACAAAAGTTGTGATATCTACCATTGAAAGCAATTAAAGTTCAAGCTCCTTTACAACAGTGGGTATTGGACTTCATTGGAGAGATACACCCAAATACAATTGGGAAACACAGATACATTTTCACAGCCACTGAATATTTCAGTAAGTGGGTGGAAGCCATTCTAACTTGCAAGGCCGATGAGAAAGTCATCATAGCTTTCCTAGAAGATATCATTTTTTTGAGATTTGGATGTCCCCAAAGGCTAGTCATAGACAATGCTCGGGAATTCAAATATTTTAAGGTGATACAGATTTGCAATATTATAATATAGATTTGGTGCACTCGAAAACATACTATCCTCAAGGGAATGAACTAGCAGAATCTTCAAACAAGAATTTGAGAAGGATCATTAAGAGGATGCTAGATTAAAATAATAAGAGTTGGGATGTTAATCTCAAATACGCTCTATGGGTAGACACAATCAGCATCAAAAGAGATATCAACACCTTGCCTTATTAGGTTGTGTATGGAATGGATGTGGTTTTTCCTATGAATCTCACCTTACCAGTAATGAAGTTGCTACATGATGAGGTGCCATATATCAACCTAATGCAGAAGAGGATTTATTAGATGATAGAAGTCCAACAACAAATGGAGGAAGCTTTGAGTAAATCTAAAATGCACCAACAAACTATGAAAGCTATATTTGATAATATATCAAAGGAATGTGACCTGCAAGTTGGGGATCTAGTACTGAAATGGGACTCAAACTAAGCTTATAAAGGAAAGCATGGAAAGTTCAAAAATCTATGGATTGGTCTATTTCAAGTACTAGAAGTTCTTGATAAGAATAAATATTAGCTGGAGACACTGATGGAGATTTCCTCAGGAATCTTTTCAATGGAAGTTTCTTGAGTAAATTCTTCACTTGAATGTTACACGATTGTCATTAAAAAAATAAAAAATAAAATCCCTTGTTGTTATAAACCATACTATAAATTTTCAATTTTAGCAAAGTCATAAGAAGAGGCAGATGCCACATTTAAGTAGACTCCACAACCCAATGAGAGAAGGAATTGGAACTACAAGTTATCAACAAATCGCAAGAGCCTATTGTCCCCCATGCAACTAATTTTAGCACCAAAACACAACACCCCTACAAAATTTGGAGTCGAAGAGGCCAAACAAGCCTAGTTTCATTTCAATTCCTACCAAGCACGACTGTTCATAAGCCCAAGCGCTCTTCCTTTTTCGAAGAGATGATGTCGATGTAACTCGCAATGTCAAAATCCTAGCTGTTGGGCACCAATAGGCACACACAACATGAGCACGTTAGATGTATACGTTGAAGACACGAGTGCACCACACCGGAGAAGATGGGTGAGAGCATCGACGAAGTTGTGTGTCGCTAGGATCCAACAGCAGAGGCACCACCTAATTTGATTGCCTAGAGCACTCCATGCCATAGAACTGCTTGGGAGTTAACACTGTAGAGGGTTGTGAAGTAGGCCATGTGTCGCCTCCTTCGGCTATCCACACACCCCCGCAAATTTCAGAAGTTGCCACCTACCCCATTCGGAATGTCACTGCATGTTGCCTCCATGTCAACAACCAACCCATTGCACCACGTTCCATGTCTGTTTTGTCACAAGTTTAACATCTGCCACTGTTAGGTCCCTATAATATTAGTGATTCCCCCATTACTATTTTCATTGTATCCCTTATTGTTATTGTTGTGCCCATATTGTTATTATTATGCCCCATAGAAGCCCACTATTGTTATTTTTGTGCCCTTATATTATTATTGTTAGGTCGGCTTTGGTTATATTGTGACCCCTTAGACTCCTATATATAGAAATGAGGTTTTGTCATTTGTATCATCCAAGAATTGTTCATTTGTGTAATTTAAAGAAGGTTTCCCCCTCGAGGAGGCTTATTTCTAAGTTGTTGATCTATCTTTTCTATCTTTTTGTGAGTTGGTTTCATAACATTTGGTATCAAAGGTTTGGATTCTAGGGTTTCACTGCTCCAAACAGGTCATTGTGGAATTTTCGCTATACGCAGTTTTAGAAGCTAAAAAAGAAACCCATTTAAGAAGAGATTGTTCTAAACCTCGAGTCCAAATTTTAGATCTTGTCTTGCTATATTTTCGGAGATATGATCTAAGGAAGTTAGGGCTTTTGTAAGCTCCAGAATTTCATCTCAAATAGGTCCTTGTGGACGTTTCAATATAATTTGTTTTCTACGAAGGTTCAGACTCTGAAATTAAAACCCATTTGAGCCGAAATCTTGGTGAATCTCAGATCTGAATTTCAGAGATTATCTCGCTATATTTTTGGAGATATAATTTGAGGAAGTTTGGGTTTTTTAAGACTCCCGAATTACATTCTAAACAGGTGACCTTGGGAAACTCATCATAACTTTCTCTCTAAGCATCAGATTGAAATTTCGTAAGAAGATACAGAAAGAAGATAGACTATACTTTTTTTATATTGGTTTTAGGTCTAAAGGGCGAAACAGTAACACATGGCACTTCGTACAAGTTCGCTCTACTGAAAAAGTATATATGCAGGGCATCTTGGGAGGTGGAACATAACTCTTTCTTGGAGAATCCAATTTCGATCAGACTGGTGGCATTAGAAAGAGGGCATGGAGGGATACTTCAGGTCGTAATTTCAGACCTTGGAGATCCGAAATTACAGAGTTACATTGGTTTCAATTTCGAGCTCTTACAAAGTGAAAAAAGGTGTGTAGTGTTTTTTAATTTTTTGCATAAGTTTGGTTTGAAAAATTAGTTTGAAGGAATTCAAAGGGCATAGTGAAGCATTATTATCATTAATTTATGTCCCAAAGAAAGAAAATAGAAACATCTAGTAAGCAAATTGGAAGCTCTAGCATAACTCATGAAGAAGAGGAAGAAATGCAACATGATATATCAAAATTATGAGACCAAGTGCAACAAGTTTCACTCCCACAAAAAGTAATAGAAGCTAAGATGGATGGTTTAAAGAAAGATGTAGAAGCTAAGATGTATGGCATGGAAGATAAGGTGGATGTTTTAAAGAAAGGCGTAGAAGCTAAGATGAATGACGTGGAAGCTAAGATGGATGGCGTGGAAGCTAAGATGGAAGATTTGACAAAATTTCTACAAGAAATGGTTACTAACGGAGAAAGGGTAGTAAAGGAAACTCATGATGAGAACAAAATAAATGTTAATCATGATTTCATAGATTCTAATGTTGGATCGAAGAACCACCATATTCCAAAGATCGATATGAGGAAGCTTGATGACAAGCATCCTACAACATGGATACTACAGATGGAGCAATTTTTCGATCTCCATTATGTCCAAAACACACAAAAGGTACGGATTGCAACTTTATATTTGGAACCAAATCAGTTTGTATGGTATTGATGCCTTTTCTCTCGTAAACAAATTGTCACTTGGGCTATTTTTACGGATGAAATGAAAGCACATTATGAGGATACAAAAAGCAACACTTTTTTTTATCCAATTGATACATCTGAAACAAAAGGGTTCAATGATGGAGCACATTGAGGAATTCCAAATATTGAATATAAGGGTAAAAGATATTCCAGAGGAGCATAGGATTGATGTGTTCATAGGGAATTTAAAGAATAACATCCAACATGAAGTTCGCCTTTGGGAACCTGATTCATTGGAGAAGGCGTTCAGGTTGGCAAGAAAAATGGAAAGCAAAATTATAGCAACAAGGAAGCCTACCACTCACAATCATAAAGATGTAAGTGTTGTTTCCCCCAGCCATCCACAACCTACAAGGTTGACACCACAACAATTGGAAGAAAAAAGAGCAAAAGGGCTTTGCTATAGTTGTGATAGCAAATACACTAAAGGTCATAAGTGTGCTGAGAAGAAATTATTTTACATAGATTGTGAAGAGGAGGAAGAAAAGGAACAAAAATGTCAAAAGAAGAGGATATACACCAAGAATAAATCCTAGTGAAAGAAGAAATGAATCTGACCATATCTTGTAATGCATTGGTTGGAATTACCACTCAAACTATCAAAATAGAATGGTATATAAAGAAGAAAAAGGTAATCGTGTTGATTGATTCAGGAAGCACCCATAATTTTATTCATTGTAAGATAGCCAATGAATTGAATTGCTTCCTATATCCAGCACCAGAGTGTCAAGTGATGGTTTCAAGTGGAGGAACCATAACTTGCTCAGGAAAGTGTCATAATATCAAGCTATCCATGGGATAATATGTATTGAATAGCCCAATGCTTTCCATTCCAATGGGTGGTGTTGATGTTGTACTAGGAGTCCAATGGCTACAATCCTTGGGTACAATAGCTTTTAATTTTCAAGAAATTTTCTTCAGAAGGAAAGGAAGTTGAATTAAGGGGTATCGCAGGGAAACCGGGAAGGATAATCAGCTCTAACGGAATGACAAAGCTTCTAAAGAAAGAACAACGAGGCATAATTGCACAATTATGTTCACTAGAGGTTCCCACATCAAAATCATTTATTTCTCCAGATCTCCAAAAAGTCTTAGACAATCATTCCAAAGTATTTGAGACTCCCAAAGGCCTCCCACCTATTCGTGATCATGATCATGCTATTCATTTGATTCCAAGAAGTGTTCCTCCAAACATCAGGCCTTACAGATATCCCTATGCCCAAAAGAGTGAAATTGAATGTATGGTTGTAGAAATGCTAGAGGCTGGTATAATTCAACCTAGTCAAAGTTATTTCTCTACTCCAGTAGTATTGGTTCACAAGAAGGATGGATCATGGCGCATGTGTCCAAATTATAGGGAGCTCAATAAACTCACTATTAAAGATAAATTTTCCATTCCTATCATTGATGAATTATTGGATGAATTGCATGGATCAATTTACTTCACCAAGTTGGATTTTCGTTCAGGATATCATCAAATAAGAATGAAGACTGAAGACATTCCAAAAACATCATTTAGAACTCATAAGGGTCATTATGAATTTTTGGTCATGCCTTTTGGCCTTACCAATGCACCTTCTACATTTCAAGGTTTGATGAATTCCATTTTCAAACCCTTCCTTAGAAAATTTGTGTTAGTATTTTTTTATGATATACTAATCTACAACAAGTCTTGGAAGGATCATGTTCAACATGTTGACAAGGTACTCAAACTATTGGAGGAGAAACAATTATATGCAAAAAGCTCCAAATGTTTCTTTGGAGTACAAGAGTTGGAATATCTGGGTCATATTGTATCTCATGAAGGTGTTAAGGTAGACCCTAGCAAAGTTAAAACCATTAAGGAATGGAAAATCCCCACATCCATAAAGCACCTACGAGGATTTCTCGAGTTGACAGGGTATTATCGTAAGTTTGTTAAGAATTATGGGAGAATAGAAGCACCTCTAACAACATTATTGAAGGAAGATGCATTTTCATGGACTCCAGAAGCAATGAAGGCCTTTGAACATCTTAAAAAGGCAATGTGCCAAGCACCGGTCTTAGCTACATTGGACTTCACAAAAAACTTTATTATGGAATGTGATTCCTCGGGAAATGGAATTGGTGTTGTTTTAATACAAGAAGAAAGAGCCATTGCTTTCGAAAGTCATCTAATCAAAGGAAAGTATTTACACAAAGCTATTTATGATAAGGAAATGTTGGCAATACTACATGCACTTAAGAAATGGCGACCCTACCTAATGGGAAGACACTTCAAGGTAAAAAAAGATTATGATAGTCTTAAATACTTTTTAGAACAAACATTATCTTCAGAAGAGCAGCAAAAAAGGGTCACAAATATGTTGGGTTATGACTTTGAAATCATCTACAAAAAAGGGAAGAAAAATGTTGTGGCAGATGCACTCTCAAGAAAGGATGAGGATGTGGAAGCATTTCTTTGCACCATTTCTATTATCCAACCAGATTGGATAAAAAAAGCAAGGGATGAATGGAAGAATGATGAAGAAGTGTGGGCACTCATTCAAAAGATACAACAAGATCCCAGTACATCTGATACATTTAGCTGGAAAAATGATTCGTTATGGTACAAAGATTGGTTATATCTATGTAAGAATTCCTAACTCAAACAAAAGAGTCTTAGGGAATTTCACACCTCTCCCTTAGGAGGGCATTCAGGATTTCTAAAAAATTACCATAGGGTTAAGAAGGAAATTTTTTGGGATGGCCTTAAATCGGATATTCAAAAGTTTGTGACAGAATGTTTGGTTTACCAACAAAATAAAGTTCAAACAATTAAGACCCTAGGTCTATTACAACCTTTATCCATTCCAAGCCAACATTGGGAGGAGGTTTCAATGGATTTTATCACAGGCTTACCCAAGTGCAAAGGAAAGAGTGTTATCATGGTGGTAGTTGACAAACTTACCAAGTATGCACACTTAGAGAGTACAGTTTCTATTGCATTTATAGAAACAATTCAAAAGCTACATGGAAACCCAAAGATTATTGTAAGTGACAGAGATCCCATTTTCACTAGAAATTTTTGTGCAGAATTATTTTCTTATCTTGGTACTCAGTTAGATCATAGCTCATCTTATCATCCTTAATCTGATGGGCAAACAGATATAGTAAACAAATTTTTGGAAGGATATCTTCGTTGCTTTGTATATGATAAACAGACACAATGGGTCAAATGGTTGCCTCTGGTTGAATGGTGGTATAACACTTCCTTCCATACTGCAACAAAAATGACCCCATTTATGGCACTTTATGGATATCATCCACCATCCATCACATCATATTTAAGAGAAAATTCTAAGGTTCCAGTAGTCGAAGATCACATCGAGCATCAACAACAAGTTCTCCAACTCTTAAAGGATAACCTCACCTTGGCACAGAATAGAATGAAACAACAGGCAGGTCAACATCGCAATGAAAGAAGTTTTGATGTAGGTGATTGGGTATTCCTACAGCTACAACCATATAAACAAATGTCCCTCAAGTAAGCTAAGAAGGATAATAAATTATCACCAATGTATTATGGTCCGTACAAGGTGTTGCAAAAGATAGGTACTATGGCATACAAATTGGAGCTTCCTGCAGCTTCTCGAGCGCACCCAGTTTTCCATGTGTCATGCTTAAAGAAGGTTATAGGTGACAAGCTCCCAGTTCAAACAATATTGCCAGAACTTGATGAGGAAGGAAAAATCATATTGGAACCTGAAGTAGTCAAAGAAACAAGAACTCGACAGCTGCGAAATCGATCAATTTCAAAGTATCTCATCAAGTGGAAGAACTTACTCGTTGAAGATTCCACATGGGAGGATGAAAATTTTATACAGAAGCATCCAGAACTACTCAAGCATTGAGGACAACACTTTTTTGAAGGAGAGGGGCATGTTAGGTCCCTATAATACTAGTGATTCCCATATTAATATTGTCATTGTATCCCTTATTGTTATTGTTGTGCCCATATTGTCCTCATATTGTTATTATTGTGCCCCATAAAAGCCCACTATTGTTATTTTTGTGCCCTTATATTATTATTGTTAGGTCAGATTTGGTTATATTGTGACCACTTAGACTCCTATATATAGAAAGGAGGTTTTTTCATTTGTATCATCCAAGAATTGTTCATTTATGTAATGTAAAGGAGGTTGCCCCCTCGAAGAGGCTTATTTCTAAGTCGTTGATCTATCTTTCCATATCTTTTTGTGAGCTGGTTTCTATCTTTTAAGTGCACCACACTGGAGAATATGGGTGAGAGCATCGACAAAGTTGTGTGCCATTAGGATCCAACAGAGGAAGCACCACCTAATTTGATTTCCTAGAGCACTCCATGCCACAGAACTCCTTGGGAGTTAACACTATAGAGGGTTGTGAAGGAGGTCATGTGTCGCCTCCTTCGGCTATCCACACACCCCCGCGAATTCAAAAGTTGCCGCCTACCCCATTCGGAATGTCACTGCATGTTACCTCCATGTCAACAACCAAACCATTGCACCACATTTCACGTATGTTTTGTCACAAGTCTGTCACCTGCCATGCCATCATTGCACTCATCCAGTCATCATCCACGTGGCCTTGCCCCACCTCCAACTTACGCCAGGATGGTGTCAAGGGAGCCCGGACCAACCTACACACCTACAAATCGTATAACCAAGAGAGACTTTCATCTAAAGGTCTAGATGATCCCTCGCTCATACAGTTGTAAGCATAATAACTTCATGGGGAGCATGTAGTTTATGCTACATGTCACCTCGTGGGATGCCTTGCTCACCTCCTAGAATTTCAATAGTCGTTCTCTCAATCATGCACGGGGACACCACATGGATTTCGCACGTTGACTACCTAGTCAAATTTTTCCATCCACCAATCACTTCTCATCAAACTCACCACATTCACTGAGTCACCACGCACTATCATCTTACCAGATGACTAACCCTACATCCTATTGACGTTAGCATGACGTCACAGAACCTTCCCTTCCAAGAATAATTACACACGTGGTAGGCACTAATTTCTATAAAAGTGCACTAGAGGCTCATTTTGGGAAAATTATCATATTATCCAGTCCTCACACCTGTAACCTCCAAAATTACCTAGTTTAGTAAAATTTGAGTGAAAAACTTGCAAATTCAAGTTGTAAATCAAACAAGATTTAACAATTTCTCTTCTTGAGGGTTGCGCATTTTGAAGTTCAAGAAAATTTAGCCATCTTGAACTTTGGTCTCTCCCGGTATATAAACATGCAATCCATTTGGAGAAATCCTTGTCCCTCGATGAATAAAATTGTAATTCCCATGAATCAGCCTTCTCTGATGTATTATGAAGCTGAGGTAACCTTATTATATGCTAAATCGTGGCACTTACACTCAAAACCCTAAGTTTTCCATTAAATCTTATTTCATCACCTTTGGGCATAATGCTTGAAAGGCCTAGATGCCATTTTGTCCGTATTACACTACAACACGTGGCACCTCATCATTTGCTTACTTCAAGACCTTAAGTTAGTATTTTAACCTGTCAAATGGCCTCTTCCTCTTTTACAAAGGGTTGTGCATATAAAAGAGGAAAGAATGAAGAAAGGTGTTTCCCCAATGGAAATTTTAATACTCGTGGCCTGCCTAGGTTAGTGCTCAAATTGAGGAAGTTCTTTCATTCCCTAATTGAGTAGATGGACTCTTGGACCATGTTAGAAGACTTTCAAGGATCACGGTATTTTCGACCAAACTTAAGACAAAACCTAGACACAATGGAGGCAGAGGTACATTGGGAAAATGAATACATCATAAAATTTGAAATGGAACTAGTGTTGCAAGGAAGAGAAAATTCCAACAAAATAACACTCAAAATTTCCAAAAACGTCATCTGGGAAAATATTATAAGGCTTGTAAATAGGCATTAGGGGCATGTAGAGTTAGTGCAGGAGAAGATTGAGATCATTAAGGTAGCACATGAAGAGATATAGTTGCTCAAACAAAACATTGGGAAGACTTTGCATAAAGCTAGAATAGTAATAGATTTTATCAATCATATGACCAAAGAAGAAGTCATAAATGAAAACATTGACCACTATCATTTAGTGGTCAACTAAAAAGGAAGTAGGAGTTGGTAGAAAAAATAGAAGAGAAAGAAGAAAACATGAGTCAAGAAATACAAGAGTTTAAAAGTAAATGTGAGAAGATATATAGGAAGAATTTCTCATCGTTCTTTGATGAACATGGAAATCTATACCCCAAAGAGCCTTTCATAAGTGGCTTGAATATCATTAAGAAGGATCAAAATGAATTTGAAGAGGAATCAGATACATCACAAGAGGAGGGCATTATGGACCTATATAAAGAACGTTTTGAGCTTTTGTTCCTGGTAAAGGGTCTTTGCAAGGAGCAGGGGAGAGTGAACTATTAGCCTATCATGGCTATGGAAGGAGTAATAGCAGACGCACACTCATGTGATGTTCTAATAGGAAATAGTGGAAGAACATATTGGACGTGTATATATTAGAAATCCAAAAGTACTTTCGTCAATACTTAAGACTTCAGCGGAAGCGGGCTCTAGTTTGGGACCACCACCAGAGGCGCAACAACAAGTGCAGCTTCAACAACGGATACCATCAACAAGAGCGTCATCACCAACAAAACCTCCATCAGCATCGTCAGCAACACGATGACTATAGCTCCTTGCCCGGGAAGCACCCAAGACAGAGAAGGATGAAAGTGCCTAGCCAAGAGAGAGATGAAGAGCTATTAAAGACAAATTTGAAGGGGCCCACTCCACAGTCAGCGAATCTTTCAAGAAACTTCTAGAAGAAGTTATTTATAGTACAATTAAAAAATTTGTAATGAAATGGGTGGTTTTCAAATACCTAAAGTGTTTTAAGGTAGGGTACAAGTTCTTGAGTGCCTATATATAGGCCTCATTTTGAAAATTTTAGGGGGAGAAATCTTGGTTGTTGGGTAAACTCTGCCAAAAATTTTGGTGAATTACTGGGAGGCCTTGAAGCTATTCTAAGGAATAATTTTGCAGTAACTCTTGGGCTATTTGTACCTTCTTATCATGTATTTTTCATACCCATCTCATGTTTTCAAGTTTACTACTAATTAAATACAAGTTTATGCAATTTCCTTGACACTTTGAGTTGTGAACCTAATTTGTTATGTGAATTGTATGGAATTGTATGAGAATTATTAACTAAAATAAATTATAGCATTAGTATGATGGTTTATTTTGGTTTTGCAAGATTTATCAAGGTAGTTTTAAGAGTATCTTGACTTCTTTGATATTTCTTACAAGGGTTTTTCAAGAAATGGTAAATTTCAAAATTTTGTGTTTTCTAATAGTTGAATTCTTAATTTCTCAGCTTCCCACCAGGTCTTAATTGATTTAAAGGAATTCTTAATTGCTCTTTTAAATTAGGTAGGATATGTTCTCCATTTTTCATCCATATTTCATATTTTCAACTTTTCATGTCAAACCCAAGGGTTATGAATGCTCCAACTTAGGATCAGTGGAAATGCAACCCAACAAATACATTCAATGACTGGTTGTTTTTCCCTAACCTTTAATCCCAAATAGTTTTCCAATTTATCACAAAACGAAGACAAATTTGAAACATTATTCATGCATATTTTAGGCACTTTCTTTCAAGAACGTGTTATGAACGTTAAATGTGAATGATGAATCAATTTTCCATATAAGTGACATATTAAATTTGTTTTGATAAATGGATTTTCATTTAACACAGAGAAACTTATTTCTACACAACGATTTTACTTCAGGATTGTGATGAATTCATGTAATTTTACTTTCTTGTGACATTTTGTAGGAGAAAATAAGATGCATGACTTTTGAACTATTTCTAGCAACTACAAAATTTAATTGAGTTCATAATAGAATCAAACAGTCATTTTCAAAAACACATTTACAAAAACCATAAAATATATGGTCTTATTTTCATGCAATTTGAGTCATCTACACCTTTTTACCTCTCTTACGCCAAGAAACATAGGCTAGAATATTAAATTCAAGGGGATATGAAAACACATTGAACAATTCTAGATAACAATAGATGGCCTTATACATGGATATAAAATAGAATATCTTAAGAATAAAGTATCAAATATGATCACACTTACATGTTCCCAGGATCTGCACTACAACACAACATAGTGTGACTCTAGGTCCCCAACATAGTGGTTAGATTTCTTTTAAGGGAACGTGCTATGATACAATTATTGGGATTATGGTTAAACTGAGAGGGGAGTTAATCTGTATAAAGGATATTTTAAACAATAATTTTTTTTAAACCATATAAGCATAATCATAGAGTCAATACATCAAAACGCCAAATGCATGTGGAAGCCTTAAAGAGAGAAAACCACAAATCTTATTTGTTTGAATATTCTTGTAGGCGCCAACCTATTATTACATCAATCTACTAGCACTAACCAAAGGAGACACCAATCCCATGATTTACAAGAAACAACCTAAAGGAGACACCAATCCCCCTATTTACATATATGAATACCATGATTTACAAGCACCAACCTGAACGAGACACCAATCCCCTAATTTAATTCTGATTTTTATTTTTATCTACTTTTGTTCACAACTCTAAAAAGTTTCTTTTTAAATCTGCACACAGTTCTCTCCTCTCTAATTTTCATATCCAAACATTATATTAGCTCTAATCTTCAAAATACAAAAAAAATCTCTCTGCCTTATTCTTCTTTTACTACACACTAGAGACTATTTTATGTCTCCAAATTAGCACTTGTTTATGCTTAGATTTTTGGAAAAAAAAAAAAAAAAAAATCTAAACATGTTGTGAAGACAATCCCTTCTGCAAATAGAAGCGATCTCTCTAGTCCTATTAGAGGATCTAGCAACAAACTGGACAAGCAAGTATAGGCCTTCCTAGTTTATGTTGGAAAATTAAAATTAAGATAGATAACCTACCTCACTCTGATGTTAAGCACTCATTGATTTCATTCTTGGCCTTCTCACTTCCAGGTTCAATCCTCTTTATGTCGTCATGGATGAGTACCTACAAGGAAGATCAAACAAGAGAGACAAAAACATACATAGAATAGTTCAGACTGAGGTAGGTTATTTGTCTTACTTTGCATTTTTAACATAAACTAGGAAAGCATGTACTTGTTTGTCCGGTTTGTTCCTAGATCCTCTCATAGGACTAGAGAGATCGCTTATTCTCAAAGAATGGATTGTCTTCACAACAAAACGGTGACTCCACTAGGGAGCCTATAGCCCTTTCAACCTCTTTGTTGTATTATGTCTATTTGATCAGTTTGGCCAACCGTTTAGTTATCAGTCATTTTGATTATGTATAGGTTTGCACTTTGAGTGATTAATCCTTTAGAGTGTTATGTTTGGATTGCTTTTTGAAATTATTTTTGTTTTTCCAAGTAATGCTCGTCCAATGCTCTTTTTCCTAGAAAAGTCACACAGCCAACGCGGATTATTCAATAACAGTCATGCTAAAAGCCTTGTCAGCACAAGTTTGAGTGTAACAGTCACGCTAATCCCTGAAATTTGAGAAAATTTAGGGTTTTTGTTAGTAGGGTCCAATGTGTCTTGACCTTTGAGGTCTTTCCCTATCCTGTGTGCTTGGATTTGTCAGTGTTTTGGCTGATTGTCTTGATTATTTGCAAAATTTATCCCATTTTCTTTGAAGTATTAAAAGTGAGTTTGATTGAGTTCTTAGGGTTTTAGGTCAATTGGATTCATCACTTGTTTCTTGTTTGTGTCATTGGGATACTGATTTTTCTGTTGATTAAGCATTGTTTTCTCTTTTGGAAATCATTAAGAAAAAACACTTGCATTTGTTTTAGCTTTTACTTCAAAATTTTCTTTTCAAATTGCATTAGGTTAATTTGCATTGGAAAGTCATTTTTGGTTTATAATTAAGCATAGATCACATTGCTTGATTCTGAAGCTGAAAGAAGTGCATTATTATTCATTCGAAAAGAAAAGTGAAAAACATTTTCATGTAGGTGCATTTGAATCAAATTCCTTTTTACTTTGGTGAGTGCATTGAAAAGTGAAAGTGAAAGATTCATATAGTTGCATGTTAACGAATTGAATTTCATTTTTCTTTTGTTGGGTTCATTAAAAAGTGAAAGTGAAAGATTCATATAGCTGCATGTTAATGGATTGAATCTCATCTTGCTTTTGTTGGGTTTATTGAAATAGTGAAAGTGAAAGTGAAAGATAGGAAGATTTTTTTGTTGCATTCTTGATTATTGCATCAGTGTGTGAACCTCTTCCTTATGTTAGATAGCTTTCATCGAACTGAAAAGAATCATTTTCTTCATGCTAGATTGCATCATAGGTGTTCAGGTGACATCGATCTCTGAGACTTAAAACTGAAAATTTAATTGAAGATAAACTTAAAATTTACTTCAATTAACCTAAGGAGCATTTGTCATTAATAAAAAACATTTAGAGTTCAAGGATAGAGACATGTTTTTATGTCGTAAAACGTAACAGTTGTCATTGTTTGCCAGCGTTGTATCCCGAGGATAAAATCATGTCCCACATATGGAAGTGTATAGGACTATTCTACAGTACTTTTGGGTATATCGGAGGCACTCCATGCATGGTAAGTATATGGGAATGCTCTCATCAAATGGTTACGCATTAGACAACGCTACTACGGATTAGCACTCCCACGTACTGTCGCGTATATTTTGGGAGCCTCCTATAGGTTGCTATCCAGCCATAAGTAACCGATTATGTTGCCTTGTATACCATGATGCACTGAACACAACATTCGGGGAGATTGGTTGTCGTATGTTAAGTCCTTGGTTTCTCCAAGGTGTATATAGCAGTTCATGGTTACTTGGTAATCCTTTATGCCTAGTTTTACCCATTTGTTATTTATTTCCTTTTTGATAATAAAATTAATTGACCACAAAATCACCATTTACCTGTGAAACGAAAACCTCGTTTTGTCCTCAACATTAATGGTTAATTATAAAAATTGGTTTTAAGACCAAAGCATTCACCACCACACATTTCTGATTCATTCTGTGAAAAGACATCATGGTAGAACCACCAAGAGTTCTAAACGAGACCCCGAATATTCATGGAAATATTAATGCACCCGATTCACCTCAACTTGTAAGTATCGATAATGTTGACCTTGAATCTCTTGAAAGCCAAGGAGTTGAACTTGGTATTTTCCTAAGCATCCAACCTCTTTCTTCTCGACCACCTCCAGACTTGGTAGGCTCATCCTAGGACTCTCCTCCAGATAGTACTCATTATGTTTCAAATTACTTACTTTTTCCTCCTAATCCACTCTTTGAATCAGATTCTTCAGCGCATTTATCACCTCCACATCCGTATAGTCTGCTTGATACTCCCAACGTACCTCTAAGTCCTTCTCCTAGAACGACTCAAGTTCCTAACCGAGAGTTATTTCCAATCATGGAAACAAAAGGTGATAACCCACCTATAGTGTCAACACCCCAAGGTATTCCAGTGGAAGCTTCTGGAACTCACATTCCTAGTAAAGAGGTTGATCCTTTGTCATTGCTTCCTCTTGAAGGCTTTCCTTATGTTTCTTCTCCCTACATGACAACGGGGCCAAGTACACCTCCTCCTTATAGTAGTATTCCCTTGGTTTTGTCGGGTTATAACTCTCTCAATGATGATTTTTTAGATAATTTTGGTGCAAGTTCACTGTTTCACAATCCCATTTGGTCTTCTGGTGTTACGCCTACTACCAGCTCATTTTTCCCAAACATGTCGGTAACTGCACAGACCCCTACCCAACCTACAATGTCGGTAATTGAAACTCATGTTCCCCTTAATCTTTCTTCTCCTCCTGCTGTAGCCACAGTAATTGTGGTTCCTAATGTGAGTGGATGATACAAATTCATCCATCTAAATGTCTCGGGGGGAATATCCTCTGCCCTATACACCTGTTGCTTTGAGTGTAAGCTACACACCCCTTCGAGGGAAATTCAACCCATTGGTGTTGTTTCTAACCCATGTGGAACATCAATTCCATCTATATCAGGAAATGTTGGAGGGACACCTTTACAAGGTCAGCAAGTCCCTTTGTCTCAACCTTCCTATCAGCAACCTTATACTCCTATAGGCTCACAACAACTCCAAACTCCATATCAGCAAGCAGGTCCTCAAATGAAGTATGGTCCTCAAATGAAATATGCTTATGGGATTGGTAATCCTCCTCTGCGGCCAAAAATTCCTACTCAACCGCAACAAGGACCCTACTCGCAGCCACAACCATACATGTCTTACCCACAACCACAACCACAGGTGTCCTACCTACAGCCACAGTCGCACATGTCTTACCCACAACCACAATAGCATGTTTCTTACCAAATCCCACAAGGATCTTAACAGGACAACAAATTCCTATTCAACCCCAACAAGGACCTTACTCACAACCGCAACAACATATCCCTTACCAATCCCAATAGGGATCTTACCAACAACCATTGCAACAGTTGCAATAGATGCAAAAAGGACCTTACCAAAAATAGTATGGTCAATTTGCTTTGCAAACTCCATACATCCAATATGGTCATTAGACTCAATATGATCAGCCTCTTTATGGTAAAACTCCATACATCCAATATGGTCATTAGACTCAGTATGATCAACATCTTTATGGTAAAACTCCATACGTCCAATATGGTCATTAGACTCAGTATGATCAGCCTCTTTATGGTCAAACTCCATACGGTCAATCTCCATATGGTCAAAATACTTATGGTCAAACACCTTATGGAAAAAATCCACCTCAATGGGGGCAAGCCGAAACACAACAAGGCTGGAATACTTAGTTTGGCACATACTAGAGACCCTATACTCCTTATAACCCACAACTACCTTTTTTGGTGATGTTGGAATTACCGGATGTGTCAAGACTCACGAATGACCCAATACTTCACTCACCATATTAGCCTCCACTACCAACCAAAATTCCTAGTGATTGCCTGAATTTCGAGGTAAATTTGGAGAAGACCCCCAAGCACACGTTATGACTTACAATTTATGGTGTTCCTCTAATTCTTGGGTCGATGATTCTATTCAATTATGTCTTTTCCAGTGAACTTTAATGGGCGTTGCTGACAAATGGTACATAGAGCTCCCTCGTGGTGCTTTTCAAGACTTCAATACTTTAGCTATGGATTTCCTCACTCACTTCCAATTGTCAGTTTGATATGAAACTAGAACTCATCTCCTAACATCTTTAGAACATATGACTTCTACTCACATCTTTGATCATATCCATGAATGGAGGCATAGGCATCGTGTCATCAAATTTGAAATCTCGGATCTATTTTTGATTGAATAGTTCACTAAATCATTCATACCTACTATTTCCTAAGACATAACCATGGGTGGCTATGTGACTGAGGAACAATCCATCGCCCATTCCCAGTATTTGGATTTGGTTTATTCACAATCTGGTACATTATATGAACACTTAGTTGGCACCCAACAACCTTCGACTGGCCCTACCTCTTCCAAACCTGCAGATTCACCACCTATCGATGGCATCACTAGATCTGTGGCTCAGCTGTCTAGTAGTACTTAGCCTACCTCTTCAAAACATAAATCTACTCAGGCCGCTTCATCTTCAAAAACTGTTGATACTCCTAATAATCCTGGTAAAGCCTCAGAGGTAAATTTTGTCCAGTCTACCACAAAAGATAAATCCTCGAAAGGAAAGAAGAAGGGTAAAGGAAAATTTCTCCAGAATTCAATCAGGGTAGCTTTTCTTCTCTTCTTCAAGGATGTTTCTATATGTGTTCCATGGTGAGTACACTGACATCTTTCATCATTTTTATTCTTCGGGATATGGGATGGGAAGTGTGACAAAATATTGTGTAACAAAACAACCTCCTCATACTTCATCCTTGGACTTTGTCGTGTCTTGCTTTGTTTTATATGTTATTGATCACTTCATCAAATCATCATTGCACACCCAAAACCTTTCTGCCTTGAGTTATTTATACCACATTTCTAAATATCAACCAACAAAGACTTAGTCATGGCCGACATTATGTGAGTTTTATTTTATCAGAGTTGGCATGCCACGGGAGATTTGATCTAGATGATTTGGATTACTTCTCAATTTTCATGGTTCTTTAGCCCTCATGGGTTAAATAGTTGAACACCCACGATCATGCATTTTTATAATGTTCTAAAAGAGTTTCTCCAATAGATATGGAATATGGGTCCACTTCTATATAATGGATATACAAATATATGAATGACTTGCTTACCCATATTACTGAACACTAACTCCAACTTAAAGGGCTCAATCATCAAACACACATGACCTTGTGCCAGGACCATGTTCTTAAATGATTATTTCTAATGGATCTATAATCTGAGTCCACATTAATGAAGACATTTTGAAAAACACATGAATTACTAGATGCCCATATTTATTTATATTATTTATGCTAAATATGGAGTATAGGTCCATAGAAGAGGGTACACTTTTATATAAATGGATGTTTTAAAATTTAGATTATTTCATAACACTTTAGATATAGTAGGTAAAACATCGAGCTCTCATGAACTTGAGCTGGGAACATGCCTTAAGTGAATAATCTAATAGATTCAGAATATGAGTCCACATAAGACGATCCACTTCTATACATTCAGATGTCTAGATACCCAGACTCTTTCAAAACATTTTAGCTCCAGGATCTTAACCATTAAACACCATGACAATGTGATGTGACCCTTTCCTCTGTGCAGAATATTAATTGATTGGAACCTAACCATCCATGCCCTAACACTGAATTCCTTCATAGTTGTCCATTTTGGCACCCTAGTCCCCCAATATAGGGTCCACAAGGACTGATCCCTTGGCCCATTGTAACTTTGGCTTGTAACCTTGATTTTTTGACTTTTCAACTAAAACCAATAACATTAGAAAAAATTTCCAAACACAACCCTAACGTGAGTCCTGATACCTTTGGTTTTTCCACATCAAGCCATCATGAACCAATCACCATCCACCATGTGTTCCATCTTCCATGTCATTTGCCACATGTCATCCTCTGACACTCCCACTGTCACTTGCCAAATCCCTATTGGCTAAGAAACAAATCCATTTATTCTTGCCACATGTCATCCACATGGATTTTCCACATCATCTCCTTTCCATGTCAAGCTACTGCCATGTCATACAATATATTTGTCTAACCTTTATTCCATACACCATCCAGTGATCAGTTCTTTGATACCCCCATAGAGGAACCAACATTTCTACATCATACCAGGACACTCAATTGACAAAAGATTTGATGCTCGGTGCTACAGTACCCTGGTACAAATCCACCTTTGATAATCCCATTCAGTATCTTCTAATCATGGATAATTAGAGCTTAATCATGGATTAGTATATTAGATTAAGAACACTTTTTTTGTAAAAAAATATTTTATTAAAGTGTTAACAATTATGCCTTTATGCACCACTTGGTCTTATGTACCAACATTGTCCCTTCACTTTTATATACCAACACCAGCCTGGGATTGTATCACATACTGGTCTGGATTATGTACCACACCATGCCTCATACACCATCCAGTGATCAGTTCTTTGATACCCCCATAGAGGAACCAACATTTCTACATCATACTAGGACACTCAATCGACAAAACATTTGATGCTCGGTGCTACAGTACCCTGGTACAAACCCACCTTTGATAATCCCATTCAATATCTTCTAATCATGGATAATTAGGGCTTAATCATGGATTAGTGGATGAGATTAAGAACACTTGTTTTGTAGAAAAATATTTTATTAAAGTGTTAATGATTATGCCTTTATGCACCACTTGGTCTTATGTACCGACATTGTCCCTTCGCTTTTATATACCAACACCATGCCTAGGATTGTATCACATACTGGTCTGGACTATGTACCACACCATGCCTCATGGAAACACCAAATTTTGTTTTCTTATCCTACTTATTCCTCTGCTACTTGATCTTCAGCAAGGATCGGCCAAAGATTCTGTGTGCATTACTAAAAACATGTGTACTTCCTTAGCCATCAATGGAAACATTGCAACTGACATCAATGACAACATATGTGCAATAGAGAAAGGAAAAGGTGAGCAATGAGGTGGATGCATTGAAGCCACGACATTTCTTGTTAAAAGGATAAAAAATATTATCATGTAAGGAAAGGTATTAGCCATGACTTAATAATTTTTAGATGTAATTGGAAAACCTACTTGCACATAAGGAAGGAGTTGATAGACAAAATTAAGTTAGGGTTTCTCACTTCATTGGGATGTATATCATGGAATATTTACAATGTACCATACATAACCTACCAAAAATATGGGCTTTCTAAGACAAGGAACAAGGCAAGAAGACTAGACACTAAACAAACTACCTTTTTAAGGAAACAAAGATACCAAAAAATATTAGAGTGAACTTTTGATCACCATAGGTGAATTAGAATTCAAAAATTCAAGAGGTTGTTGGTTTTTCACAATCAAATTTCAATTGAATATAACAATTAAGTGATTCATATTCATATTCATATAGGGAAAGATAGTAGCTCCCACCCCTAAATCCATATTCCCATTTCTCTTAATTATGGTCTAATTGATGAAAACATATAATTCTTATAAGTTATTTATGACTATATTTATACATATATCTCAATTATAACATGATTTCAAATTAATGGGGAAAAATCATAAATTCATCTAAATACTTCCATGTGTTGTACCCTAATCATGCATGTTAGCACAATTTCTACTTCAACCTTGAGAGTATGAGTAATACCACCATATTCAAAGTGTATCAACTTATGAGAGATGTATATGATATAGAATAAGACACAACTACAAATAGGATATAGTTATGTTTTCCAAATCATAAAATTTATATATAATTAATGAAATTATAAAAAAAGTTATCATACTATCCTCGTGTAAGAATTTGTCCTAAATAGGAGCCTCTATTGGTCCATGAGAAGTATGTTTGAAATGAGAGCATTGATGTGAAACAATTGGTTTTTAATTATAATAGTCAACCAAGCTACATGCCTTTCATGGTCTAGAATTGACATGGTCTGAAGGCCCTACACTTGATGCTCTAGGTCAATCTAATGATGGATCTTGATGTATAGATACCATAAACAAGGTACGTTGAAATATATTGCATGTTAGGGATTATTTCATAGAACTAATGGCAAAAACCCTATCTCTAATATGATATGGTATAACGTTGGGTGACGGAGAGTTTGGGGTGGGGGATGGTTGTGGGGTTTAGGCATATGCCTAGGAGTGGATGACCTTCTCAATGGTTTACACCTAGCCTTTGCTCGATCCTAAATAGAGCCAAGACCAATCCCATATAAGTTACCCATGTCAAAATTGTTAACATGGAGACCGATAATAACTCAATCAACAATTTATGAATAAAATGCAATGGAACATCCAATCCATATTTAAACAGGAACACAACAAATTACGGAGATAACCATAAATACAGAGATGGAACATAAGTAATACTTCATTTCATTAATGTAAAATACTGAAATATGCTTACAAATAGAAATGAAAATAAACTAGCTCGAGCGATGGTAGCTTATCTCTGAGGAGAGATGTGGCGGCTACATGCCTCTGAACTGTCTTACAATGAGGATCAAAGGCCTATTTATTGTTGAGAAACAATGGAAAACCCTAAACATCCAAAAACCTAACCCTAGGAGATGAAGTGCCAAACTATGGGCCCCGTTTGGGTAAATTGGTACTTCAACTTCCCGAGGTCATAACTTTGGCATACGATCTCCTTTTGACGCACACAATACCTCATTAGAAAGATCTATCCGAGGACTAAAACTTTTTGATGAGCAACATCGGTCCATGGACCCATGTTGCTCCCAATTTTTCCCAAAAAAACGTCGTTTAGGGCCTTAAAACAGCTTTGGAAGTTCACGACCCAAAAAACTGCTAAAAATAGTAAACTGTGCTAGAATTAAGGAAATTGAAAAAACTGAAAGAAACAATGGTGGGGTTCCAAGTGGAATTTAAGGGTGGGCACCAATATCCACCTGGATCATTCCTCAACCGATTAGGAAGCAATGGTCCCCATTGCGTTGAGTTCCTCCATGGGATGAGGAAACTTGTGCTGAACTTGGTCCCTGGTGAGCCACTTGCCCTGGTGAAGGAGTTGGTCTGCTTTGAAAACTCGATACAATTGGATCTTCTGCTGGTGAGTGTGCTTGATCTACGTGTCCATGATCCGATCAGTTGCAGCTTATTCCTTGCAATCCGGATTTAACTCTATTGGTGTGAATTGTTCTACAATGTTGGATGTGCCTAGTAATGGTGGAAAGTATGGCCGAAGGTGATCCACATTGAACACTGGGTACAGGCCAAGGAATGGGGGAATGCTGAGCTCAAATGCATTATATCCCATAGCCATGGTAATGGTGTAAGGACCATATTGGAGTGGTTTGATTTCCCAATAGGCTCCCATAAGGCGTTCCTTTTGAAAATGAAACCAGACTTTGTTGCCCACCTGAAACTTGTGTGGCACCTGATGTTGATCATGTCGCTGCTTGTACTTGGAATTTGATTTCTCCATAATGTCGTGGACCCGCTGGCGGATATGTTGGATGTGCTCAATGAAGTTATTTGCCTTATCTGTTTCAGACTGGACATGAGTTGAATCTCCCTGAGTAGCTACAAATGGCATGGCCACATCAATGGGACATAGTGGCTTGAATCCAAAGCCTACCTGAAAAGGGTTGTGGCCAGTCGAGCTGTAGAGAGCCTAGTGATAGTTGTGTTGAACATAGGGCAGGCTCTCATCCCATGTGCGTGGATGCTTTGAGTTGTATATGCGCAGAATGTGTATGATCATCATGTTGACAACCTCTTTCTGGCCATCAGTTTGGGGATGGAAGGTTGTGGACTTAGTGAGTTTGGTGTCCAACATCCACCAAAGATTGGACCAAAATGTATTGAGGAACCTGTTGTACCGATTTGAGATGATAGACTATGGGATCCCAAAGTGTACTCACACTCGTTCAAAGAAGAGTTTAGTAGTGGCTTCTGTTGTGATATTCTTCTTGCAGGCCACCATAATGGCCATCTTCGAGAACCTGTCGATGACCACAAAAACATAGTCGTTTCCATGCTTAGTAGAAGGCAAGCCTAACATGTAATACATGGAGATGGATTCCCAAGGTCGACTAGGGGTAGGCAGCGGAGTATAGAAGCCTTGCTTCTTGATGGTCGGTTTGGCAATGGCGCAGGTAATGCAAGATCTGATGTACTTCCTAACATCTTGTCGAAGATTCGGCTAACAAAATTACTTCTGTAGTACTGCCACTATTTTCTCAACCTTGAAATGCCCAGCAGCCCGGATGCAGTGTACTTCCCAAATCATCTTGGCACACCCACTTGAAGGAACATAAAGGTGACCTAGGTGGCATAAAAGGGCATCTTGGAGGTGAAAATATGGAACATGTTGACCCTCCAAGAGTTTCTGGTATGTGTGGCTGAATTCTAGGTCTCTTTTGTAGAGAAGTGGCCAATCAGAAGTCTCGTGCCCACAAGAGTTAAGAACATTTGTTAATGCCATGATCACTGGTTGACTGAGGCAATCTATAACATTAATGGTGCTGCCCTTCTTATACTTGATATTCAAATGGAATTGTTGCAGGTATGTCGACCACTTCTGATGGCGATCATTCTGCAACTTCCCTTGGGTCCGTATGAACTGCAGGGGCCGGTGGTCTGTGTGGATGACCGTTTCCTTCCCCAAAATGTAATGTTTCCTTTGTCGGCAGGCCTACACAATGGAATACATCTCTTTGTCATAAGTGGGATACTTCCAGACTATGTCTGAAAGTGTCTCACTGTGATATGCCAGTGGATGCCCGTGTTGAGTAAGGACTTCCCCAATAGCATAGTCAGAGGCATTTGTCTCGATCTCAAATGGTTGTTGCAAGTCTAGTAATGCGAGCACTGGTTCCGAGCAGAGGCGATGTTTCAACTTTGTGAATGCCTTCTGTTGAGATTTAGACCAAAATAATTTTTCTTTCGCTCCTCCCTTGGTGACTTGACTCAAGGGCCAAGTGATATGAGAAAATCCCAACACGAACCTGCGGTAGAAGTTGGCAAGACCCGGAAAGCTGCGAAGCTCTATCAAAGTGGTTGGAGATGGCCAATCTCGAATGACTTGGATCTTGGTTGGATCCACATGCACCCCCCGTTCATAAATAATGTATTCCAGATACTGAAATTGGGTCATGCCAAAATTGCATTTCTCCAAATTAGCACATAACTTGTGTTGCGCAGTGTTTGGAGAACCTGTTGGATGTAGTGGTGGTGCTCTTCCCAACTCTAGCTGAAGATCAGGATGTCATCCAAGTATACAACTACAAATGAGTTGGTGAATGGCCGCAATATGTCATCCATTAGCCTCATGAAGTTTGCAGGAGCATTTGTCAATCCAAAATTCATAACCAACCATTCGAAAAGGCCCTCCTTGGCTTTGAAGGAAGTCTTCCACACATTGGAGGGTTTGATTAGTACCTAGTGATATCCTGACTTCAAATCAATCTTGCTGAAATATTTTGATCCCTTCAGTTGGTCCAAAAGGTCATCAATACATGGGATCGGGTACCTATTCTAGACAGTGATCTTGTTCAGTGCCCGATAGTCAATATAGAGTCTCCAAGTCCCATACTTCTTCTGTACCAACATGATCGGGCTCCCACAGGGTGATGAACTCAGTCCGATGTGACCTTTCTGCAGCATTTCCTGAATCTACCTCTTGATTTCATCGTTCTCCATAACGGAGCGCCGATAGATTGGTCCATTGGGTAGCAGCGCACCTGGGGTCAGATCGATAGAGTGCTTCACCTGACAGTGCAGAGGAAACCCTCATCAGGAAAACAAATTTCCCGGTTTTGGAAATGAGCTTACTGCATTGTTTTGCAGTAACCAAAGAGATGGCGGTAAGCGGGGCTACCTCTGGTATCCTGTACAACTTATTTTCCAAAGTAACAATAAGAGCACAAGGCCTTGACTCATACACAGCATGTCACTTCCACAAGTATGGTTGGCCTAAGAATACATCACAAACATCAAGGGGAGCAACTTCACACAATACTTCATCCATGGAAGGCTTGATGTTGTATGGAAGGCGACACTGCTGGCTCACGTGAATATCATGTCCTTGGTGAAGCCACTCGATGGTGTACGGTTGTGGATGTTCTGTTGTTGGTAAGCCCAACAACTTCATGACCTTTGCCGAAATGAGGTGTTTTTGGCTCCCGCTGTCGACAACGAACTGTAGCGGCGAGCCCTTTACCCACATCTAGAGTGGAAGAGACGCTCCTCCTCCTCTAGATCTTCGGGTTCCTCCTTCTGGATCTTCGTGGTGGCAATGGTGGCATTGGGCTCCGCATCGATAATTTGCTTCCCTTTCTCATTCCCCTTATCAGGTTCTGACTCAGAGTCGGAACATGCATCTAATTTTGAAGACTTTAGCTCAACCACCAGTGATTGATTGGCCCGACACTCACTTGTGTTGTGAGTGGAGCTCTTATGGAACTCACACCACTTTCCCGTGTCCTTCTTTGGCTTCACGTTGTTGTTTTTTGCTTGTGGCTTTGGCGGGTTGTCTTGGGCCACCCCACCTTGGCTTTGTGCTTTGTTCAGTGGTTTGGGGGTGCCTTTCCCTTACTTCAGATTTGTAGATCCAAAGTTTCACTTCTTCTATTTAAACTTCTGCTCGATCTTGATAGCGTATTCGTACGCCGTGCAGAGCGAGGAGATGTCCAGGAACTCCATCTTGTCCTGGATGTACCTGTGTAGGCAGCCACGTATTTGAGTACCAAATGCAGCTCAGAATCCTTGATACCCAACTTTATGCAAAGGGTATGAAAAATATTGGTAAACTTCGGCACGTCTTGGTCCCTTCCCTGCCGTAGCGTGGTCCACTTTATGTATTTATCCTTATAGCTTCTGACAAGGTAGTACTGCTCCTTCATGGCATTCAGGAATGAATTCCAAGTGGGTCTAGCTAAAAAAAGTGAGGCCGTACTTTTATCCTTCTAATCGCAGTAGGTTTCCCACTAGTCCTTAACAAGGGGGGCAGTTTTGAGAAGAGCGAAAGTAATATTTTCCCAACCGGAAAAAATCATGAACAAAAAAATACCCTTCTAGCGGATTTAACCATTTATCTACAACGTCTACATCTATCTGACCCTCAAAAATGGGAATGTCAAAGTTAACTTGTACCTTAAAGGGTGTGGCGCTTCCAGAGTAGCTGTTGGAAGTACATGTGTCGCCTTTGGGAATCCGCTGAAGGATCTGGGCAAAGTTGTCCATCATCGCATTCCTTTGTTGGTCGAGGGCCTCTTCGAGCAAGATTTTGATAGGATCTCCTGCCCCCTCGTCTTTCTTTTCATCCGCCATGGGAGGCCGTTGGGAATTGTGAGGCTAGTCTTGCAAAGGTTCGACCAATTCAAGCCCTAACTCCTTATATCTCGACCTTGTTGGTGACATGCAAAGAAAAACAGAGAAAGAGCAGACTGTTATGATACCACTAATCTAGATTTAAACAAGAACGCAACAAATTACAGAGATAACCATAAATACAGAGATGCAACAGAAATAATACTTCATTTCATTAATATAAAATACTGAAATATGCTTACAAAAAGAAATGGAAATAAACTAGCTCGGGCGATGGTAGCTTATCTCTGAGGAGAGATGTGGCAGCTACATGCCTCTGAATTATCTTACAATGAGGCTCGAAGGCCTATTTATTGTTGAGAAACAATGTAAAATCCTAAACATCAAAAAACCTAACCCTAGGAGATGAAGCGCCAAACTATGGGCGTCGTTTGGGTAAATTGGTACATCAACTTCCTGAGGTCGTAACTTTGGCATACGATCTCCGTTTGACGCACATAATACCTCATTAGAAAGATCTATCTGAGGACTACAACTTTTGGATGAGAAACATCGTTCCGTGGACCCATCCCAATCTTTCCAAAAAACATCGTTTAGAGCCTCAAAATGGCTACGGAAGTTCAGGACTCGAAAAACTGCTAAAAATAGTAAACTATGCTATAATTAAGGAAACTGAAAAAACTAAAAGAAAGAATGGTGGGGGTCCAAGTGGAATTGGTGGGTGGCCACCAATATCCACCTAGATCAACATCGCTACTATTATTTGGAGATTTATCAAATACCATAAGCTGCCAAATTTTTCTAATGAAATTTTTATGGTTAGAATCAACATCAATCCATGGAAAGATGCCTCTTTCTCCGATCAAAGGTTTGGTTGTTTCTAGGGTAAATAAATAAATGAACAATAATATCTTCAGTTACATGCAACTTTTCATCTTTTCCTTACTAATTTTGGTTGAGTAGAACTCTCTCATCCTATCCCAATATTCAAATATATTAGATAATTAGGCCATTGGCTAGGGTAATAACCAAGTGAAGGAACAACACTATCTTATGCAAAGTGGCCAATCAAATATAAGATTTCTCTCTAATGTTCCTAAGCTCACAAATTAATTTTATGAGTTCTTCTAAACATCAATTAATATTTGTGTGTGGGTCTTGTGGAAACATAAGGTAGATTTAAGTACTAACAAAATATTTCTAAAAATTTATGTAAATTTCTATAATTTAACAAATATGAAAATGAGATTTCAAATAAAATCTATTTATAAATAAGATATCTCTACCAAAATTATGAGTTTCAGTGACTACAATGTCCCTCTTGCTTACCCTTGCAAATATTATGTTAAATCAACAATAACATGCTCATGGTTTGGGGTGAAGGAAGAGGAGGAAAGTGATGTAGGTTGAGGTAAAAATCTAGAAAAAATTATCACATTTTTTAACACAATGGAATATAAATATGTTGTTAACATGTGCATGCATGTTCTTTTGTTAATAAAACTTATGTGGGAACTTCATTCCATGGCACAATTGGTTGCATGGAGCTTGGGAAATTGATGAATCTATTTAAACAAGAATGTTTGTGCAATCCTAAAAATCACCATGGGTGTGCATCCCTATTGAGAAAAGGGAAGAAACTTTTTGCAAGTTCCTTATCAACTTAATATAAATGTGTCAAATATGACTCATTGTTTCATGGTAGGAAATACAATGATTTTTAATCCATAAAATACTACACACATACACACACCCATAAAGATCATAAATATGACTACAATAACCACAATGTAATATTGAAAAATATAAATATAAAACAACATCAACTAGAGTCAATCCTAATTAGTTATAATAAACTATAATTAACAATATTTCACCTAGTTCTACTATAGTCAACTAGAATTTACATAATAAACTATAAAAAACAATAAACTTCCACAAAAATAAACTATAAGAAACTTTAATTAAACAGGGTTAACATTGGTAAACCATAATCATCTAAAAATAAACAAAATAAACCCAAACATGTTCAACCATAATATAGTCTATAAACCATCAATCCAACCACATAAACCATATTACTAACCATATTATCTATATTTGTATTACTAATCCTATTATCTATATTTATAATACAAAAAATAAAAAAATGTCTATTGTTATCCTCTTAAATATTACAATGGGATGTAACCCACTTTTATTCCTCTTCGAACATGATAATGTGACACCATGCTTTATTTATTCCTTTCCCATCACATAACTATAAAATCAAACACATCAACCATATTATAAATCATATTCACTTTACTTTATCATATAAACATATTTAAATGCCTCTTTTATTCTTTCTCAAATGTTATAATATAGTGTAATCATCTTTGATTTCTCTTTGAACGTCATAATGTGATATATTTTGAAAGAGGATTATTCCTTTTCCAAAGAATCATAATATAAAAAAATTAGAAATTTGTAGTTTATCGTCAAAGACAACCCTACCTTATCTACTTTTTAAATAAAAACATTTACCGTATAAACTATACTTCATCATATAAACTATAATGAAAAAGTCTATTATATTGCTTTTCAAATTTTACAATATGACATATCTTTATTTTAAATATCATAATGTGATACACTCATTTCTCTATTTCTTTTCAAATATGAATTCCTTTTGAAACATAAAAATACAAAAAATCAACTCATTAATAATATAAATCTCATAAATACTACCATTATTTATGTAAGCCATATAACTATATAAATAGTAGTGCATGATATGGAATATACAATTAACATGGTATAAACTACATTTTATCATATAAATCATAGTTAATTTGGTGCATGGGAAGGGTGATTACTATGTGTGAATTGATGATGAAGTGATAATAGGATTATGAAACTTCAACCCTCTCAATCCTTTATGGCACTTAGTTATGATTAATTGTGGCTTCAATCGGAAGGGGATTCACTGGTATGACTACTATCATGTTGATGATGAAGTGATAATAGGATTACGACACTTCAACCCTCTCAATCCTTTATGGTGCTTAGTTATGACTAATTGTCGCTTCAATCAGAAGGGGATTCACTGATACAAATACTATCATGTTGCAAGATGGGTGTTTTGGTGTAATAGTGCCACTCTCCTCTCCTTGGTTGATTCATGATATTCTTTTGTGTTTCTTCTCTATGATGAGTTTGTTTGTGTGTTATCTTTTTTTCCCTTTCTCTTGTCAATCCACAACCGTACTATGCTCATCTCATGGGTTAATTTGGATTTGGATTTTTTTGTTTGGCTCATTTTCCCATTGCAATTAAACTCTTTTGTTCTATGGGTTGTCAGGAATTTTTGTTTTATATATGCTACATGTCATGAGGAATTATTAAATTCTAGTTTCTAGCTCCATTTCTTCTTCTCGTGGTAATTTAATGGTATTTGAACTCTATTCTTGTGAGGCTTTTGGGTCACCTCCTTCGCATTGTGTTGTTGTTTATCATTAGTGATGCAACTATTCATCTCTAGTTTGATTCTAGGACTATAGTTTTGTATTTTCATTATGATTATCATATCCTCATCATGGCACATAAATGGATTCCTAAATCTAGCAAAATGGGGGACCATAAGGGCTAAATACATTCTCATTGGATTTCCTCCCCATGTCCTCAAGGAATTGGGGTCAACAGGAATATCATGTTCATAAAGAAACATTTCTAGTGGTTTACTTCTTTGGAAATTCAAGTGGAAGTTGAAGGTTTGGTTGCTTCAATTCGGAAATGAAGGAAACAAACTCCTATTCATCAAATTAGAATAGGATTTTAGGGATGCATCAATGATACAAGGTTTTCACTGTCAAGGAACACAAATACTTTTAGATATGTCCAATCCTATTGGCCTACTAGGACTCTTTTTTCCCTTGCACAAAAAAAGCAAAAGAAATTGAACAAAAATTAGTTGAACATATCATAAGCATTGAGACAAAGTTCACTATGTTATGCCTTGTCTTCTTTGGCTTAAGTTTCATGGTGTATGGTGATGGGTCTAGGAAAGATGACGAAGTAATTGACTTTGTAAGCACTTCAGCCTCTAAATATACCAACACCAACCCAATTTTCATCGAGAACGATCAAGAGATTCAACATCCTAACACGGATGAAGGATAGGAGGTTTGCCACTATCTTGGCCCACCTAGCACGCCATCCTGATATGTTCTTTCTAGCTATGTCATTTTTTCTTCATTACATAGTTATGCTCCTAGTGAAATTGATGTCCAATAGTTGTAATAAGAGTTTAGTTTACTATATAGCCCAACTAGCTCTTTCAAAAGTTATTTTTATAGCTACTTATTAAATTGTCTTCTTAGTTCAATTAGGGTCTAAGGTTTGGTTTATTTTCTAACCGATCATAATTTCCTATGGTTTTAGTAATTTTTGTATAATATGATTTTTTCCAACTTAAAAAAAAACAACATTAAAAATAACTTCTTAAAACCATTATTATAGAAATGTCATAATGTGATATAACATTAAGCTCAACCATATTATCAATCTCAAATATAGAATTTAAATTACAACTCTTCAATGTTGCAATGTGATATTTCATTGAAGTTAGGCATATTATCAACCTAAAACATAAAATATTAATTCAATACTCTTAAAATATTGTAATTTAACATAACCTTGAAGTCGACAATGATATCAACCAAAGTCAACAATAATCAATGATAGTAAACTATAATTAATTATATCCAACAAAATGTCAACCAAAGTTAACAATAGTGAACCAAAGTTAATAATAGTGAACCATAGTTAATGGTAGTTAACTAACCATAGTCCATGAGAGTCAAATATAATCTAGAAAGTCAAGAATAGCCAATCAATATTATTCATAACCTGAAAAATTTAGAAAAAGTTTATCATATTCCATATTTAAACAATTTTAACCGAAGTTAACCATAATTAACTGAAGACGACTGAAAGACACCATAGTAAATCAACATTAACAAATTCAAACTATAAATACACTATCGAGCAAAATTCAACCATATTCAAGCAAAATGAATCATTGTTAACCATGTTAAACCAAATTCAATCATAGTTAACCGATATCAACCAAACACTATAATAGTTTGGAAAACTTGATTAGATTCAATCATTTTTAACAATTTTTAATGAAATTCAACCAGAATATAAATCAAAGTCAATGACTATCCACCAACTCAACCACAATCAACCATAGTTAACCTAAGTCAAACACAATTGAGCATAGTTATCCAAGAAATGTTAATCATAGATAACTAAATTCAACCATAGCTAAATAAAGTTAACTATACCCAGCAAACAACTATAAAATTCAACCATAATCAAGAGAATTTAATGGAGTTTAATCAAATCAAACTATGGTTAATGGAATCATTCGATATCATCTATAGTCAACTATATTAAACCATATTCAACCAAATTCAAACATATTGAACCATCTTTAACTGCAGTCAACTAATGCTAACCATCATGAAGCAAAGTCAACCATAATTATTTATAGTCAGTTAAAGCCAACCATAGCTAACCTAGGTCAACCATAATTAAGCAAAAGTCAACCATTCTAAATCATAGTCAACCCTAGTTAGCTATCATATACAAGCCATTGCAAGGATAATTAAACAATGATAATTAACCATAATTAGCGGTTAGCAATATTATTAACTAAATTCAACCATAATTAACTAAAAGAAATTATAATCAACAATTGTTAATCATAATAGACAATAATTAACAAGGATGAACAAGACCATGGAAAACTTTAGGGTCTAATATTCGCAGGTGGTCTAATTTTCCATGATTTTTCCAAAAAAGAGATTCATCAATTTCCATTTTTTATAAAAATGATTCGCCCAAATTTTACAATATAAAATTATTTTACCTTAAAAATCGCCAATATTATATATAAAATCATTATAAATTTGAATAATTTTACAAATACATCAATAGGCATTTTATAATTTGCGCCAATGTTTTTAAACTTCAAGATAATTTTCCATCCTTAAAATTTTCCATTACAAGACATTGTAAACACCCTCCATTAAAAAAAAATAATAATAATAAATAAATAAAATAAAAATTATCAATTAAAATCAAAATAAACCTTAGAAACCATCATCAATTAAAATCAAAATCAACCTTAGGCAATTGACAATTAAAATTAACAACCTTAGAGAGTTTAAATCAAAGTAAACTATAATCTAATAATAATTAAAATTTAATTAGAACTATAATTTTTATTATTTATATTTAATTATTCTAAATCATTACAATTTTCTACCATGAAAATATTAAAATAATTTTGGAATAATAAAGTTAGTTAACACTTTCATATTCCCCACTTTTAGTTTTTTTATCTTAATTTTTATCACGGCTATATGTGAATAATTAACTAATATCTATATTAAAAAGTTATTGGTATATGACGATCAATATAATACATATTTTGTTTCTTTAATAATGTCATATATTAAAGTAATTTATTAATATTATAAATAGACCAGGTACAAAACTATCCTCCCAAGTGCAACAAAGTGATCTACATGTCTAATTTATATGGTTACAAAAGGATCTCGTATTCATATTGTTAGCAAAAGATTATTATGATTATGAAAAGTAATTGGAGAGAGCGATGGAGATGTGTTCTTTATGTTATAAAGTAATATGCAAAGGTAGTGTTATAAATTTATTAAATATACAGGTAACTAATATTTATTAAAATATAAATTTACTAAAATATATATATATAATATAATATGTTGGGTGATCAAAGAAGGATATGAATCTGAGATCTGAAGCCGGGGCGATGGCGAAAGCAGGCGTAAAAACAGCGAGATTCGATCCTGAGGCTGCGAGATCGGCGAGATTGGCGACGGATAAGTTCAGAACCTGGTACTTGCCTATCACTCCACAGGTGAAAGAGGGTTTCCGGCGCAGTTTGAGACCTGAGCATCGAACAGATCTGGCACCCAGCAGATTTAGCAACGTAAATGTCTGCGAAGCGCGTCCGGAAACAGAGCGGAGGGCCTTCAATCACTGCGTTTTGATATGCAGTGGTATGTTGATACAGATCCAAGGACTAGAAGCCCACGGCGACAAAACCTTGGAGGTAAGAATAAGAAATCTCAAAAATTTTGCACATCAGAACCCGGATCTGTTTCTACAGGCTGCAGATCTCGTTGAAAACCTACTCGAGCAAGTGCCATTGAGCCCAGATCGGGCATTATTTTACTTGATCCGTGGCATGGAGCTGAGATCGAGCCACGAGATCCAAAATCTAGAACCGCGAACTGTTAAACGACCCCCATTTTGGATTACGCCCTGGATAGGAAGCTGCGCCTGCGTCTACAGGAATTTGAACTGGCAGACTGATCCTCTAACCCCCCTCGGCAAGCTACGGGCCCGATCTGTTACATTCTGGCAGCTCCCAATCAGATCTTTCAAAGACCAAACATGGGGCGAGAGATTGGGTGTGGATTCCCTGAGATCTACAGTATGGGATACTGGAAAAGAGCGGATCGACAATCAGCACGTCTAGATCCGCGATAACAAGAAAATCCCTCATAGATCTAGATCTCAGAATCAGACCATAGATCGAATCAGGGAACAGAGAGATGAGCCGAGTACGAGGGAAGAGCTAAAGAATCAAACAGCACCTGCAGTGAATGCGCGGGAAGAGACAAAAAATAATCTCTTTATCAGATCCATGGAAGGAAATATAATATGCATCAGATTAGGAAAATGGGAGGATACAAGAAAGAATTGGAATCCCTCCATGCAAGCAACTTCTTCTCTACACAGGAAAAGTATTGCAGGAGGACCGTAATCTAATGGATTATGGTATTGGAAACAATTCAACAATCTGCCTCAGCACAAGGATACGCGGAGGCTGTTCTGGCACAAGCTCAAAAGGGCCTGCGTCCTTTAAAGAAGCAGTAAAAGGGAAGTTGGAACCACAAATGAAATCTGAGCAACAAACTACAGTACCGGGGACTTACATTGTTGAGCAGACATCACACAACCCAGCCTTAACAATTATCATACCAGAGGTAAATGAAATACACACTGATTATCTAACAAAAGCAGTGATATGCAGGTTCAATGGATTCTGGCCTAAACCAGAAGCTCTCCGTCAATGGATCTATTCCATATGGACAGAAAACTATGACATCCATTTATGTTCCAAAGGATTCTTCATTGTCAAGTTTGACACCATAAAGGACAAGGAATATGCATTAAACGAAGGGCCATGGTTCTGGGGCAATGCAGGCCTGTTTGTAAAACCTTGGTTCCCAGATTTCGACCCCAACAACATGGTAGTCTCCAAAATGCCTGTATGGGTAAAACTGTTTAACTTACCTATACACTTTTGGCACTACAAAGTACTAGAAGGAATTGGCAACGCTTTGGGGACATTTCTAAAAGTGGACAGCGAACGCCTATCAAAGGACATCTACACTTTCGCCAGGATCTGTGTGGAGGTCGATCTCAGTCAAGGCCTACCGGAACACATTCTCTTATTCCACAATGGAAAGCAATGGACACAGCCACTTGATTACGAAAACACTGCCTTTCGCTGCTGTATATGTAGACAAACTGGTCATCTTCAGAGTGCATGCCCACAAAATAAAAAAGAAAGGAAAAGAAGACAGCCCACAAAACCAAAAGGCTGGCAGTTTTCACCCACATGGACAGAAAATATAGAAGAGGAACAGAAGGAGGAAGATATCAGCGTACCTCAAGAAGCTGTAGAGGAAGGAAATAATCCAGAAACCAAAAATGAAAGCAGCACACACCACCCACAGAATAATGAAAATCTGATTGGATATGCTACAGATCCAAATGAAAGCAAGCCACAGCAGCAATATGAGAACACAGGACAGGAAATCGGGGGCAGCAAGAGAGTACACTCTTCATCAAGCTCAGATTCTGAAAAAGAAATCGTGGCTGATACGAACAAACTTCAAATGACTATTGTAACTGCCACACCCAACAATGAAGGTTGGCGGAAAGTGGAGAAAAAGAAAGGTAGGAAGGCATAGACAGCTTATTTTTAGATCATGTTCTTAGCAGAACAAGTTTTGATAACGCATATGCTATTTTAGCATCTACAACATGTAATTTTACTCATAATGAATAAAATTACGATTTTTCCAGTGGAAAAAAAATATATAATATGTTGGGTATGGAAGGGGTTATTTATTTTGAGAAATTTATTTATTTTATAATATATATAGTTGATGTTGAAATATTTTATTTATATAAATTAAAATATTTTATTTATTTTCTAATACTTCATAAATAAAATATCCCTCCATACACATATATAATGTTTTTAAATATTACGAAATTGATATAAAATTATTTTATTTAATATAAATATTGAAATACTTTATTTAGGCTAACACTAGTTTTTTTGGGTTATATATATAAGGAAGATAAAATGAATTACACATCTTTTTCATATTGGATTGCAATATTAATATTATTTTTAGATGTCACATGTCAATTCCATATGTCAACTCTATATTACGCAGTGAAAGAATTAAACATCTCTCTTCCTAAACAGCATGAAACAATTATAAATAAAATAAGAAACTTTTTGCTTTCAATTAGTTTTATATAAATTTGATGTAGAAATTAAGATGAAAATTGAATACTTTTACTTAGTTCATTAAAAAAAATTGTTATTATTAATTTGTTAATGTGACTATTATTTTCCAATACTTTTATTGTGTTTTCCTTTTTATTATTACTCTTTTTAATTGAATTGATATTATGTTTATTTTTTTTTATGATGTGAGGTGGTAAGGAATTTCTTAATACAATGATAAGTTAACTTGCAAAAGAAAATACTATGATAAGTTAACTTGCAAAAGAAAATACTGACATTAAAAGAATAAGAAAAATATAAGTTGACCATAAAATAAAATACAAATCTATTTTAAAATAAATTGAAATTAGACCCAGGCATAAGATAGATCTAGATGGCATCTAGAATTATTTAGAAGTATTTAGTTTCTAGGATATAAACTTTATATTATATACATTTATGTTTTGGATCATTAACTTGTTTCTTTTTAACTGATGAAAATGAACTCTAAATTAAAAAAATATGTATAAAACCTTTTCCATGATCAAATAACACTTTTAACTTACATAATATTTATAAGAAAAATTTATCTCACCAACTAATATATTCTTTAGCACGTAGTCTAACGAAGTGCAGGTGGAAATTCCGGTCATATTCAGAGAAAATCCAGCAATGATTTTTGTAAATCCAAGTTATAGTTGTTAAACTTCAAAATTTTAGGTGTCCTACACGTTTTTTATGGTGTTGAATCCATTCCCACCATCAAAAACACGATTCAAACACTACCTCTACAAGATTCTTTGAAATTTTTTTACCCGGATGCCAACCACTTTTGGCCTCCGCCTCATTAGACGACTCCATTCTTTAATAATGTTTAGTCATAATCTCATATATGAAATTATATATCAAATAATCTCATATATGATATCACATAGCTAATTCTTTAGAGAATGGGAAAACATATCATAATTGAGTTGGCAAACTAGAAGTGAAGACAATCATTACTAGGTGTTATTCACGAATGCATATTGACTCATTATCATTATTCAAGGAAAACCATGTCACCTAGAATTACCCTAGTAGTCAGTGAGGGAGTAAGCTTTCACTCTTGTTAAATGCCTTTGGATCTTGGACTATTATCCTATTTTGTGGGAGAAAAACAACCCCCTAACCAATTAAAAATAATTTTAAAACATATCCAAGTTGTAAATTAATAAGTTTTTATCCCGAAAATTTATTGTTCTAATTTTTATCATGCATGGTAAATTAATTATTATTATTATAAAAATTAATTGTTTATCTTAAAAGTTAAAAAACCGTTAAATTCCAGTCGGGTTTCAAATAGATCTATAGCAGGTAATTTGTTTCTCAAATATGATTAAAAATTCATTGAAAACTTCGAACATATTCCGCTAAAACTTTAAAAATTAATAGTAGGACTGGCTAAGCCGTCAAATTTAACGGTGGTATCGAAATCCCAACCCTGTTAAGGGAGTGAATTTTAGGTCAACTGGAGCATATTCTGGAACAAATATATTGGGTTCCATTCCACACGGCCTGCTCTGATAGCTGGCAGTCGGACGGAGTCCTGTACACGGAACATCAACATTTAAAAATCTGATTTTTTTATACAAATAATGGACCACCTGGCTATCTAGAATTGTGTACAGTGTATGTTCGAAGTTTCCTTCGCTTGAAGTCTGGTCTAAACCTAACAGCACATCATCAAGTCAATAACAAACGGCGCAATCAGCGTAAATTAATTTGCCCACATGTTTCAGAGCCGTTGCTCGTTCGAATGAGCGTGACATTAGATCTCCAAGTCCAATGTACTCTTCCGTCCCTACTCCAACAACTCACAATGACAGTGCGGCCCAACAAGTCGACACGGAATTCAATGGCGGTGATTCCAGAACCTTCGTTGGAGCAACACCTACGCATGTTGTAATAAAATATTTGCAACGCCTTCCGCGTTGAAAATATCACCACGCGGTTGGTTGTTTGCCCTATATATACATACAGCGAGTATCAAGTTAACATACAATAGAGACTCAATAATCACGCATCTCCTATACTATACCATACTACCCAATTTTTTTGAATTGTTTCTGCAAATTAGATTGCACCTGTTATACATACATCCTCTTTATAACAGAGAAAATAGAGTGGTGACCGAGATTCAGAACAATACAGAAATGGCTATTGCGAGGCTTCTTTTCACAATCTCGGCCCTTATTTCAATTATAAGTCTGCAAGTTGTTTACGGTATGTAACTGATTTCATTCAATGTTGGGTATGTTCATAGAGAATCTGTAATTGGCTTGGTTAATGATTTTCTGATCATCGGATCATAGTTATTGGTAACAAAATTAAGAATATTTTTTTATTTATGAAGTGCTAAGTATTGGATTGGTTAATGATCAGGTGGGATAGTATGCGAGAAGCTGCCCGTGGAGGTCTGCGCCTTTTCTGTGTCGTTTTCTGGAGCACGTTGTGTGCTTGAGAAGTCTATTTTGAGGGATGGCAATGTCCAGTATGAATGTCAGGTGAGTTTTTTTCGTTGATTATTTAGTCTAGTACTTGAGGTTAAATAGATTGCGGATTTTTGGAATATTGTGGTACTTGGGCTAGGTCAATTATGTCCCATTCTGAAATATTTCAGAAATTTTATATAGGCTAGGTTAATCTGATTGGATCTTGGAATATTTCAGAAATTTGATATGGGTTAAGTCACTTATATAGGATTTTGAAATATTTTAAGAATCTGCAATTCATAGTATCGTTTTAAGGATAGGCAATGTAATTTAAATAAATTTTATGAATAAAAATAATATGAATTGGCCTTGTATTCCAAAATATTCCAAAAATCTAAGGTCAACACAAATTTTTATTAGACTTTGGTATTTTCTACTTTGTTTCTTTTTAATTGATTGGGTAATCAATAATGTGCAGACATCCGAGGTTGTAGCTGAGAATATGAAAGAATTGATAGAAACGGAAGAGTGCATGAACGCTTGTGGGGTGGAGAGGATGACAGTGGGGATGTCCACCGATTCTATAGCAGAACGTGGCTTTACAAACAAGTTATGCTCTCCCCACTGCTACAACAATTGTCCCAATATCGTTGACCTCTACTTCAATCTTGCCGCTGGGGAAGGTAATTATTACTCCATCGGCATTCGATTCATATTCATACCTTGTACCAGCTGTAAATTAATATACTCATTGCCGTAAAATGATATACTCACTGAATATACTGCATGTCAGATATACTTGTAGCTATGAATTTGTTTATGGGTTTTATACTTTAAGTTAGCCCATGATTGATATATCTATATGTAATTTGTGCAGGTGTATACTTGCCCCGCCTGTGCCAGGCTCACAGGAGCGGAGACCGCCGGATGATGAGCGAGTTTGGCTCATATGCTGCTGCTCCTGCAACAATTGGTTTTGGAGATACAACAAGTGCTCCCACTTCAGCTCCATCTCCAGTTTCTTCATAGTTAAATTATTAAAGTAAGTTTCCACCTGTTATACACAGCTACCGTTCAACGTTTTCTCTGAATCATTGCTTATAAGTGTAAGCAATCTTATAGTTTTTTTATTTTATGTTTTCAGGATGTAACAACTTTCGATTTATTTGTTGATTGGACGCCATTTCCGGAAGCAGATTTTTTTAGTACTTACTGAGACGGAGAAGCCTGTTTGTGGCTCCTTACTTGTGGGATAAGAGGTGTTATTAATAGCTACAGGCCTATAATTCAGCTTATTGTTTGAAGGTTATGAACCAGATCATGTGGACACCAGAAATTTTCTAGCTTGTATTAGATGTGAATAAATTGTACAATCATATTGGCTCTGTAGGAGTTATTCTACTATGATTGCAGAGCACTATGTGATTAATTGGGAATTCTTTCCATTATTTTTTTCCTATAAATAAATGTATGATTGGTGATTCTATAATATTCTATGTATTTTGCATCAGTATGTGTATTTTGAACCGGTGCACAGTTTTCTGGCATGCTCGTGGAGAGGACTCTTTTATTTCTAAACACATATTTTCACTGTTATATGTCGAGCAGGCAGTCTTATCATTACCTTTTTGAAATCCAGTGTTATAATTTTTCCTTTAATGGTGTATTTTAATGGTTTAAAATGTTTAATGGTGTATTTTAATGGTTTAAAATGTGTTTTTGATTGTATCGATGATTTAAGTTACATGAAAAATTATTTATTTTTTATTTTAATAAATTATACAGATGAAAATCAAAATTTTTGAAAATTAAAATTTAAAAAAAAATTACAAAATCGGAAACTTTTCAAAAAATCTACAAAATTAACCCAAAAAAATTTGGAAAATTAAAATTTCAAAAAATTTACAAAATCAGAAACTTTCCAAAAAATCTACAAAATTAACCAGAAAAAATACATTGGAAAAGCTTTCCTTCAACAACGATGAATATGAATTGTATTAAATGATATTTTGTTTTTTTTTTTCAGAAAATAAAAAATGACATACAAGAAATAAAGTAAGTACATAGTTTCGTATAGCAGGTCAGTCATCTCTTCACACTATCGTTACAAAAACTAGAAGAAAGAAGACCATATCCTCTAAATTATATATTGGCTTCTAATTTATGTATTTCTCTATACTTAATAACTACAACCATCTACAACCATGTACCAGCAGAAATACATTCCATCATAGTGAGCTACAGAAATATTACTAAACCATGTTCCAACAGAAATACAGAAAACCTGGGATTACAGCCAAGATGGTAGAATAGAGTTGATGTGCCCAGTTTTGTGACCGAGCCACCAAAGATCCATCCCATGGCAAAAATGGGCAAAACTGATATAAAAGCACGGGCTCTTATATATCTATGCTACCATCCCGGCCAAACGTGATTCTAGCATAATTGATGAGCCCCGATTTTAACATATTGGACACCATCAAGTGCATCAATTTAATTCATGACCGAGCCACCAAAGATCCATTTTACGGCAAAAATCGACAATACTGATAATAAAAAAAACAAGGGATCCCTATGCGAGATCCTGGATAAGTGTACCAAATGTAAAACCCTAGAAGTGAACGTGATCCATAAACGCTCAACATTTTTCTTTCGATAATCTGTGTGAATGTGATCCATAGATGCTCAACACATTTTTCTCGATATTCTGTCTGTTGTATATTTTTTTTCCCTGTAGAGTCGCTGACTAATTAGCATAGTCAATGATGACTTTAGAATAGTCAAAAATTTAGATCTCTTCAATTCCCATGCAAGTGGCGCGAGGCTTAATAATCTTGGAAATGCAGAAGAGACAAAACATAAATTTACACACAAATCACACGAGTTACGGCTTTTTTATTGATCACACAAAACTTGATACTTACAATGAACCTGGTGAAGGGTATTTAACCTTTTCATACTAGCAACTTTCCTAAAATATTTTGACATGCAACTACACACTAAAAGTTGTTTATCACTTAACTCCTCTTAATTCAATGCTCAACACTCAACACCCAATACTTAGTTAACTGACTCTTTAATTTTAGCCAACTCCTCATGAAGGGGTAATTAGCTTATTTTAACACACCCCCTTAATTACAACCGCTAAACTAAAACATGACTCATGACAACTCAAACATGCTTATTGGCCTATGTCTCAGCTAAGCTTACAACACCCAAGTTTCTTCTATAAAACTCAAACACATCTTTTGCTAATGACCTAGTAAATATATCAACCAATTGATCACTAGATTTACAAGGCTTCAAGTGAACTTTTCCATTGTTCACAAGTTCTCTAATAAAGTGATATCTAGTATCAATATGCTTGCTCTTTTGATGAAACACACTATTCTTGGATAGTGCAATCGTTAAGGTATTGTCACAATATATTATTGTTGATTCTTGTTGTTTATGCTTGAGTCCATCAAACACTCTTCTTAACCACACTGTTTAACATGTTGCTGATGTCGCCGTTACATATTCTACTTCTGATGATGAAAGTGTCACAATGGGTTGCTTCTTAGATGCCCATGAAATCACACCTGAATTGAGATAAAACACATAACCAGAAGTGCTCTCCCTATCATCCAAACTGCCTGCAAAATCACTATTTGTGTATCCAATCAAATCCTTCTTTTTTGTTCTTGCATACATTATGCCACAATCTCTAGTTCGTGCTATGTATCTTAGAATTCTTTTTCCTGCACTCCAATGTGTGCTTTTTGGAGTTTCCATAAACCTGGAAATCAAGCTCACTCCTTGCATGATATCTGGTCTTGTAATTTTGAGATATATGAGGCTTACAACCAATCTTTTGAATAGAGTTGGATTGACATCTGATCCTTCATCATCCTTGCTTAACTTTGTACCTGTTGCAACTAGTCTAGAGACAGGTTTGCAATTTTCCAACCTGAATCTTTTCAACAAATCTTTGGCAGATTTATTTTGACAAATAAAAATTCAATTTTCAAATTTCTCAACTTCTATGCTAAGAAAATATTTCATGAGACCAAGATCTGTCATCTCAAATTATTTCATCATGGTTGCTTTAAATTCATCTAACTCAAAATCACTTGTAAAAATCATGTCATCAACATATAAGCAAACAATCAAAATTTGCCCATGCTCATTTACCTTTTTGTACATAGTAGGTTCAATGTTACTTCTACAAAATCCATTCTTGATCATGTAGCTAGCAATTTTGTTATACCAAGCTTAAGATGCTTGCTGCAGTCCATAGAGCACCTTCTTCAACCTATAAGCTTTCTCTTCATTACTTTCAACTTCATATCCTGGAGGATGTTGCACATAATTTTCTTCTTCTAGAATTCCATTCAAGAAGGTTGATTTCAAATCCATATGATATACTTTCCACTTGTTCTGCACTGTTGTGTCTAGAACTGCTCTTACATTGTCCAATCTCGCCACCAGAGCAAATGTTTCTCCAAAATCTATTCCCTGTTGCTGCAAGAATCCTTTTGCTACAAGTCTAGATTTAAATCTGTCAATTTCACCTTTCTCATTCAACTTTGTCTTGTACACCCACTTTACACCAATGAGATTTTTGTCCTTTGGTAAATCAATCAAATCCCATGTATCATTATTTTTCAATAGCTTCAATTTCTTCATCCATGCCTTGCACCCAATTTTCATCTCTAGTTTTTTCTTCAAATGAAGAATGTTGGAATGACAATAATGCAAAATTTGAACTAACATCCAAATCATCATAAATATCTTTCACACTTCCCATCCTTCTCTTACAATTTCCTGATTCATCACGTGATTGATTGTTGGGAGAATCTCAATCTATTGATCTACTTGAAGATTCATGTTGCTCTGAAAAACTTGGAGTCCTTATTGGTGTGTATATGTTTGGTGTCTTCACCTATGATTCTTGTTGCTCATTTTCTGCTACATCATCTTTTTCCATCAAAGGCACGTATGCATCAATTGTTTTGTCTACAGTTCCATTCCATGACTCCTGTTTTTTTAACACAACATCTTTGCTAATTATGGTCTTCTTTGTGACTAGGTTATACAATTTGTAAGCTTTTGATTCCTCATTATAACCAATGAATATGCATTTTTCACCTTTATCATTTAATTTTCCTCTTCGCTCCTTAGGCACATATGCATAAGCTACACATCCAAACACTCTGAGATGAGATACGCTGCAAGACATACCTAACCATGCTTGTTCTGGTACTTTGTTCATCACACTCTTTGTAGGAGATCTGTTGATCACATAAATAGCACATGCAACTACTTTTGCCCAATACTCATTAAACAAGTTTCTTTCTTTCAACATGCTTCTTGTTATATTCATAATGGTTTTGTTCTTTCTTTCTGCTACACCATTCTACTGTGGTGTGTACCTGCTTGTAAATTGTCTTCTGATTCCATGTTCTTTGCAGTAATCATGGAATGTTTTTAAATCATATTCTCCACCACGATCTGACCTCAATACTTTGATCTATCGGTCACTTTTGTTCTATGATAAGGCTTTGAATTCTTTAAACCTTGCAAAAGTTTCAGACTTTTGCTTCAATAAGTAAACACAAGTCTTTCTACTATAGTCATTCATGAAAGTGAGGAAGTAACTACTTCCACCAATTGACTGTATCCTTATAGATCCACACAAGTCTGTATGCACTAGCTGAAGAGGTTGTTTTGTTTGGTATGCAAGTCCCTTTGGAAACTTTCACAATGCTGATTTCCCAAGATACAACACTTGCAAGTACTAGCAGGTTCTCTGATAGGAGGTAATCCTTTGACCAGTTGTTTCTATTGCAACAATTTTAAACCAGAAAAGTGCAAGTGTCCAAATTGAAAGTGTCATAATCAATAATCATTAGAACATGCAACTGTAAAAGAACTAACCTAATCACTATAATTCATAATTACATGAAATATTTTGTTCATCTTCATCTGCACCTTAGCTATTAGTTGTTTGCTTGGGGGATTGTCATATATAACACATTCTTGACCTTGAAAGATGACTTTGTACCCTTTGATTTGTGTCAATTGACCAATACTTATTAAATTATGTTTGAGACTAAGAACATAATATACCTTTGAGATTGTCTTCGACTATCCTTTTTTGGTTAGAATGTTGGTCACTCATTTGCCATCTACAACCATAGTCTTGTCAGTCCCCAAATTTACCTTTCTTTTCACAAGTTGATCCAAATTTGCAATCAAATTCTTATTGCATGTCATGTCGTCACTACAACCACTATCCAATAGCCACACATTATCAGAAGGTTCATGCATGTTATGGCAAGCTAGGAACATAGAGTTAGTACTATCTATAGTGACATTAGCTCTCTAGTTTCTTTGATCAACTATCTTCTTCCTGCAATCACGAGCATAGTGACCAAATTTATTGCAATAATAATATCTTACCTTTGACTTATCAAATCTTTGATTATTGTTGAAGCTTATGTAGTTTCTTTCACTTTCATGTTCATGCTCTTCTCGGCCATTTTTCTGACCACCATATCTTCCGCCTCATCCTCTACCTCTTGATCTATTTTTGTCTCAACCTCTGTCTCTTGAAATAGAAACCTGACTTTTGAAAGCAGTTTCTAAAGTGGAATCTTATTTCTATCTATCCTTGCCTCCTGTGATAGAAGTGATCTCATCAACTCATCAACTGTAAAGGATGTCAAATCTTTGGCTTCTTCTATGGTTGCTACCACAACATCAAATTTGGTAGACAAAGATCTGAGGACCTTGTCAACCACTGTTTGATCTTTAATTTCTTCACCATAAATTTTTAACGGATTTACAAGAGTTATGACCCGATTTATGAAAGAATTGATGTCCTCTGTCTCCTTCATCCGCAAACTTTCAAAATATCTTCGTATTCTGCAACTTAACAATATTGACTTTGGTCATACCTTTATAGTTTGTCGCCAAAGCATCTCATGCTTCCTTTGTTGAAGACGTGATCATAATCTTTTGGAACACTACTCGATCCACTCCCTGCTGGATAAGCTGCAACACTTGTGTATTCTTCTTTATATTCTTCTTCCATTGTTCCCTCTTTGCATTAGTGAGAGCTTGTTCTTCTGCTTCATTCTTAGGTTCTGAAAACCGAAATTAGACATAATCCTAAACACCATGCGCTTGCAATGTGGTCGCCGTCTTAATAACCCAGACATCATAATCCTTCCCTATAAATGGTGAGAACTGAAACTAGAAATTTGAGAAAACCATCTTTCTTCAGAAAATTCTCTTCAAAAAAACTTTCTTTTAATAAAAACTTTATATATTTACTTTTATATAAAAATATATTTTTATACTTATATATAGAAACAAAAACTTTTATAACAAGCCTTTTTAAAAACTTATTATAATCTATTCACTTTCTCAAAAAGAAACTTTTATGAAACTTTACGAAAGGGAAAACTTTTATCTTAAAAGGCCTTTAAAAAAAAAAAAAAGCACTCTCATAAACAAACTTAAATAAGCCTACTCTCAACGCTCGTTATAAAAACACTCACGTTATATGAACCTTTTATAAACAAGAAACTTGACTTAGTAACGCGCCTTTCGTGATGAGGGCATGTGATTAACACCTTGCACGATGTGGAGATCAGCGTTAGTGCTTAACGCTTTAAAACTTCACTGAACCCGCGTGTTATGACATATTAAAGAGCCTCTTGATGAGGGTACATTTCTTTGACTGTGTTGTATATGCGATGAAAACATTCCCCAATGTTGTACTCAAAACATCTGTGACAGTATTTTCTTTCATATCTTTCATGATATACTGGGTCCATGGCTGTTCTGCTGACTCCGTAATCTGTCCACCAGTTCTGAAACCATTCACATTGTAGATTTTTCTGGGATGCTGCCATTGTGCTGAATTTCAACTTTGTGTAATGGGTTTCTTCTCTGTCATCAACATTCATGAAGTCCCACCACAACTTTTTATAATCTGAAAAATCATAAACTGTGTCGGGGAACATTACCTTGGGATCATTTCTGGGCCATCGAGCACATGGTTGGACTTGAGGGTGGTTGATCCACAAGTCTCTGGTTCGGTAGATGTAATAATAGCTTTCATAGATTCCTGTGTCACGGCCTCCATGGTACCAGATACCGGCAATGTCATGAAAATTCATTTCCAGGGCCCGCCTTGCGGTTCCAGCATCTACTTTTGCTTTGTCATACATCATATCATGGATCCATTTTCTACCCTTTGGGTACACCTTTCTTTCAGGTACATAGTGCTGGAGATCAGTGTGAGGCTGTAAGTTGGCATCAAGGACTTTTGTGTTCCTTAATTGCCATGTGGGTCTCCAGTTGTCTCTGTATGTATCCCAGTCTTGATTATCTGGAATGGTTCTCAAGACCTCTCGTTTTTGGTGCTGGTCCCACTCAGTAATAATCATCATGACATGTGCTGCATTTTGTCCAAGGTATTCCCTGCTAAGGAAGTCAGGAAGACAATTTTCCTCTCCTTTGATGTGCTCTATGAAAAAATCAAAATTTGTAAAGAGTGCCTGCCATTTGGCAAACTTTGCTTCTTCTGGTTTCTTGATGTCCTTGGAAAGGACTTTCTTCATTGCTGACGCATCTGTTCTGAGAAGAAAACGCTTGTTTATTAGATATACTGCAAACTTGCTGATGAAATTCCATGCAGCTTTCACTTCTCTTTCAATTACAGAATAATTCTGTTCTGCTGGGTTCCATACCCCTGAGGCAAACTGTACCACTTGTTCTTCTTTCCCGACTTTTTGTTTCAGAATCCCTCCCCAGCCTATGTCACTAGCGTCGGATTCAACTATCTTGAATGCCTCATCATCTTCTATATACAGTATAGGCAAAGACTTTACCTTTGCTTTGATTTCTTGCACTGCTCTGGTATGGGCATCTGACCATTGAGGGGGATTTTTGCCAAGCCGCTTATTGAGTACTTTCCTGTCACTGGCACAGTCTTGATAAAAACTGCTTACAGAATTTAGGCAGCCAAGGAACCTTTGCAGTTGTGTCTTGTCTTTTAAGACATCTGGAAATTTGTCTGCAAAGTCAATGGCATGTTGTTGCAGAGAGATTTGTCCATTAGAAATCTGGTGACCTAAGAACTTTATAGAAGTCTGAAATACTTCTATTTTCTTTTTGCTAAGCACAAGCCCATTTTTCTTGACCAACTTCATGAAAATATTTACATGTTTGAAATGATCATCAATACTTTTGGAAAAAATTAAAACATCATCAATATATACAAGTAGCCAATCAAAATATGGCTTAAAAATATCATCCATGACCTTTTGAAACTTTGAAGGAGCATTTTTAAGACCGAATGGCATGACATTCCATTCATAGTCCCCTGCAGGAATACTAAAAGCAGTTTTGAACTTATCTTCCTCATCAATGGCAACTTGCCAAAATCCTGCTTTTAAATCGAACTTTGAAAATATTTTGGCTCCTGCAATTCTTCTGATCAAATCTCCTTTATGTGGAATGGGATAAGTATCATCGGCCAAGACTGAATTTAGAGGCTTGTAATTTATCACAAGTCTAGGGATACCTCTAATTTGTTCAGCTCTTTTGTTTACATAGAATCCATAGCAATTCCAGGGGCTAGTGGATTCTCTGATCAATCCTCTGTTGAGCCACTGCTGAATTTCGTTTTGGCATAGTTCTCCGTATTCTTGGCTCATAGGGATTGCTCTGCTTTTACAGGGCTTTCCTGTGTATCCTTCTTTATAGGGCAACTTAATGGTATGTTACTTTCTGTGCCAAAAAGCATTTGGCTCTTCTGAACAACATTTTTCTTCCAGTTTTTCTTTCAGTTCTTGGATTCTTCTTTTGATTTGGGGTAGTTTCAGCTGTTCTTCTACTCTCAATGTGCTGTTTAGATCTTTAAGATCTGATAGCAAAGATTCTGCTTTGTTTAATTTCTGCATGGCTTGAACCATTGTAGAAACTCTTGGGGTTGAAACATAAGGAAGCTCAATTCTTTTTCTTCTACCTTTAGATGTGGGTACAGAAATAAAATAACCAACTCTACTTCCTTTCAACCTGGCTGAGCCATGAGGTTCTACTGCAGCTAAAAATACATTCCCTAATATACAATCAACAGGGATGTCTGCTATGGCAAACTTCATGTATACACAGTGGGTATCAAAACATAGTGAAGCTCTAGGAATTTCATATTTGAGTTTCTTATTTCCTAGGCCTACAACTTCTCTTTCAGCAGAGACCCAATATTTCGCTGGAATATTTCTGATGTTAAGAATATTAATGTCTGCACCAGAATCTAATAATGCAGTCATGAAAAATATCTGGCCTTGGATACAGATTTTTACCTTGACATGATGTTGCTGATATGTGATGGTAAACAGTCTCATATCTTGAAAGCCAAAATTTGGGTCTGACCTTCCTTCAGCAACTTGAATTTCTTGACTATAGGCTGCTGTGTTCCAGGATTCTTCTTCTTTTTCTTCTTTAATCTCCTTGCCTTTCTTAATTTCTGCAATTTGAGCTTTGATTGCAGAAATCTCTGCTTTGAGTTGGTGAATTTCACCACTCACTTCTCCCAAAGTCAGGGATCTTACTTTCCCTGGTTTCTGGTGATGCATTTGGAAAGATTTAGTGTTCCTTTCATAGGATGCATCGACAAACAAAGGTTTCTTATCTGATTCTTTTGAAGCTTTTGATTTAAGCTGATCTGTGAATGCTTCTATCAGGCGGTTCTTCATGGCTCCATCTTCCATTGTCCTGATATAAGATAAAATCTTCATTTCTGCCTCTTCTTCAGCAGATGCCATTAGGACTTTTTCTTTAGGAGGCTTTGTCCTTTCTTCCTCTTCACTGGAACTGTACAAAAATTCAGAGTCATCTTCATAAAATATATGACATGCACATTCTTCTGAATTAGAGCAAGAACATTCAGATGATTCAGAATCAGAATATTGGCCCATATTAACTTGAAATTCTTCTTCTAAAGTGCTAAAAGAATCAAGAGATGATTCCTCTAATTGGTGCTGCTGGGCTGAGTCTTTGATAATAAGATTTGGGCACCTTTCTGTAACATGGGTCTTTGATTTACATCTCAGGCAAAAGATTGGGCCTGAATGCTCTTTCTTAACCTGTTTAGCTTTTTGAGCATAAACAGCTGTCTTTTTTCCCTTATTAAGCTTTGATTCTTCCCCTTGGGGACATCTTGAAGCTGTATGCCCAGTCTGGCCACACAACCAGCAAGTAATTTTGTTCCATTTTTCTTGCTTGGATGTATGCAAATGGATGTCAGAAGGAGTATAATAATGGGTTTTTGGGATATATTTGTAGTGACCCTTCTTTTTATGGCTTTTATCCCTTGTAGAATACTTCCTTTTATTTTTTGGATAATTCCTTCTATTCTTGTAGAAAGTCTCTTTGAATTCTCTTTTGGCCCTTTTCCTAGACTTTCTCTTTTTGACCAATGGGTCATCTATTGTCAGTCCATATTTGCTGCAAATGGACTTTCTATCTGGTAGTCTGGACAATTTTTCCAAAGACTTGTTCACCTTTGAACTGGTACAAAGACTTACCAGTGTCTTTGTAATATGGGAATAAATTTCTCCCCATGTATAAGACTCAAAAGGCAACTGAAAAATTTCTTGCAATCTAATATAGTCAACAAATCTAGAGGGTAGAGCAGCTAGATATACCTGCTTCCAAAGCAAGTTTTTGGAATCTTTCACCTCATAGATTCGCTGCATCCAATCTCTATGAAAATCATCAAATTGAGACATCTTATGACATTTGAGGTTCATCAAAATGACCTCATGCTTGTTGGCAATTTCTGTCTCACTGCCACACCAATGTTCCAGAATCATTGATGTTAGCGCACCAATCATATTGCTTATTACAGTACCATCAGGGTTATGAATAACATCTCCTTTTTCATCCTTGAGAACTTCTGCTTCCATGGTCTCAATAAGTTTAGGAGAAGATTCAGTTTCCCACCATCTGAGAAGAGTACCTGTAAAACATTGGATGATGGTTCTGCAAGCATCTACCTCTGATTTTCCTCTAAGACACATGAGTTTATATTCAGTATACATTAAATCAATCATCTGGCGAATTTGGCCAATGCTCATGTTGTCTATATTCCACTCTCTGTGGGAATCAGGGAAGAAAGTATGGGCTTCAGGCAATTTTCCCTTCCCTTCAATGTCAGGAGCAGAATATCTGGAAAATCTATGTTCAAGAGGCTCATAGATTGGGAGGATTTGTGTTTCCTGAGACTTTTGTTCTTCTGTTTCTGGTTCCCTAAATAAGGAAGCAATACTGATGTGTTCAGACTCACAAGTCTTTGAGGTGGTTTCTTTGGGGAACAGCAGAGGGAATTTATGTACATTTCTTATTGGATTCTCAATCTTTATATTTATTTTCACCAAGAAAGAATTTGGAACTGGCTTCTCAACTTTTGTGATCTGCATCCTTTCAAATTTCTCATTCAAGCCAGTAAGGAGTGTCTTAGTTACATCAATATGTCCAACTAAGTTTTCTCCTATTTCATCAATCTTATTCAATGATTCCTTGGTGTAAGAACAAGTCATGCTGGAATCAAATTGTAAATTATTCAAACAAGAATTTACACTATTAAGTGAGGACTGTACAACATCTACTTGCTTCTTTACATCTTCTGCTTTAGCCACATTCATTTCCAGACCCTTTATAGCAGTATTGGTCCAATTTAACTGTTCACTAGCCTTTTGAATTCTACCATCAATTCCTAAGGCATTATCATCTTTTTGAACCAGGGGAATGGCTTTGGCTGCATTTGTCTTTTCTCCCAAGATGATTCCTTTATATGGGGGAAAAGTAGTAGGGGTTTCAACTGTGGATCCATCAATTGCAGTCCATCCATGCTTATCAGTCATACTGCTAGAAGTAGCACCAGTTAAAACATTTATAGGAGCAATTTTATCTTTCCATGAGTAGAAAGATATCCAAACATTATTTACTTCCATATAATGTTTCCAGTCTGTTGCTAACTTTCTTTTCTGATCTGGGGTATATCCTTGGTCAAATTCATCTGCTTGAGGATTTGTATACAAATCCCAATTCAACATTTCTTTCATCCATTTAGAACTGATTTGTGATTTTAAGCATCCATCCATAAGTGCAAAAAACTTATGCATTTCCATGACTGCAGGATTTTTACAATAAGAAGGAATCTGTTTGAATCTGCATTCTGGAATCAGTTTTGATTGCTCAAGTTTCCCCAACCCATACCTCGGCTTTGCTGGTCTCATTAAGTAAATCATCTGAGTAAGCCTAGGGTCTTCTTCTTCTATTGAATGGATCATGAGAACATGATCTGAATCGGGCTCAGGCTCATGTGGGAAAGGAATATCAGAACATTTAGGATTCGGGCATGAGCTGATAGAAGTGGATGGAGGAGCAACACCAGTGCGAGGATTATGGTGCAGATGAACATTCTGTTCAGCCAGGGTAAGCAGATTTATGACATTTGTGCAATCTGGACATTTTACTTCTAAAGAAGAAAAATTAACAAGCTGAGCTAATTCGAAAAGCTGTGGATGTTTACAAGAAGAAAAGGATGATGATGAATAGGCAGTATCGACAGTGGAAGGATCTCTGTAGTATTTGGATGTTTTACAAGCAGCGTCTATTCTTCTCCGATCAATGGTTGACCTGCGAGGAAAGGATATGACTGCATTGGAAGCATTTTCAGTTATGTTGGCAGAAGTGATATTTCGGGGAATTTGTGGCCTGGAGTGATTTACAACCCAATGTTCAGGGAATTGCAGATCTTCCCATTTTATCAATAGATGTTCAATCTTTTGGTTCTTTGGGTCAGTTTTGACTACCACACTTGATTTGGAATCTCGACTGGGAGTATGACGGATTGCTGGCCATAAAGTGTTGGTATGTCTGAAACAGGCTTTGGTCTGGATGGCTATATTGTTCCTTTTTCTCTTCATATCAAAACCCGTAGTATGGATTTGCAGCTGTAAGATATCTTTAATGGTTTCATCAAACACATATATGGAAAAGTTTGGAAAACAATCAAAGTATACAGGGCCATCAGACAAAGGGGCTACAATCCCACTGATTATAGAATCTGTATATCTGTTGTGCATTAGATCTCTAACAGTAGCAAGCACAAATGTTTTTAATCCTTTATGAACCAAAGGATTGATGCCAACTCGAATGCAACCAAGATGCAGATAATTTGTCTTTAACCTTTTTGCTTCTGCTTGTAAGGCCTGAGGATTTAGCAGTGGTATTGTCTGAATACTCTCAGAGTTTTCCTGAACTTGACTAACAGACTCTTTAATGCTAATTCTAGATGCAGCAATTAAATGGAAAGGGGCTAAATCACTATAGACTTCAGAGGGTGTTATATCTGGTAAAACCCATCTTGCAGAGGGCTGAAATTCCTCATAAGTAAGTTCAGCAGAGTTTAAGGTTCTACTTGAACTATTTTCAAACATTTCTTTAAGGGGATTTTCTTCTGGATGGGAATCATTATCTTCAAGCTCTCGAAATGAAACAGACTTTCTGAATGGCTCCATTCTTACTTAAAACAGTATAGATCTGAGTACAACCTTTAGAACCAGACGTTACTAGCTCTGATACCAATTTCTAGCAGGGGCTCCTGTCCAAAAGTAATGAAAAGTAATGATTCTTTAAGCTTTAAGTCATTTCCGTCCGACAAACATTACTGTTGGTCGGACGGAAATGACTTAAAGCTTAAAGAATCATTACTTTTCAGTCTTTACCAGAGCGACATCCGCACAAATATTCGGGTCCATAAAGCAGACCGAATAATTGCTTTCGAGTAACGCATGAGATATAGTCTGTAAAGTAGATTCATGTACTTAAAACAAATCAAACATTATGGCTATCTACACAGTGGATACTTTTGTACAAAAAGCCCACGAGAAAAGACTAGATGAGAATATTTACACTATGGAAGCTTTTAAACAGTAAAGCCCACGGGAACTCTGGTCACAATTAAGCCCTTGTGACTGGTACGTAATCAAAATACAGTCAAATCAGGGAATCTGCTTCTTTTATAAAGTAGATCATCACATGCCTTTGTATAAATCCTCTGGACTATCATGGGTTTGCCCAGTATGATTTGATGCTGGACTTTGGTTAAGACATACCATTCTAAGTGCTCTCTCATGTATTCCTGGAGGGAATAATTTGTCATGTGAAAAAGGATCCCACTCTTGTACTAACATTTCTTTGACTGTGTTGTATATGCGATGAAAACATTCCCCAATGTTGTACTCAAAACATCTGTGACAGTATTTTCTTTCATATCTTTCATGATATACTGGGTCCATGGCTGTTCTGCTAACTCCGTAATCTGTCCACCAGTTCTGAAACCATTCACATTGTAGATTTTTCTGGGATGCTGCCATTGTGCTGAATTTCAACTTTCTGTAATGGGTTTCTTCTCTGTCATCAACATTCATGAAGTCCCACCACAACTTTTTATAATCTGAAAAATCATAAACTGTGTCGGGGAACATTACCTTGGGATCATTTCTGGGCCATCGAGCACATGGTTGGACTTGAGGGTGGTTGATCCACAAGTCTCTGGTTCGGTAGATGCAATAATAGCTTTCATAGATTCCTGTGTCACGGCCTCCATGGTACCAAATACCGGCAATGTCATGAAAATTCATTTCCAGGGCCCGCCTTGCAGTTCCAGCATCTGCTTTTGCTTTGTCATACATCATATCATGGATCCATTTTCTACCCTTTGGGTACACCTTTCTTTCAGGTACATAGTGCTGCAGATCAGTGTGAGGCTGTAAGTTGGCATCAAGGACTTTTGTGTTCCTTAATTGCCATGTGGGTCTCCAGTTGTCTCTGTATGTATCCTAGCCTTGATTATCTGGAATGGTTCTAAGGACCTCTCGTTTTTGGTGCTGGTCCCACTCAGTAATAATCATCATGACATGTGCTGCGTTTTGTCCAAGGTATTCCCTGTTGAGGAAGTCAGGAAGACAATTTTCCTCTCCTTTGATGTGCTCTATGAAAAAATCAAAATTTGCAAAGAGTGCCTGCCATCTGGCAAACTTTACTTCTTCTGGTTTCTTGATGTCCTTGGAAAGGACTTTCTTCATTGCTGACGCATCTGTTCTGAGAAGAAAACGCTTGTTTATTAGATATACTGCAAACTTGCTGATGCAATTCCATGCAGCTTTCACTTCTCTTTCAATTACAGAATAATTATGTTTTGCTGGGTTCCATACCCCTGAGGCAAACTGTACCACTTGTTCTTCTTTGCCGACTTTTTGTTTCAGAATCCCTCCCCAGCCTATGTCACTGGCGTCGGATTCAACTATCTTGAATGCCTCATCATCTGCTATATATAGTATAGGCAAAGACTTTACCTTTGCTTTGATTTCTTGCACTGCTCTGGTATGGGCATCTGACCATTGAGGGGGATTTTTGCCAAGCCGCTTATTGAGTACTTTCCTGTCACTGGCACAGTCTTGATAAAAACTGCTTACATAATTTAGGCAGCCAAGGAACCTTTGCAGTTGTGTCTTGTCTTTTAAGACATCTGGAAATTTGTCTGCAAAGTCAATGGCATGTTGTTGCAGAGAGATTTGTCCATTAGAAATCTGGTGACCTAAGAACTTTATAGAAGTCTGAAATACTTCTATTTTCTTTTTGCTAAGCACAAGCCCATTTTTCTTGACCAACTTCATGAAAATATTTACATGTTTGAAATGATCATCAATACTTTTGGAAAAAATTAAAACATCATCAATATATACAAGTAGCCAATCAAAATATGGCTTAAAAATATCATCCATGACCTTTTGAAACTTTGAAGGAGCATTTTTAAGACCGAATGGCATGACATTCCATTCATAGTGCCCTGCAGGAATACTAAAAGCAGTTTTGAACTTATCTTCCTCATCAATGGCAACTTGCCAAAATCCTGCTTTTAAATCGAACTTTGAAAATATTTTGGCTCCTGCAATTCTTCTGATCAAATCTCCTTTATGTGGAATGGGATAAGTATCATCGCCCAAGACTGAATTTAGAGGCTTGTAATTTATCACAAGTCTAGGGATACCTCTAATTTGTTCAGCTCTTTTGTTTACATAGAATCCATAGCAATTCCAGGGGCTAGTGGATTCTCTGATCAATCCTCTGTTGAGCAACTGCTGAATTTCTTTTTGGCATAGTTCTCTGTATTCTTGGCTCATAGGGATTGCTCTGCTTTTACAGGGCTTTCTTGTGTATCCTTATTTATAGGGCAACTTAATGGTATGTTGCTTTCTGTGCCAAAAAGCATTTGGCTCTTCTGAACAACATTTTTCTTCCAGTTTTTCTTTCAATTCTTGGATTCTTCTTTTGATTTGGGGTAGTTTCAGCTGTTCTTCTACTCTCAATGTGCTTTTTAAGATCTGATAACAAAGATTCTGCTTTGTCTAATTTCTGCATGGCTTGAACCATTGTAGAAACTCTTGGGGTTGAAACATAAGGAAGCTCAATTCTTTTTCTTCTACCTTTAGATGTGGGTACAGAAATAAAATAACCAGCTCTACTTCCTTTCAACCTGGCTGAGCCATGAGGTTCTACTGCAGCTAAAAAGACATTCCCTAATATACAATCAACAGGGATGTCTGCTATGGCAAACTTCATGTATACACAGTGGGTATCAAAACATAGTGAAGCTCTAGGAATTTCATATTTGAGTTTCTTATTTCTTAGGCCTACAACTTCTCTTTCAGCAGAGACCCAATATTTCGCTGGAATATTTCTGATGTTAAGAATATTAATGTCTGCACCAGAATCTAATAATGCAGTCATGAAAAATATCTGGCCTTGGATACAGATTTTTACCTTGACATGATGTTGCTGATATGTGATGGTAAACAGTCTCATATCTTGAAAGCCAAAATTTGGGTCTGACCTTCCTTCAGCAACTTGAATTTCTTGACTATAGGCTTCTGTGTTCCAGGATTCTTCTTCTTTTTCTTCTTTAATCTCCTTGCCTTTCTTAATTTCTGCAATTTGAGCTTTGATTGCAGAAATCTCTGCTTTGAGTTGGTGAATTTCACCACTCACTTCTCCCAAAGTCAGGGATCTTACTTTCCCTGGTTTCTGGTGATGCATTTGGAAAGATTTAGTGTTCCTTTCATAGGATGCATTGAGCGGGAGATTAGCGTTCGTGTTTAATGCTTTAAAACCTTACAGAACCTGCGTGTTATGACATATTAATGTGTCTCTCGTGCTTAACGCTCTAAAACTTCACACAACCTGCGTGCTATGAAATTCACTCCTTGTGTTAGATCAGAGCATACATAACACACAACGGATTTATATTTAGAGACTTAGACGACCACAGTAGAGAATAATTCACAGAGACAAACAAATGGAGAAACAACACAAGATTACTTAATCAAAAACAGTCGAATAGATAAAACAATCACTGGAGAACATAAATCACTTTGCATTACATAACAGGCTTGGGCCTTGGCTTGCTTTCCTTGGCCAGAGAAATTACAAATTTATAGAGGCAGAAGAAGGATCTAGAATCCTGTATGTGATTCAGATGGAGATCTATAATGACCTAGAAACCACTAGCGGTATAGGAGGATCTAGAATCGTGCATGTGATTCTAGAAACTAATGGTGGTGTAGAAAGATCTAGAATCTTGGAGATCTAGAAAGATCTGATCTAGAATCCTTCGTGAATTTGGCTTCACACTTAACATTCTCCCACTTGAAGCCAAATAAGAGTGATCAAGTCACACCGAGTCCTACCATGCCTCTACATAACTCATGTTTATTTTATGGTAGAATCTCAGTGAGCATATCAGTAGGGTACTTATCTATATGGATCTTTTCCAAGGATAACTGTTCTTCCTCCAACACATGCCGGATCCAATGGTACCTTAAGTCAATGTACTTGGGTTTTGAATGAAATCCTGAGTTTTTCACCAAGTGAATGGCACTCTGACTATCACAATATAACACATACTTGTCCTGCTTTATTCCTATCTCTCCTAGGAGCTGCATCCACAACATCTCTTTACAAGCTTCTGTTGCAGCTAAGTACTTTGCTTCTGTTGTAGAGAGGGCTACTATTCTTTGTAGCCTTGACACCCAAGATACTGTTGCACCTGCAAATGTATACAAATAACCTGTAGTGGACTTTCTGGTATCCATATCTCTAGCCATATCCGCATTTGTAAATCCTTCAAGCATAGTCTCATCATGACCAAAACATAAACAATAATGACTAGTACCCTTGAGATGCCTTAAAATCCATTTTACTGCTTGCCAATGTTGTTTGCCTGGATTGGTAAGGAACCTGCTCACTACTCCCACTGAATATGCAATGTCTGGTCATGTGCATACCATGGCATACATTAAGCTGCCAACTGCTGAAGCATAAGGAATTTTGCTCATCTCTTCTTTCTCCTTGTCATCACTAGGACATAATTCAGTACTCAGCTTGAAGTGGGCTGCAAGGGGTGTACCAATTGGCTTGGCATCCTTCATATTAAACCTGTCAAGCACCTTCTTAATATATTTTTCTTGTGACAGCCACAACCTTTTGTTTTTCCTGTCACGCATAATCCGCATGCCCAATATCTGTTATGCTGGTCCCAAATCCTTCATTGCAAATTTTCTACCCAAATCTTTCTTCAACCTATTGATCTTATTCTTATCATGCCCAACAATCAACATGTCATCCACATATAACAATAATATTATATACTTTCCTGATCCTTCCTAATGCAGGCTAATTCGAACACCGTGGAGAGCGGCGCCCAGGGCCTGGGTAAGAGCTTGCTGAAGATATCTCGGCTTGACTATGTTTTGACTCTTTTCGTAAATGGCAAGGGGGGATCTAGGGGCGATGATGGGATCGACTGTCGTTTTGAGGGAAAATTCGCAACTGTTGATGCTCTTGACTACATCTCTGGCCGTCTTGATTGGTTGCGTTTTGTTCCTTGTTTGGCGGAGAGGGGGATCGGCTCCCTCGAAGCCGTCAGAGAAGCCAACCCTCCTGGTGAAGTCACCCTAGGCAAGGGTTTCAAGCACTCATCTCAGAAATTAAAGGCAATTAAACTTGGCAAGAAGCAGCAAAGAAACGAAACAAGGATGTCCGCAATTGAGAAAAAACCCAACCTAATAAGATCTTATTAGCATTGGCCAAAACCCTGGCCAATCCGACCAAGTGAGCCTTCACTACTCACCTCCAGGTCTTGCATTACAATGAAGTCCTTCCAGCCATTTATAAGCTCCATTACATATAATACCATAGGCAGAATACTATGGGTGCACAATACCATGTGCCCCAAAACCATCATTGTTTACCCTGGTCAACTTTGACTCTATCCCAAGTCAAGTTTACCTAACACCTTGTAATGTGTTGTTTACACCAGGGTGCGTTATAACACCTTGTGTATAAATTACAAGGTGTGTTATAGCACTAATTATAAGAAAATATAAATTTCTCTCTTTTTATACGGATTGTTACTAATTTGTTCTCTCGATCTGACACCAATTTGTTGGAAGGGTAGAGGAGACAAAACATAAATTCACACACAAATCACACGAGTTGTGGTTTTCTATTGATCACACAAAACTTGATACTTACAATGAATCTAGTGAAAGGTATTTAACCTTTTCCAACTGATGATTTACTAAAATATTTTGACATGCAATCACACACTAAAAGCCGTTTATCACTTAACTCGTCTTAACTCAACGCTCAACACTCAATTAACTGACTCTCTAATTTTAACCAACTCCTCATGCAATGGTAATTAGCTTATTTTAACAAATAAAAGATGCCCCATAATGCCAAGAACTCTTCCCTAATATTTGTATATAGAAAATGCCCCATACTACCAACAACCATGGAAAATTTTGGGGGCTAATGTTCGCCCAGTGGGTTAATTTTCCATAATTTTTCCACAAAAAAGATTCACCAATTTTTATAAAAGACGATTCGCTCAAATTTTAAAATATAAAATTATGTTACCTTAAAAATTGTCAACATTATATAGAGACTATATATAAAATCATTATAAATTTGAATAATTTTATAAATATATCAATAAATACTTTATAGTTTTCATATTATGTATTAGTGAGATTCACCAATGTTTTTAAACTTCAAGAAAATTTTCCATCCTTAAAATTTTCTTTACCAACAACACTTCCCTAATATTTATACCAAGACCCCTACGCCATTTAAAACAATAATATTCATAAAAACTCAAATATATTAACATCTCACTTAAACATATCCCAGCTAATGCAACTTTGTAAAATAAAACCCACCAAAAAATTATTCCACACTTCCAATACTGCGATGTGCTTGTTGATGTGTATAATACTCATTATACTTTTCTCGAGATGAAGTAATCGTGATACATGTCTCCCTGACATCACGATCCCTTTGCTAAAATGATTACCCCTCATAAAATATCAAGACTTTTAAAAATAAATTACTAGTTGCATATTAGAGGGATTTCCATTATATATGCTCCATTGTTCTCACTTAAGACCGAATATGCTTTCATGTCACATAATCTCAGATTGATTGCATAAAGGAACCATACTATTCTTCTCCATACCGAGATCACGAAGATCCGAAGTGCCCCTGTAAAGGTAGAGTGGAAAGAAACAAAACACAAAATGAGCTCAAGAGAAAAAGGAAAATATTTAGAATAAGTTAAATAGAATTTGCATTTCAATAATGATGAACACTATTCCCTTTTATTTTTATAATCATTTAAGTTAAGAATATATTAAAATTTAATTAAGAAATTTATTGAAATTGATTGGCTCAATTTATTTAATAATTAAAAAAAAATTATAATAATTTTTATATGTGGCTATAGAATTTTAGTTTTAATTTGTTATAATATTTTTTTATCATTAAAGTATAAAAAAATTTAAAAATATAAGTAATTTTTTTTTTGTTTTATGTAAAATAAATCAATTTTAATTTTAATGGATATTAATCATTCTATATATATATATATATATGATAAATCAATTTTGATTTGGTTTTTTTACATGGTTGTTTATGCCTAGTTTTGTGGGACTTGGTTTAATCTCTTTTTTAGTTAGATTGTTTTAAGAGTTTATAGAAATGTTGGTTCAACTTTCAATATCTCCCAAACCCCTCATCATTATCATTCTTTTCAAAGTTTAGCTCAAGGAAATGGAGATTCTTATGAGTAAGGGAAACCGTTGCTTGGAGCATTTTAGAAAAATAAAATTCAATGTTGTTGCCCACCAAAAGCAATGTAAGATCCAAATTATGATCCCACAAGATTGCAGAATACATCCAATATTTGCAAGTACATGCTTTGACCTACAATTTCAGTGGATTATGGCCCTTCGAAAAGTCCCTCATTAGTTGGATCTAAAATAAATGGAACCACAAGGGAACAATAGATATGGAGTTAGGAGCGAAAGGACTTCACAATAATATTTTTTAGCTTGGAGGATAGAATGACGGTTTTTGAAGGAGGGCTTTACATTTTTAATAATGTTGGGCTCTTCATGCGATTTTGGAAAAATCAATACAATCTTGGGAAGGAAGACTTCCTTACTACCCTGATATGGGTTCGACTCTTTTCTCTTCTAAAAGAATATTGGAAGGAAGAAATCCTTGAAGGCATTAGCAATGTCATTGGTAGTTTTGTCAAGGTTCTTAAGGCAACTAAGACAGGGAGATACACATCTTATGCAAGTATTTGTTTCTATATGCATATTTCACAACCTCTTTCATCTTCAATAGACATTTATTATCAGGATTATCTTTGGAAATGGACATTGGATTATGAAAATGTCCAATTTAGATTTGGTGTCGTCATGAATATGGACATTTTTTAGAGATTTTCATATGACTGTAAAGGATTTACCAAAAGATCAATCAACTCATAAATAGTAAAAGGGTTAAAGGGAAAGGAATTTGCGACCTTAGAGAGCCAAAAATTCTAGTCATAACCCAAAATTTGAAAACAAGTTCACATCTCTCTCCCTTTTAGATGAGACCCTAGTGCAAGAAGATAATTAATCAATATCCTTGCCAGTTGCTGGAAGTATTCCCAAATATTTTTCATCCCCAACAAAACTAGAGAAAATATATCCAAAGGTAATTAGCAAAATTATCTACCAAAGATACCAACTAACTCAGTAAAGGAGGAGGATGAGACTGAAGACCTCACATAAGACATCAATCTAGATCTTCCGCGCCTGCTCATTTCTCTGGAAGAGGCCTACGTCAATAAAGATCTGGAATCAATGTCAAACCATAATATCAAGACTATTTATAGGGAATATGTGAAATCTGGTAGTCAAATAGATAACACTCAATTTGGTTTGACTTCTTCAAATCCCCATTTAAGAGTTCATACACAATCTTTCAAATATCCCCTCAAAATGGTTCAGGAGGAAATAAAAAAGGGGCACAAGAGCATTAAGGCATTGATCTAAGAAGATGGATAAACGTTTTTCAACTTAAGGAAAGTCATGCCAATTTTAAAGGTGTTTCCTCCTCATTTAAAATAGACTTCTCAAAAGATTTATTACTAATTGATTTGGCATTGTGAGTGGGCACCTTGAAAGACATGTTATTATCCATAGAATCTAGCCTTTTTGTCGTAACTTGGTATTTGGAAATCTATTCAATAGCACTAGGATTCAAAATTACACTATTCACATATTTGAATTTGAATTTGAATCCATGGACTAAATCCATGGACTATATAAAAAATGTTTCTACACTGAAGGCATGGTCTTGGATACCAAATAATAAAATTCATAATACAAGGGTGTCTGCCTTGAAAAGGCTAGATGTAGTGCAAACATAGAACATGGAAGCCTAAATCAAGCCAATCCATGTAGAATAACTATTTCAGCTATATCTTTTATGTCAAAATTATCATTATTCTCATCTACTAGGGAAATATAAGCGGAATGAGCTGAGTTGTAGACCTTGATGTAGAACCCTTGTTTGACTAAGGCTCACTCTTAGCCAATGCTAGAACAATGTTGGTCACTTGTAGAAGCATGAAGATATATTCTTTAGTGACGTTCACCTCAAAATTCATGTGCTACAAATAATTCAATAGGTTTTCCAAAATTAAGGACAACATTAAAGATGTAAAAACCAAGTTTAGATGCTTCCTATAGAAATTTTGAATAATATGACACTTATTCACAGAGATTATCCTGATTATACACTATTTGCGGAATGCATGCATAATACATAACCTCCTCTACGTTGATCATCAATTTGCAGAATCAAAACATTCGCATGCGCACATTGAAACACATCAATAACACATATCAACACAGTATGTAACCGGGGAAAGCATGCAGCTGAAAACCCCCAACTATCTGTATATTATATTGATTGAGAACATGTAACAATACATATTACAATACTCCTCACAAGTACTCAGTACTATCTCCACCTGTTACACACAAATTAGCTCAGATCTGAATCAATCACAGGTTCAAATCTCCTCCGCTGCTTGCCTGCCTCCACTGTGCAATCCTGCATGAGAATGGACGAGAATGGCTGATCCAAACTCGTATTTACCTTGGCTGAACCATGCAATCCTTATTGGCAATACTCAATCCATTGATTGTGCAAATCTCATGCACAACTATAGTCACAACTGACAGTTGTCTTGCCCTTTCACTCACCTCTAACACTTGTCTCCACTGAACTGTCCATGCACTGAGTTAACTGATGTATTCTTTAGTTGATTTATGAGTTAATAATTAGTGAATTAATTAATAATTAATTCACATCACTCATCACTAGTGTATTCTGCAGTTAGACTAAATACAACTAGTTCAACCAAGTCAAACTGAACGCAACTCCATCAACTCCTCAATCAACTCCACCAAACTCAATCACTTGAGTTCTAACTGAAGTCCATCATGCAATAACTCAACTGACCCATAAGAAAAGCATATTTCCTTCTGACAGCTGCATGTGCCACATCCGTAGCTCGAACTGAAGTGCTCCAAGAGGATAAGATAATGTTTATAGTCCAAATATTATTAAGAGCTAATAATATTCGACTGTTCTATTTTTAGCCTGGTAGTATAAAAATAGACTCCGCCCATATGTCTAAAAATAGAAGTCCATCTATTTTTACCAACATGACCAATCATCCACAAATAGCATCCTGCAACTCATAGACCATGATCCATATGTCTAAAAATAAGCATAGTCTAAAAATAGACTTTGCGCCAAAAATAGCCTGCGGGCCCACTTAGTGAAGGCGACTCCTTTCCACTAAGCTCCATCATCTTGTTGCTCTTTCAACACTCCCTCTCAACAAGATATGGATTATCAGCAACCCCTATCCTGCAACTCTGGAATGTTCTGCATGCAACACATTTGCCCGGTCCACTTGCTCCAACAACACTTGGAACAAAAAGACTCCCAACTAACCACTCTGTTGGGCTAGGAACATACTCTGATGCTGAAGCTCTTCCTGCTGCTGACAAGTGCTCCCTCTCTGAAATATGCAGTACTGCAACATCTCCATGCATCTCGCACCATTACACACTTCTCTGTGCCACCTAGCACTGTGCAAAACACTTGTGCCTCTCGCATTGCTACAGCCTGCTAGCTATGCACTGTCCTAGGATTCCCTACACTATCGCTCTCTCTGCCGCTCCATCCGCATCTGTCTCTACCCAATCAGTCAGTTCGTGCTACTCCACATCGGGGCTCCCGTAGCAAGGTCTCATCCAAGACGTTGGGTACCTCAAGGATCCTGCTCCTCCTCCTTGGGGCGATCAATCCACATCACCCCACCTCCTACCTGGAGGTATGGCTACATGTGATCCCTCTGCCCACCTGGCTCGAAGTTTCCCCCTACTGGAGGTCTCTGCATGAGTAGATGTCTCTACTCGATCTCCTCTCAGCTTCCCTTGTTGTGGTTGCTGCACCAATCGTGGCTCCTCCACAATCGTCTGAGACTTCTTTTGGCTCTGCATGTTGAGAGGTAATATACGCTCCCTCTCAACCACCAAGTCTCCATCAGTTGCCTCGCTGCTCAAGGCTTTGCATGCATCTTGAACCTCAAGAGCATACAGGTTCTTAACCCGTGAACCAATCTGCTTCACTTGTCTAGTGATGATGTGTCTAAGGAAAACCTTTCCCTTACTGAAGACTACATCACAGCCTCTGTCTTCCAGCATCGCGATCGACACCAAGTTTCTCTTCAGTCCTGGTATATACTTGACATCGGTCAAGGTAAGGCGAGCTCCATGCTCCCTCTGAAAAATAACCGTGCCTACACCTGAGACACTATACTTCTCATCATTACCCATCGCTATGAGTATCTGGAGATCTTTCTCCTCCAAAGTACTGAACAAACTCTTGTCACCGGTCATGTGGAAAGAAGCTCCACTGTCAAGAAACCAACCACTTCCCACCATGGATGAAACCATGCATGCGAAGAGTGTGAAATCCAACTCGAACTGTGAAGCAAGTGCCTCACCTTCAGATCCTTCCCCAGATCCCTTCTTGGATTTCCTCCGTGGACAATTTGCGGCATAATGGCCCACCTCATGACAACGAAAGCATCGCACTTTCGATTTGTAAACCTTCTTCCCATCATTGGAAGAACTAGATTCGGAAAGAGAAACCTTCTCCTTCCCCTTCTTTGCTTTGGCAGCCAAAGCGTAATTTTCTTCATTAGATGCCTTTGATGAAGATCTGTCCCTGGTATTCCGCCTGATCTCCTCCTGCACAAGATCTGACCAAAGTCTCTCCCATCCTGGCAATTTCTCCCGACCATTGATAGAGTCCTGATAGGAATGCCGACTCTTCGGAAGACCAAGGAGAGCTAAGCTCACCAAGTCCTCATCATCGACAGTCACCCCCACACTTCCCAGCTCATCCCGGCATTGGGTGAACTTCGTGAGATACTTGGGCATACTGTCTCCATTCTCACACTTAATGTTTCTGAGTTTATCCTTGAGCGCCAACTTCCTCTAGTCGCTCTTTCTTTGAAATAAATCTGTCAACGCTTTCCACATCAAGTATGGAGAATCCTTTCCATGCAGGCTAGACACAATGTGATCCTTCACGCCCTCCAACAGAATCCTTCGACACTTTTCTGTCTTCTTTTTCCAAGCCACAGCTTCAGCAGCATTAGTAGGTTTTGGGACTTCAACATCTATGAAATCCTTCAACCCATTGTCATCTAACACCGCCTCCATCCTGTCCTTCCATGTAATATAATTCGAGCTGCCTTCAAGGGCATACTCCAATCGCAATCCATTGAAAGACATTTCAAATTTGACACCAAGAAAACACTGCTACAAATTCGAATTCCACCAGCTCAAAACTCAACCGCTTCTGATCTAAAATTCGTGAGAACAATGTATTTCTCGTATAGAGATTGACTATATGGGATTTTACCGGATATCTCACCTTCCAAAGGAAGGATGAATCCAGAGGCTACCTGGCCCGATTACAGACTCTGCCTGAAGAAATAAAATGTAATCACTTTCTGAATAATAGATCTGATGATCAACTCTACTCTGATACCATGTAGAAATTTTGAATAATATGATACTTATTCACAAAGATTATCTTGATTATACACTATTTGCAGAATGCATGCATAATACATAACCTCCTCTATGTTGATCATCACCTCCTCTACGTTGATCATCAATTTGCAGAATCAAAACATTCGCATGTGCACATTGAAACACATCAATAACACATATCAACACAGTAGGTAACCGAGGAAAGCATGTAGCTTAAAACCCCCAACTATCGGTATATTATATTGATTGAGAACATGTAACAATACATAGTACAATACTCCTCACAAGTACTCAGTACTATCTCCACCTGTTACACACAAACTAGCTCAGATCTGAATCAATCACAGGTTCAAATCTCCTCCACTTCTTGCCTGCCTCCACTGCACAATCCTGCATGAGAATGGATGAGAATGGCTTATCCAAACTCGTATTTCCCTTGGCTGAACCATGCAACCCTCGTTGGCAATATTCAATCCATTGATTGTGCAAATCTCATGCACAACTATAGTCACAACTGACAGCTGTCTTGCCTTTTCACTCACCTCTAACACTCGTCTCCACTGAACTGTCCATGCACTGAGTTAACTGATGTATTATTTAGTTGATTTATGAGTTAATAATTAGTGAATTAATTAATAATTAATTCACATCACTCATCACTAGTGTATTCTGCAGTTAGACTAAATACAACTAGTTCAACCAAGTCAAACTGAACACAACTCCATCAACTCCTCAATCAACTCCACCAAACTCAATCACTTGAGTTCTAACTGAATTCCATCATGCAATAGCTCAACTGACCCATAAGAAAAGCATATTTCCTTCTGACAGCTGCATGTGCCACATCCGTAGCTCGAACTGAAGTGCTCCAAGAAGATAAGATAATGTTTATAGTCCAAATATTATTAAGAGCTAATAATATTCGACTGTTCTATTTTAGCCTGGCAGTATAAAAGTAGACTCCGCCCATATGTCTAAAAATAGAAGTCCATCTATTTTTACCAACATGACCAATCATCCACAAATAACATCCTACAACTCATAGACCATGATCCATATGTCTAAAAATAGACTTTGCGCCAAAAATAGCCTGCGGGCCCACTTAGTGAAGGCGACTCCTTTCCACTATGCTCCATCATCTTGTTGCATTTTCAACACTTCCTTGCTTAAAGGAGGGCCATAATACATATGCATGAAGTGAGAAGGTCTCAGGTCATTGGGTTATCAAGAAATATTATGCTCTAATACCACTAATAGGCCAAGGATGGGTAACTCCATGGATGAATTGATTTTCATTAAAGTGATCCATACATTAATGCAATGAGAAGTGATCTTTGGTTTTATATTTGAATGGGTCCAAATGACTCTTATTATTGATCTATGACTCTTCATATTTCTTCTAAAATAATATGTGAAATAATATTTACATTATACCATAATCCCAAGCCTATTTAGGGATATAACATGAATGAGATTACTAAACACTTTGAATCCTGAATGGAGAAGTCTTGATGAGAATTAAATCATCCATATGGAGAACTAGAACTAAGAGATCAATATATTTCCTTCGACTGTAAAATGTAGAGTTATAATGAAAATGATTGAACCCTGAGGTAATAAAACGCTTATCCATACTAAGCTTGGGGATATTTTTTGAGATCATACAGTGAAATCCAAAACTTGAAAACAAAGGAAATAACCTACACAAAATTAGGAGGGTGTTCCATATAGATTCCCTCATGTAAATCACCTTGCACAAAAGTGTTATTCACATCCGCTTGGTAGAAAAAATAGCTTTGGGAGGTAGAAAAAAAACATAAGGCATATAAAATTAGTTTTGGTGACAATGGAAAAGGTATTGTAATAATGAATTCCTTCAACCTATGAAAATTCCTTGGTCACTAGACATATATTAAGCTTGTCAACATAGTTATTTGTTTCATATTTGGCTCTTAGATATACCCATTTAGAATGAACTCGCTTTGATCCCTTACAAAGAGGAATAAGATCCCATATGCCATTCTTCAACAAGGAATAATACTCCACTATTATGGTAGCATCACATTTGAGTATCGAAAAAACATCATAGAAAAGTTGTGGATACTGTAAAATTGTGAAAAAATCGAGATCTAGATCTATTATGGAATTATTGCATTTATTTGGTTATTATCCTTCTATCTTTTAAAAAATATTTATCTCAAAAAAAAAATATTTACTATAAATACTGAATTAAAACAATACTACGATATTCACCAATTAAAATTTCAAACAAACTAAGAAAACCACACACATAAAATAAACACCGATATTTTTTTACAAATGTCCCTCGCAAAACCCAATGTGGGGAAAACCAATTCTACAGATAAGGGTTTTATTATTTCTTTAACAAATATGTAATTGAAAGAAACTACAACTACTTGTCATAAAATGGCAAAGCTCTGACGAAAAATTGATCTTCACTTATGCAAATCAAATTGGCTGAGGAATAACCCCCTCAACCCTTCTTGTGCAATTCACACTACCTCTCTGGCTATGCACACAACCTATCTCGAAACTTGCATGGAATCACTGGAAATTCTCACTACATTTATGGGAACTTGCACTAACATTCACATTACATCTGACAACTAGTATTGCCTCATTCTGACAATCTACTCAGTCTCTGCAAATTTGCACTACCCTCTAGTAATTCACATTAACTCTCTAGAAATTCACAGTAACTCTCTATAAATTCACATTTCCTTTCTAGACACAATTTTGGCCTCCTCTACAGAAACTCTCTTCGAAGTTGGAAGTCTCTCCAATGAAGAATAACTCTAGAAAAATGCTTCTCACTCAATCATTGTTGAAACCCTCACTGTTATCAACCCCACGCTATCACTGCACCTCACTTCAATTTATATCCAAGATTCCCATCATTTTCCTCTTATAATCTCTCATTGAGAAAGCAATGACCAAGATCTAATACCGATCAATGGCTAAGATCATGTTGACTCTATAAAGTACCTTTTCTAGAAGTCACTATATAGAAAACAACTTGTCTCAATTAATATTGATTAATTAACTTTTTTTCCTAAGTTAGACTTAGGAAAATAATTTAAAAATAGTTAATAATCTAATTAAGATATTTTCCGTTAGAATAATTTTTTTGGCTTGGACATATTTTATTCCTTTGTGCTCTTAGCCTAAATGACACCTTCTAAAACTAGAACACCTGTCTAAGCTACAAAATATAGCAATCCCTCTTAGCGAGGAAGGTGTTATGCATAACACCCAACTCATCTTTGAAGAAGATCAATATTTCTTCCCCGAGGCCTTCAATAGGATGTCTACTACCTATAGATTTGTACGCACATTTCATAGTCAGACTGCCACGCGCTATTCACAATCTTTGACGAAATTATATTTGATGTCTATATGATTTTACCTATCATGAAACACGATATTCTCATAGTTCCTGATGCAACTCTGATTATCATAGTGAATCACAATCCTCTCTACCTTCTAACCAAATAAGAATACTAATAGATTCCAAAGCCAAATGTCCTTGCACCTCACCATGATAGATGTTATATACTCTGCCTCCATAGAGCTCAGTGTCATTGACTTTTTCTTCCTATTGTCCCAAGAGACAACTCTTGATCCCATGTTAAAGCAACACCCTGAACTGCTCTTTTTGTCCACGATACCTCCTACAAAGTTAGCATAAGTATAGCCCATCAATCTGACACCATCACCTCGAGTAAATTTGATCCCATCCTCAATTTTACCTTGAAAATAATACAACATTGTTGTCGAGTGCACCCTCTTTTGGCTCAACCACGAACTAACTAAGAGATTTTACTACAAAGGTGCTGGATTTGGAGCCTGATTATCTTCCTGATTCAGAGGTCTTGTTTCAACCCCATTTGGATCCCAGTCCCTCACGCATAGGTGTGGGGGGTCTTGCCCCCCCACCAGGAGCACTACCAAGGGAGTATAGCATGGGGGAAACGACAACGATTCTTTAGATCCCCCCTACGAAAATTAGATGAAATTTTTCCTTGTAAAATATTGTCATTTCGTAGTCAATTTGGGTCTTTCATTAGGAATACAATCTGATGGTAGAATTTATGTTAATTTATGGGTTTTCCCCTAGAAGGAAACCCTGAGTTTATATGAGGGAATTGGGTAACATCTATGTATTATTATTCTGTGCAAGAAAGAGAGAGGAGATTGCGTGGTATCGAAGAGGAAATTACATTGGATTTGTTGTAGGTTGTATCCCTTCATTTTGCTAGATAATATAAAATGAAGGACGTGTTATTTCTCCATGGATGTAGACCAATTGGGTGAACCATGTATATTTGTGTCTCTCTTGTTTTATGTTTTACTGTGTTTGTGTTTCCACAATATTTTATGTGTTCCATTACTCTATTATTTAATTTCTAACAAAAGGATATATCTAGCTTGTTGTTAACTAAATGCATAAGTGATCCAATCAATTGTTTGTATAATGTGGGGTCCACGTCCTTCTCCGAATATGTATCTACCTTCCTTCAATTGGTTATCATGGGTGTAGACATGACTCTACAATCTTCCATCCTGAATATCCTTAAGATCTCGATGCAATATTTCCCTTGTCCAAGGAAAATCTCCCCATCTATCTACATACATCCATGCCTAGAAATTAGTGCACGAAACCCAAGTATTTCATATTGAACTCCATTGCAAGGTCCCTCTTGGATTATTCTATGAGTCCCAATGATCTTTTTAAGAACAAGTTGTCCACATCTAGAGCGAGAATGAGTACCTCAACTCCAACCATCAAATAGTAGAGGTTTGCATCTACCTCACTCTTGATGAAGCCCACCCCCTACAAGTATTTGTCAATGCAATCATACCATGCCCTGGGAGGCTTCTTGAGTCCATACAAAGCTCTCTTTAGTCTACACATGTGAGTCTCACTGTTGTGTGCTATAAAGCCTTCTAGTTGTTCAATGTAAACTTCCTCTTCCAATTCACAATTAAGGAACATCATCTTGACATCCATATGATGGATCTACCATCCCATATGTGATACAAGTGAGATCATGGACCAAATGAAAGTATACTTGGCCATGTAAAAAAATGTCTCCCCATGATCTATTCCCTCTTTTTGAGAGAACCACTTGGCAACAAACCTTGCCTTTTATTTCTTGATGCTACCATTTTCAAATTACTTGATCTTGTAGATCCACTATGATCCAATCATCTACCTATCTATCAATCTAGGAACCACAACCCAAACATCATTCTTCATGATCATGGTATACTCTGCAACCATGGCATCCTACCACACCTATTGTTGCACAACCTCCTGATAACTAGAAGGCTTGCTATCCACGAACTGAATAATCAATGCCATGTAGCTAGTGTACCTATCTAGTTTTCTCCACTCTCTCTTTCCTATTCTAGGAGTCCCCACAAACTCTTGAGAACCCTTGAGTGTTTGTTAAACCTCTTGATTCCTCTTGCTAACTATAGAAGGTGAAATTTGGACTTCCACATCCTCTTGATGTATCTCCTGTATATACTGCATCTGGTGCTTCATGTTTTGTGAACTCTCTGGAACACGAGTACCTAAGCATGTGCTTGTACTAGTAACAATAATTGTACTATCATGTCCATGATTCTATTGTTCTACCCTTGGAGCTTCTACCAGCTGCTTATTATGATCAAATGCTGCTGGAAAATCATTGGGCCTCCGATATGCCTTTTACTCCATGAATATGATATTTGTCCTTACATTTATCCTCGTGTACCCTAAAATAAATATTCGATATGCCTTTGATGTCTCACTGTACCTAACAAAGTAACCCTTCTCTATAGTCTAATATTATTTGAAACATTTTTCCCCTGGAATGTGATAATAAACCATGCAACCAAATATTCTGAGGTGACTGACATTTGGCTTATTTCCTATAAACGCTTCCTCAAGTGTCATATTTCCCAATGCCTTATATAAGACCTTGTTCTAAATATACACCATATTACTACAAGTCTCTACCCATAAGTATCTTGGCATATCCTGGTCATTTAACATGGCCCTAACTGCCTCTCATGTGGCATGGTTCTTTCTCTCAGCAACCCCATTCTGCTATAGGTTGTAAGGAACCATCCACTCCCTCTTAACTCCCTCTCTATTACAGAACTCCTTGAACTATTTTCTTGTGTACCTGCCTCCATGATCTAACCAAAGAACCTTTATTTTCCTACCTGTTGTATTCTATATAAGAGCTTTTAACTCTTGGAAGCAATTGAATACCTTATCCTTGGTCTTCAAGAAGTAAATCTAGGTCTTCTTGGAGAAATCATCAATAATGGTAATGAAATATTTGTACCCTCTGAGATACTAAGTCGAAATTAGACCACATCCATCAGAATGAATCAAATCAAGTACACCCTCAAATCTATTGTCACTCCTTAGAAAAGTTGTCATAGCAAACTTCCCTAAGACATATCACCATGCTCTATGCTCACCTCTGGAATACCTATCACCATATCCTTGAGCATATTAAGTTCCCCATGATGGATACGCCCCATCCTCCTATTCCAAATCTCTCCCTATCTCTCGAATCATTATTGCTTACTAATGCCTTTGAAGTATCCATATATAACTTGTAAAGTTTTCCACTCCTAACTCCAATTACTATGGGTAACTTCCACTCCTTGCACTTAATTAACACGTGTTTCCCTCTAAAGATTACATTGTACCCCTTATCTTGAAGAATAGAAATAGAAATCAATTTCATTCCCATTCTCGGCACATGTAAAACATTGTGGATTGGAACAGGCTTGTAGACTCCCTCTGAAATAGGATTGTACCCCTCCCCACTAGATTACACTTGAACTTATTACCCATCTTGACCTGGAATCTTATTTCCTCCCCCTTGTAACTAGATAAGTATTCTCTAACTCATATCATGTGGAATGATGCCCCATTATCTATATAAAAAACACTCTCTGAGGTTGAGCTAGTCATGTAAGATTTGAGTGCGAACTTCTGCTGCATCTGGCTAGAAATCTCATCTACATTCACTAAAGCTTCCATTTGCTTCTTTCCCTTCTTATCACCTTTCTTTCTTTGTGGGTAATTTTTAACATAATGGCCCAATTCATAATAGCCATATCACTTGAATTTTGATAGGTCCTTCTTGTTCCCCTTGGATTTGGGCCTTTTGTTAGATCCCTTATTTTCTTTATTCTTCCCTAAAAGAGCCACTTTTTCATGTTCTCCCTCACCCTTCTAGTTGTTGTTAGTGGTTCCAATGACAATACTCCTCTTAAGCTCTTCTTGGGTAAAATATAACCATATTCATTCCCAATATGGAAGATCATGCCTTCCTGTAATGAAATGTATGAAGACATCCCATTACTTAGAAAAACCATTGAGGATTGTTCTGATGAGCTCATCGTCCTCAATATTTTCACCAACACCTTCCAATTATTCCTTGACACGTTTCACCCTGGTAAGTTAAGAAACAATTTTATCACCCTTGCTTTACTTCGTGCTGCAAGGTTTCTCCCTCAAGATCAACTTCATGTTTACACTCCATTCTTGATAGAGTTTACAAATTGAATCCCAAATCTTCTTCCCTGTATATTCTTCTTCATGTGATCATTGAAGCCATCCCTAATAATGCACCTAGTTTTGGCATCTTCCTTCTTGTAAGTAACGAGTTGTTTTGTATCTACTGGTATGGCTACAACACTAGTCATGCACTCCTTTATGTTGGGTTGTGTTATATTCTTTCCACGTAGTTAATAGGGGGTTTGAAGGGCACCTGTAACCCCACTTTATGGGGTCCAGGGCAGCGCCTCGAAAAATTTTGATTTTGGACCCTATGTTAGGTTGGGCGGACCCACCTATGGTTTTGTGCATGATTTTCGCACATGTTTCTTGGACACAATGGTTTTCGGTCCATGGTATTGGACGCGATGGTTTTTAGTCCATGGTATTGGACGCGATGGTTTTCAGTCCATGGTATTGGATGCTTCGGCATGTATAAATATGTATTATAACATTGAAAGGAACATAATGAAAAATCAAGCTAGTAGTCCTGGTTTTGGGATCTAGGGGAAAATCTCTGTGTATATGTGTTTTATGTGTTCTGCTCTCACATTATTTATTTTCTATGTTTTAGAATTCATATGCAGGTAATTTCTGTATGGGGTTAAAACCTACATTTGGTATCGGAGCAGTTTTGGCTTCAAGGGGATGCCTTTGTTGCTGAGGGTTTTCACTCGGGCCTGTGGTAGACCCTGTTCAGTGGGAGATCTACGAGATCGATTTTGGTGGTGAAAGAAGATGGCAAGCAGTGGAAAGATAGAGATCGAGAAATTTAATGGTCAGAGTTTTGAGTTGTGGAAACTCAAGATGGAGGATCTATTGGTGGATAAAGACCAGTGGATTGCGGTAGATCTGGGTACTAAACCAACGGGAGTGTCTGATGAAGAATGGAAGAAGTTGGATCGAAAGGAAAAGAGCACAATACGATTGTGTGTCTCAGATTCAATATTGCTGAATGTATCAGGGGAAGCTACGGTGAAAGCTTTATGGGACAAGTTAGGGACTTTGTACCAATCTAAGTCTCTGGTGAATAAACTGTTCCTACGGAAAAAGCTGTATAACCTGAGGATGAAAGATGGAGACTTGGTAACAGAGCATCTGGATGCATTTAATACTATGGTAATTCAATTAGCATATGTTGATATTAAAATTTCAGATGAAGATAAGTGCATCAGTTTGTTGTGTTCTCTACCAGATTCGTGGGATAGTCTGGTTATTGCAATAGGTAGCAATGCAACTGCCTTGCATTTTGATGAAATAGTCTCATCCTTGCTGACGGAGGAGATGAGACAGAAAAATATGGAGAGCCAAAATGGTGATGCCTTGTCTATACGAGGGCGGACCCAGAATAGAAACAAAAATAAGTCATCGAGTGGGAGATCTAAATCTAAAGGGAGATCTAAATCTCTAGGAAAAACTATAAAGATGGTGTACTGGAAATGTGGAAAGGAAGGGCACTACAAAAGGGACTGTAAATCTAAAGCTCCTGACAAAAGAAAGGTATCTGATGAGGCTCCTTCTGCAGAGGCAAAAACCACCTCAGATGATGGTGGGGATGTGTACTTGGCTTCTTCAAGTACACATGTAGATCATGAGGCATGGTTGATTGACTCAGGTGCATCCTTTCACTTCACTCCCCATAGAGAGTGGTTCTGCGAGTATGAGAAATATGATGGTGGTGATGTCTTCTTGGGGGATGATAGGAAGGCTAGAATCGTTGGTCACGGAAAAGTAAAGTTGAAGTTGCAAGGTGGAAGGGTTAGAACGCTTCCAGGTGTTCTACATATTCCTGCATTAGCCAAAAATATGATTTCTGTTAGCAAGCTTGATGATGCAGGTGTAAAAACAATGTTCGAGAAGGATACCTGCAAGATGGTTTGAGGAGCACTGGTATAGATGCGAGGAGTTTGGATTGGAACTCTGTACAAGTTGCAAGGTAGCACTGTTATTGATGGGTGCAATAGTTCTGTGGTTCCTGAAAGTGGAGCAGAAAATCTAGTGGTCTCTGGAGAGAAGACCATGCTATGGCATCAAAGGCTTGGACATATTGGAGAAAAGGGCCTTCGGATACTTCATGGTAAAGGTATGGTAGAAGGTATGAGTAATATCTCTCTAGATTTTGATTTCTGTGAAAATTGTGTATATGGGAAACAGAATCGAGTGTGTTTCCCCTATGGTAGTAAGAGGGCGAAACAGATATTAGAACTTGTGCACAGTGATGTGTTTGGACCTGTGAAGGTTCCATCACTGGGTAAGTCTGTGTACTATGTATCATTTATACATGACTTCTCAAGGAATACATGGATATATTTCCTTAAGAAGAAATTTGAAGTCTTTGACAGGTTTAAAGAATTTAAGGCTCTGGTGGAAAACCAGACAGAGAAGAAGATAAAGGCGCTGAGGACAGATAACGGTGGAGAGTTTTGCAGTAATGAATTTGAAGAATTCTATAAGAAATGTGGTATAGCACGGCAGAAGACTACTCCATATACACCTCAGCAAAATGGAGTTGCAGAAAGAATGAATAAGACGTTGATGGAAAGGACAAGAAGCATGCTCAGTGGTGTCGAGTTAGGACAAGAATTCTGTGCAGAAGTGGTGGATACCACATGTTACCTGGTCAATAGGTCACCTTCATCAGCGTTGGAGGATATGACTCCTCAAGAGGTATGGATTGGTAAGAAACCCTCTCTTTCACATCTAAGGGTATTTGGATGTGATGCATATGTACAAGTTCCAAAGGAGAAACGAACCAAGTTGGATAGTAAATCTAAAAAGTGCATCTTTATTGGGTATAATGATGGTTTAAAGGGTTATAAGCTTTGCGACCTAGTAACAAGGAAGGTTGTGTACATCGGAGATGTGGTGTTTAGAGAAGTGAAATATGTTATTAAACATGAAGTCTAACCAAAGGAACCTGAGAAGATAGAGTTTGAGCTAAAGGAGGAAGAATCAGACTCTACAACAACGGAGGAATCAAAAGATGAAGAGCCACAAACTCCCACTGTGAGAAGATCAGTTCGAGAAAGAAAGCAGCTAGAAAGGTATAGTCCATCTGCTTTCTATTCAAATTTTGCTTTGTCTATTACTGAAGATGATCCCAGAACTATGAAGAAAGCAATGGATTCAGAGGATGGAAAACTCTGGAAAGAGGCCATGGTTGATGAAATGGCATCTTTGCACAAAAATGAGGCTTGGGATCTGGTGGAGTTGTCGGCTGGAAGGAAACCCATTGGCAGCAAATGGGTGTTCAAAAAGAAGACAAATGCAGAAGGAAAAGTGGAGAAATACAAAGCTTGGTTGGTAGCAAAAGGTTATTCCCAAGTGTCGGGAATTGATTTTGGTGATATTTTTTCTCCTGTTTCCAAGGTAACTTCTATTAGATTACTTCTATCTATTGCTGCTGCTTTTGATTTTGAGGTAGAACAGATGGATGTGAAGACAACATTTCTTCACGGGGATCTGGAAGAGGAAATCTACATGAAGCAACCTAAAGGCTTTGCGGTGAAGGGTAAGAAAGAACTGGTATGCAAGTTAAAGAAGTCTCTATATGGGTGAAAATAGTCACCAAGGATGTGGTATCAGAAATTTGATACATTTATGCAGTGACTTGGCTTCACCACAAGCAAAGTAGATCACTGTGTGTATTTTAAATTAATTGGTGACCGCGTTATTTATCTGGTCTTGTATGTGGATGATATGTTGCTGGTTGGAAATGACAAAGAAATTATCCAGGATTTGAAAACCCAATTGTCCTCCAAATTCAACAGGAAAGATCTTGGTGATGCAAACTATATTTTGGGAATGGAAATTAAAAGAGATCGGGCAAAGAGGAAGCTCTGGTTAAACCAGAGGAAGTATGTCGAGACAATATTGCAGAGGTTTAATATGCAGGATAGTAAACTGGTGAAGGTTCGTATTCTTGTAGGTGTGAGGTTATTTGTTGAACAGTGTCCCAAGACACAAGAAGAGGAAGAGGACATGTCCCGTGTTCCATATGCAAGTGCAGTCGGTAGCCTAATGTATGCAACGGTATGTACTAGACCAGACATTGCACATGTAGTGGGAGTATTGAGCAGGTTTATGTCAAAACCAGGAAAGGAGCATTGGACAACAGTGAAGCAGGTTTTCAGGTATTTGCGTGGCACTAGTGATTATGGTCTGTGCTACCAAGGAAGACTAGGATTGGACAGAGTGTTAGATATTCGTGGCTTTGTTGATGCAGACTGGGTTGGAGACCTGGATCAAAGAAGATCTACAAGTGGGTATGTGTTTAACCTATTTGGAGGAGCAGTCAGTTGGATGAGTAAGAAACAATCTGTAGTGGCACTATCAACTACAGAGGCAGAATACATGGCAGCCACTCATGCAAGCAAGGAAGCAGTTTGGTTGCAGAGATTGTGTTCAAGTATGGGGTTAGTACAGGAAGCTATAAGGATAGACTATGACAGCCAAAGTGCAATTTTCTTGGCAAAGAACCCTGCATATCATTCAAAGACAAAGCACATTGATGTTCAGTATCACTTTGTAAGGGATATGATAGAAGACAAAAAGGTGTTGCTGGTAAGGTGGACATTTTGAAGAATACTGCAGATGCATTGACAAAATCTATGAGCTCTGAGAAGTTCTCTTAGTGTAGAGAGACAATGGGCATTTCAGGGCTGGGAAAATGACTAAGTTCTCTTGTGGCCCCATATGGAAAGAAAACAACAAGTGGGAGAATGTTGGGTTGTGTTATATTCTTTCCACGTAGTTAATAGGGGGTTTGAAGGGCACCCATAACCCCACTTTATGGGTTCCGGGGCAGCGCCCCAGAAAATTTTGATTTTGGACCCTATGTTAGGTTGGGCGGACCCACCTATGGTTTTGTGCATGATTTTCGCACATGTTTCTTGGACGCAATGGTTTTCAGTCCATGGTATTGGACGCGATGGTTTTCAGTCCATGGTATTGGACGCGATAGTTTTCGGTCCATGGTATTGGATGCTTTGGCATGTATAAATATGTTTTATAACATTGAAAGGAACATAATGAAAAATCAAGCTGGTAGTCCCGGTTTTGGGATCCAGGGGAAAATCTCTGTGTATATGTGTTTTATGTGTTCTTCTCTCACATTATTTATTTTCTATGTTTTAGAATTCATATGCAGGTAAGTTCTGTACGGGGTTAAAACCTACACTTTAGACTATTCTCCTCCAAGATTAATAGGATTTTGGATTTCCAAATGCCAAATTTAGATGCTCCTTCTAATCTATCCTGATCCCATAAACCAATTGAAGCGATTTCTCTATAACCTTTTGAATAGAATAATCCCCAAGTAAATTTGAAATAAATTGAACTGGGTTTTACAAACCCTCAGTTTCCTTTCCTGCACCTTACGGTGAGATTCTAAAATAACCTTCTCCACTTCAGATATTCTCTGATACCATGTGAAAATTCTAGATCTAACCCTTATCTAAACTTATTGCAATTATCTAGTTATTATCCTCCTATATTTTAAATATTATTTGTCTTAGTAAAAAATTATTTACTGCAAATACTAAATAAAAACAAAACTACAATATTCACTAATTAAAAACTCACAAGAAATGATAAAACCACACACATAAAATAGACACCAATATTTTTGGACAAATGTCCTTGCAAAAACCCCAATATGGGGAAACCAATTCTACATATGAAGGTTTTATTATTTCTTCAACAAATTTGTAATTGAAATAAAATACAATCACTTGCCATAAAATGGCAAAGTTCCGAAAAAAAATTTGATCTTCACTTTTGCAAATCAAATCAGCTAGGGAATAACTCCCTTTGCCCCTCCTATGGGATTTACAGTATCTCTCTAGGTATGCACACGACCTCTCTAGTAACTCGCACAAACTCCTTGGAAATTTTCACTACCCTTCTAGCAAATTGCACTAGAACTCACACCACCTCGGGCATTTCACACGTCCATCACTTTGTAAATCCACTTTACCTCTAGCAATTTTCACTTCACTCGAGTAATTCACACTAGCTCTCTAAAATTTCACATAGGCTTTCTAGAGATAATTTTTTCCTCCTTTATAGAAAAATAAACTGGCTAGTGAAACTCCCTCTAAAGTTGGAAGTCTCTTGAATGAAGAATAACTCCAAAAAGTGCTTCTCGCTCAATCACTATTGAAACCCTTGTTAGTGTGAACCCCACACTATCACTGCACCTCACTTCAATGTATCTCCAAGATGCCCGCCGATTTCCTCTTATAATCTCTTGTTGAGAATTAAATGGCCAAGATCTAATCCCAATCAAAGGCTAAGATCATCTTGAATCTATCAAGTACCTTTTCTAGAATTCACTAGACATAAATGGACTTATCTCAATTAATACTGATTAGTTAACCTATTTTCCTAGGTTAGACTTAGGAAAATAATTGAAAACTAGTTAATAATCTAATTAAGACATTTTCCCTCAGAATGATTTATTGGGCTTGGAAATATGTTATTCACTTGTTCTTTTAGCCTCATTGACACCTCATGAGACTAGAACTTCTATTTGAGCTACATAATCTAACAAAAATGGCATGATTCAAAAAAGAGATAACAATCGCTTGTGACTAAGTATGGTGAGGATCAAATGAAAATTAATTAGTATTAGTTTGGCTCATAGTGATACTTGTTAGGCCTCTTCTATTCATGAAAGCTCCTCCTAAAACATTATTCTTGATCAAGTTGTTCTTGTTCAAGCTTCCCATGTCTTGTTGGTATTGATCATTGATTTTTATGTTTAGTAGAGTAATTTGCAACAAGAAAATTTTAGTCATTTTTATTTTCTACAAAAAAGATATACTAATAGCATAATCTATACCATCTGCAAAATAACACTTTATAGGCAAAGTAGGACAAAATATAGTTTTGAAACACTCCTAAAAATGGACAACCATTCAAAATAAAACATCTTCATAAATAGGATCAAATAACCTATATGTTTGAGAATCCTCATAGTAACCAACGTATATAAGTGGTTCTCTCCTCTTCTATATAGCTTTGCACTTTTCATATTGAATTAGGGCCCATGCAAGATTTCCAAATCTTCTAAAATAAGATAAATTGAGCTTAACATGGGTCCAAATTCCCTCTAGAGTAATATACAACACTATTTATGAGGCACTTGATTCTAAATGAAAGTGGACCAATTCACTACATCATCCTAAGGTGTTATGTTCTTAAAATAAATCATACAATTTGAAATCTATATTAGTGTTTAGTTATTTCTTTTAGTAATTCCATTTTTCTAAGGGTTGTAGGGAGCAAAGTGTTGATGTTGAATGCCATGTTCTCTAGAAAAATCCTTAAACTCCTTATAGGCATACTCATATTTATTATCCATGCATAGTTTCTTGATAGAAAGCAAGGGTTTCTTCTCAATAAAATCCTTAAAGGATTAAAAATTAGAAAACCTAACTCTTGTACTTAATAATGTACACCAAAGAGTGACAGGAGACCAAAAGTGAGTGCATACTTAGCCCTTGAAAATGAACAAGTTGGAAATGACATGAGATCACTATGTACTAACTCAAGATGTTTGGTAGCATGCAAAGCTTTACCTTCATGAAAAGGATATCATTGTTGTTTTCCAATAGCACAAATTGGAAAAACTCCTTCACTGCAAGGAACTTTAAGATGATTAAACAACAAAATATATGTTTTTAACTACTGCAGATACTTGAAGTTTACAAGACCAAATAATTCATGCCAAAGTCTATTCAAAGAATCAACATGTGTAATGAAAGAGGAAGTAGAGGGTGGCTCAAAACATGAAAAAATATGTAATTAGGAACAATGGTCAACTCTTTCAGAAGCAACAACAATGTTTTGATTCTATAGTTCTTTAGTGACTACCTTATTAGGAGAAAACATTACTATTTTCCTATCACCAAAATGATAGATATGATAAACAAAGAGTAGATTTGTAGATCTGTTAGGGATAAGAAAAACCTCATTGATGTACCCATCAACTAACTTCATTGTTCCTAATCCTAGAACATAAAACTATGTAGAGGCTCCTGTTAGTGTCAGCCTTTGAAGCCTTCCACCAACGATCAAACATGCTCTTACAAAGTGGTCTTAGGGTGTCAAAGTCAAATTTTGTCATTTCAGTGAGTCTTCAAGTAAAATTTGGTCACTAGGTATTAGGTCTAGGATTTGTTTTCACTCCTTTCAAAGTTTTCTAAGTGTCCGTCCATGTCACCATTCGGCTGAGTGTACCATCACTCAAAAAATTTTCATCATCATTTCAGGTTCCAATGGGTCATTTTACACCTTATTCGTGCTTCAGTTGTACTTGGGTAAGGTTCATTTCCCTCTCCTAGGGTTTTGAAGGTAATTTTTCTTGGATGGTCAAGTCATCAAAAAAACTTGTATCCTGATGTTCATACACCTTCCCCTACCCTTAATATACCTTCACTAATATCCCTCAAATTCATCATTTTCCCAAAAACCCTAGCTTATTGCTACAATTTGACAATTTTCTAGGCTAGGCCTGTGTTTTGCCCTTTTGGACCCCTTATCCTCACTCAATATTTGAAATTCCACTTCCCCCTACTTCCTAACATCCCTCCCTACTCTCAAAATTTTTCTCAAGAATTTAGAACCCCCTTATCCCCTCTATTTCCCTTCATTTCTACCAATCCCCTATTCCACATATCGGGATAGATTTCATTCAAATGATGTTTCTGAGAAATAGAAGATGAATTTGACAAAAGTGAGAGAGGTTTTAGTCCATAATTGACCCAAGAAGAAAAACCTCTTTCATTTTTTACACAGGTTTCATGGTTTGGGAGAAATGTCTAAAGCATCATTTTCCTCAGGAGGGTTAATGTACTTCTAGACTGACCTTGGTAAAATCAATTTTTCTCCTAGGTGGAATGACCAAATGACTTACTTGATGAGTCAAATGATAAGTAGACACAAATAGCTTTCCAATGAGCTATCATGATCTCAATTTTGAGTTGAGGAAGACCTTCAAACGTTGACTGCAACAACACTCTGCATTTAGGCAACCTCATTCTGCACATTTTGACCAGTCTTGGGAGATCGGACATTTGACAGGTCAAATGAACTCCAAATTAAAAAATTCAAGATGTTTTGGAAAGTATACTCATCAAGATTTCCAATGAGCTATAACAAGCCCAATTTTTACACCAGGAAGGACTTCAAATGTGTCCTGCAAAAAGGCACTACGCACCTGGCAGACTTCCTCAGTGTTAATTTGAACGGGCGCTACACACCTGGCAGCCAAGCCCCAAAACGCTCTAAAATCACTAAATTTGATTCAAATCTCTCAGGTTACCTCATGGAAAGTAATTAATTCAATCCTTATTGTTGAAAATAGTTTTGCATCAAGTTTTGGTGATGTTTTCACTCATAAAATTAAAACCCTAGTTTTGACTCAAAACTATCCCATAAAATTCACAAACTGTCTTATAAATTTGACAAGCTCACTCTCTCATTTGTTTTCCTATCCAATCCTTTTTTCTATTGTTTCCTAAATACCATTCCTTCATATATTCTTCCCAAATCCCATTCTTACATATAAATTTCCCAAACCCTATACTTTCTCCCCAAAACCCTACATACTTACTCCTACATACATCCCTAAACCCTACACTATTCCCAAACCCTACTCACTCCCTAAATCTCATTCACACTCCCATTCACCCTCACTTACTCATCCATAAAATCTCTTCATACTCATCTTTCATCCACCCTATCTCTTCATTCATCACGAGTGTTCACAGCTATAAAAACAATGGAAAGAGAGTGAATATGACTATGAGGAAGAGACACTCAGTGATAGTTCCATGGAGAGAAATAAGGAGCAAAGCATAGGAAAGGAGAAGATGCATGAGGATGATATAAATGTTGAACAAAAGAGAGAACAAACAGTTGAAGGATAAGCAAAGCCTAATGGAACTTGAAATGTTGAAACTGAAGAGGCAAAATGACAAAGAGGACCTTGTCTCTTTGACTTCCATTGAGCAAGAGATTGAACATGACCAAGAAAATTGTCTTGAGAGGGTCAACATGCATCTTGAGGGACTGATAAACAAGGCCAACAGGGACAATAGAATGCTCTGGCACATGTCATATCATTATATGACTCGAAAACAAAATTTGCAATATGAGAAATCAGGAAGCTTAAGGCTAGGTTGAGGAAGGCCTTAAGGAGCAAAAAGGAGCAAGAAAAGTTGAAAATCTTGGTTGAAGCCTCACTAGCCTATCAAAGCAACTAATGGTGGTGCCTTGTGCCAAATCTAGGCAAATTTTGATAAATTTTGGTCATTTTGAAATTTTGAAATAGTAAACACAGAAAATTTCCCTAGGTGCGTAGCGCCACCAGCGCTATGCTTTTCACTGGAGGAATTTTTGAAGAAATGGTTTGTATATACGGATTCAGCATGATGAGAGCATCAAACCCAGAAAATCTCAGCAATTTTGGAGCAAAAATTGGTCACCAAAAGGTAAAAAAAATACCAAAAAATGACCTCTTTGCCTCTTTTTGGACACACAGAAGCAACCTTGGGAGATTTCACTTTTGAGGGAGCAAATGACATCCACATGCAAATTTCAAGATGTTCCAGAAACTAGACAGGAAGACCTTTCCAATGAGTTATCTTGGGATCACTTTGGCTAATGGGAAGGCCTCCAAAAGTGGCTGTGAAGCAGCGCTACGCACCTGACCAGTGGCGCTACGCATAGAGCCAATTTGCCCCAAAATCCAGTTTTCACCTAGTTTCTCTGCAAGTTGACTTTTTTTCTCCTCATGGATGAATTTATGATTGTAAATGATGCTATGCTATGTAAGTGTAATTGAGAAATGATATTAGGGGGTAGATTCATCAGTTTGAGTTCGTTTGGGGGTCAATGAATCCGTTTCCATACTTATAGAGGCAAGTTGTTCCACTACCTATATTCCTGTTCCTTGTTGGGAAATGGTTGTAACGGTTCCTTATCTCTTGGATTCAACCCCTAATGGCTAGAATAGGTGGTTTGATGTCTATATTATGTATTTTTCATTCATTAGCAAAGGTTGGACTCTCTTGGATGCTTTGAGCTACATTGTACATCTTTACAGCAGTTTGGCAAGGAAATAAACCAGGATTTGCAGCTATTTTTGTGGAATACTTGTGGTAATGTGTTTTGCATAGTTTATTCTTCTTTCATTTGTTTTTCTCATGTGTTATGTGTGCCAAAATCTAATTCATTCTTCTAACTAAATGAAATCAAGATAGATAGGTAGAATACATTGGTTACAGTTCTCTACCTTTGGAATTCATTTAGTTTTGATGTTTTCTACTGTTTGAAGAGGACTCATGATCTTTTCATGCCCTCCTCAGCTCCTCACTAGTCTTAGACCTACCATCCCACTCAATTTCCAGTGCTAAAACACCTACCTACCTTGTTATGCTCTTAACCTGCAAAATAATACCCAGATACAGAATATGCGAAGAAAAGATACCCAGAACACAGAATATGCGAAGAAAAGATACCCAGAACACAGAATAGCAATGATTTTATTATTCAAAGAGCAATGTTCACATGCCTCTTCGAGGGGGCAACCTCCAATAGAGCAGAGCTCGATTACAAAATAAGACACGATGCTCCTCGCAGGGAGTCTCTATCCTTTATATATGACTCATACATGCAATACCACGGGCCAATACCGTGGGTTTTATTAATACCATCTATCTAATACTACGGCCCATTTGCAACTAACTGTGGTCCCGTCATTAATTGCGGGTTAACCACTTACAAATATTAATATGGGCTTTATTGACTCTTGACTATGACGTGATCCCATGACATAAATAAGGGGGTTAGGGTGGGACCCTAACATGCCCTCCCCCTTAAGACTAGCCTTGTCCTCAAGGCTGAAGCTGCGGAAACTGCTGAAGAATAGTGGCTGGTTCCCAAGTTGCATCTTCCGCAGAGGTGTCTTTCCATTTGACGAGGACTTCCTTAATCATGCGGCCGCGCAGGTGCTTGTCTCGTGTGTCTAGAACCTATTTGGGTTGAAGCCAGATTGACCCTTCTTCGTCCAATTCAGGTGGACTGGTTTGAACTCGGCAATTGTTCCCAATCACTTTCTTGAGGCACGATACATGGAAAACTGGATGGATTTTTGCCGTAGGTGGCAAAGCCAACTTGTAAGCCACTTCTCCAATGTGCTGAAGTACTTGGTATGGTCCGTATAATTTTGGAGAGAGCTTTTGACAACCCTTGTCTTTGAGTGATGTTTGCTTATATGGTTGCAGCCTCAAAAAGACCTGATCCCCTTCTTGAAATTGGCGCTCTGAGCGATGTTGGTCGGCTTGTTGCTTCATGCGGTTCTGAGCTTGATGAAGATTCTCACGAAGATGGGCGAGCATGGTTGCGCGGTGTTGTAGGAGTTGATCCACTGCTTGTACTTTGGAGCACCCCTTGAGATAAGAAGTAGGGGAAGGCGGAAATTGACCATAGACTGCTTCATAGGGAGTCATTTTGGTGGTGGCATGATAGTTGGTGTTATACCGCCATTCAGCCAGAGGTAACCACTGTGCCCAAAGGTGTTGCTTTTCTGAAGTGAAACACCTAAGGTAGGTTTCTAGACATTTGTTGACGGCTTCGGTTTGACCATCTGTTTGCGGATGATATGAAGTACTGAGTTTGAGTTGAGTGCCTTGTATTCTGAAGAGTTCCTGCCAAAAATTGCTGGTGAAGATCGGGTCGCGGTCGGACACTATAGAAGTGAGCATGCCATGTAATTTGAAGATCTGATCCATGAAAGATTGAGCAACCAAAGTTGGTGTAAACGGGTGGGGTAGGGCGCAAAATGAGCATACTTCGACAGTCAGTCCACAACCACCATGATGACTGACTTGTTCCCTGACTTTGGAAGACCTGTAATGAAATCCATAGAAACCTCCGTCCAAATTGATGCCGGAATGGGCAATGGTTGTAATGTGCCTGGTGTGTTGACGGTTTCCCCTTTGTGGCGTTGACAGACATCACATTCTGCTACGAAAGTAAGGATGTCCTTTTTCATGCCTGTCCAAAAGAATGATCTTCTGGTGCGAGCATACGTCTTCTGAAAGCCCGAATGTCCTGCAATGGGAGATGAGTGCAATTCTGCCAAAATGCGACTTTTGAGGGTGGATGTTGGTGATATTACGACTCTGTCCTTGTAGCGAAGAATATCATTCTGCCACGAGTAGCCCTTGCTGGAATTAGGATCTACTTGCAATTGAGAAATGAGTTGGGAGAGCCCTGGGTGTGAAAACCATTCCCTGCGAGCCTCTTCAATCCAGTCTGGAATGGGAAGGGAAATTGCGAGCAGAGTACTTTCCTCCTCAAATTGGCACGATAATGCATCTGCTACACTGTTGTCTTTCCCTTTCTTGTAAATGATCTCATAATCATATCCCAGCATTTTGGCTAACCATTTATTTTGTTGTGGGGAGGATAGGCGTTGCTCCAAAAAATATTTAAGACTGTGATGATCTGTGCGGATTTGGAAACGTCGCCCCAATAAGTAAGGTCGCCAGGTCTCGACTGCATGTAAGATGGCCATCATTTCCTTCTCGTAGGTAGATTGGCCCAGATTCCTCCCACTGAGTTGTTGGCTTGTGAAGGCCAATGGTCGCCCTTCCTGCATTAAGACCGCCCCAATACCTGTACCCGAAGCATCACATTCAATGACAAAGGATTTGGTGAAGTCAGGTAGTGCTAAGACTGGAGTGGAACACATGGCGTTTTTGAGAGCTGTAAATGCCTGTTGTGCTTCCTCATTCCAGAAGAAGGAATTTTTCTTTAGGAGTTGAGTGAGGGGCTTCGCTATGCGGCCATAGTTGCGGACAAATTTACGATAATAGCCTGTGAGACCCAAAAATACTCTCAAGCTCTTCAAGGTCTTAGGTTGAGGCCATTCTTGCATTGCCTGGATCTTTTTGGGGTCCACCTTGACACCTTCACGCCCCACAATGTGGCCCAAATACTCAACTTCTTCCATGCCAAACGAACACTTAGACATCTTGACAAATAATTTATGCTTGCGGAGCAGTTGCAAGAGTAGATCTACATGCTGAAGATGTGCCGCCCAAGTGCCACTATAGATGAGAATGTCATCGAAGAAGACAAGGACAAATTTTCTGAGATATGGTTTGAGGATGTGATTCATAAGACTCTGAAAAGTAGAAGGGGCATTACAGAGACCAAATGGCATGACCAGGAACTCATAATGGCCTTCATGAGTTCTGAAAGCCGTCTTGGGAATGTCGACTTCCTTCATGCGAATTTGGTGGTAGCCGGAGCGAAGATCCAACTTAGTGAAGAATTGAGCTCCATTGAGTTCGTCCAGCAAATCGTCAACCACCGGGATGGGAAATTTATCTTTGACTGTCAACTTGTTGAGGGCCCTGAAGTCGGGACACATCCGCCACTCCCCATGTTTCTTGAGGACCATGACCACTGGGGATGAATAAGGACTAATGTTGGGACGAATGACACCTGCTTCCAACAATTCCTTGATGATTTTTTCTATTTCATTCTTTTGGGTGAACGGATATCTGTATGGCTGCACATTTGGGGGTTGGGCCCCTGGAACCAAGGTGATGCTATGATCATGTTCCCCTCGCGAGGGTGGAAGCTCATGAGGCTTGTCAAAGACCGTCCGATGGTTATTTAAAATCTGTTGCATCTCAAGATGAATTGGCAGAGACATGGTTTCGACTACCTGGATGGCATTAAATTGAGCTACCACTCCATGATGGCCCTTTCTTAACAATTTTTCCATCCTATGCGAGCTGATGACAGAGGGGGCTCCCGCCTGGAGTCCACGGAGGGTATGTGTGGAGTTGTTCTGCTTAAAACTCATATATAACTCCTGGAAATCCATTGTGATTGGCCCAAGAGTGCGGAGCCATTCAGTGCCTAGGACAATGTCGCAACCCCCCATGTGTATGGCAAACATGTGGGTTTTCAACTGATAATCCCCCATTTGAAGTTTGACATTTTCACAGCGGCCTTCACATTTCATTGTGCCCCCATCTGCAATTTGGACTTGGAAGTTAGAAACTGCCCGTACAAAACAATGCGCTACTTCGGCGATTTTTTGATGGATGAAATTATGGGTACTTCCACTATCAATCAAGACTACTACTGGGCGATGTTTAAGAAAACCCCCGATTTTGAGAGTTTGAGGGGAAGAAATTCCTGCCAACGCATTTAGCGAAATAACTGGTTCGTCAGATACAATCTCCTTTTGGTTGTCTTCTTCGATCGCCTCCGGTTCCTCAAGTGGTGGATCTTCCTCGGTGGAGCTGTAGTCAGTGGCATCTATTTGAAAAAACTTGGGCTCCTTGCATTTATGACCCAGGGAATATTTTTCATCACAGTAGTAACATAGTCCTTGCTTCCTTCTTTCGGCCATTTCCGCAGGTGACACCTTTTGAACCTTAAGTGTCTGAGTCGTTTTGGGAGCCTGTGGGGGACGACCTTTAGCGGGAAAGTTGGGGTGGCTGGATTGGGCTGTTAATGCACGTTCCACCTTACGAGCTACCTAGCAAGCCTCTGTCCACGTGGGAGGGTGGTGGAGTAGAACTTGAGCTTTGATGGCTTCTTTAAGACCGCTGATAAAACATTCCATGTAGAACTCATCTGTGAGACCCTTAGTGCGGAAGGCTAAGGCTTCAAAAGCAGTAATATATTCATCCATTGTACCCGTCTGTCGGAGCTTAGTGAGAGGCCCCAAAAAAGAGTCTTCCTGTTCAAAGCGATTTCGAAGAGCTTTGGTAAATTGGGCCCAATTCTTAAAAGGTCCATTGCAACGTTGATGCATTCCCCCCATTGCCATCGTTCATTGTCCAAGTACATGGCCCCCACCATAAGCTTAGTCCCCTCATCTAGGATATGATTCAATTTGAAATACTGCTCCATTTGTGCTAGCCATGCAGACGTGTGAGAACCGTCAAATTTATGCATATCCAACTTGGGAGGTCGCTGACTGGGTGGTGGATGGGTGTGCCAGACGTGAGGAGAGTGGCTAGACTCACCCTCATGGTATTCATGGCCCTTATACGCCTCCTCGTGGGCTGGCTCCTTGCCCTTCGAGAGTGCTAGCTGTACCTGGAGACTTAGTCCGCGAATCTCAGTTTGGATGTTGTCCATCACAGTTTGGATGGAGGTCACAGTGTCTTCAATTTTGTCCATCCTTTCATTGGCCATCGCTTGAGCGCGAGTTTCTACCATACACCAACCTGATGAAAAATTGGGACCGCCTAAAAATTTTTACTAATAAATTGAATGGTACCACCTTGCTCAGCTCGTCGTCCTGATTCTGATGGGCTAGATCACCAATAAGCGCCCCGGAAGATCTCAGACTCTTTTTTTTTTTTTTGGAAAACTAATGGAGTTTTACTCCTTCTTGATCAATACTGCAGTCGCCAAATCCTCAAAATGTCAATGCTGCCAAAAGTCCTGCGAAAAGTATTCCCCTGTATAGGAACCCTGCACAACAACTCCGATCTGGTGGATCTGAGAGATCTGAATGGTGGAACAACTGCTGCTGTGGATCTGATGGAGCTGCGGGACTGATGTCTGCTGCTGCAGCACGTCTTTGCACACGCGGATCTGATGTGTGATCCCCGATAGAAAAAGGAACTATGGTCTAGAGGAGTGTCAGGTGCTACAGATCGTAATATACATAAGGGTCTGACAGTAGTAGTCGGCCCAATGTTTCAGGGCTCTAACTAAGGAGGATCGACCATACCCTTAGCCGTACAACCCGACTACCCTATCGTACGGGCGAGTAATCTCTCCGAGTGCTGTTCTCGGTGTACTGTAGCCACAAGACGGCCGAAGGTTTATCTATGGCGAGGTTTCAAGGGAGCCTAGGGGGCTTCCTATATACCCAGAGGGTACGTGGAAGACAATCCGTGCGCGGTTCTGTCTAATGCGCTACTACTCGAAGGGGTACCCACAGGGGTTACAAGGGAGTCCAACAGACGTGACCACCTCTTGTATTTCCTGCGTGCATGCCTCCCCAAATCCGCAGGTTTATGCGCTCAACGACAAATCCCGTGGTTTAAAGACGCCGGAACACGTCTCTAGCCAAAAAAAATTTTTTGCTAAAAATTGGAGATCCCACCAAGCCCTGGAAAGTGCTCTGATACCACTTGTTATGCTCTTAACCTGCAAAATAATACCCAGATACAGAATATTCGAAGAAAAGATACCCAAAACACAGAATAGCAATGATTTTATTATTCAAAGAGCAATGTTCACATGCCTCTTCGAGGGGGCAACCTCCAATAGAGCAGAGCTCGATTACAAAATAAGACACGATGCTCCTCGCATGGAGTCTCTATCCTTTATATATGACTCATACATGCAATACCACGGGCCAATACCGTGGGTTTTATTAATACCATCTATCTAATACTACGGCCCATTTGCAACTAACTGTGGTCCCGTCATTAATTGCGGGTTAACCACTTACAAATATTAATATGGGCTTTATTGACTCTTGACTATGACGTGATCCCATGACATAAATAAGGGGGTTAGGGTGGGACCCTAACATACCTCGCCCCATAGAACACCCTGCATTCCTAACTTGATTTCCTGGACCCAAAGCTACCTGCTCCATTTGATCCAGCAACAAAACCATAAAAAATAATCAAAAAACCCTAGAGCTACTATACCTAGCCTAAAATACATATTTGATCCAGTCATCTTGACTGAGATTCACAAGGAGAGAGCCCTGTCCTGACCTGGTAGGGTTAGCTACCAGGTTAAGCTTGGTTTGTGTCTAGGATTGCCTTCTTTCAGCCTGAGGTCAATCTAAGCTCTAACATAGTGGCAACCATAATGGGGAACGTAGTTTTATGTTCCTCAGTAAAATGTATCAATTTTAGATCTGATTGTTGATGGTGGACAATGATCAGACACCGGAAGGCTGAAATCATTCACCTGGTAACTCTGAATCAGTTTCGAGATCAGATCCAAGGACCCCACTGGAGGATGAACCTAACCAGCAGAAACATGAAAGGACAATATGGAACGATCAGGTATTCAAGTTGGAATTTCATCCAAGACATTATGTTATTTGTTATAAATTATTTCTTCTTTATTCCCGAGAATGTCAAGAAGGCTTTGCAAAGTATATTGTATTTGAGAAAAGATCCTAGACCTGCATTTTATTCTTTCCCTTTGAAGATTGTGAATACCAAATATTCACATGCCTTTGATCTTGATCAACACCCTTCTTCTGAATCTTGTGATGACCGTCTTCAAACTGATGAGCCTAAAGAGACCAAGATCGATTCTACACCTTTTGTACATATTCCTATACCTTGTAAAATTCCGGATAGATACAAGCCTTTGATTTTACCTCCTATATCCCATGCTTTCCCTAAAAATCATTACCTAGATCTGCCAAGATTTGATGGTGAATGTGACAACATCACTACTAAGAGACATGTACGGAATTTTGAGTCTTTTCTTGACCTTTTTGAAATCTATGAAGAGGATGTCAGTATTAGGATTTTTGCTCTTTCTTTGAAAGGCAAAGTCAAGAGTTGGTTCAAAACCTTGCCTGATGCGAGCATCTCAGATTTCCAGCAGTTCGTCAAAGTTTTCCTCGAAAAGTGGGTGGTCAGACAGAACCCTTTCTTGATTCTAGAATAGTATAACCAGCTGAAAAGATTGCCAGGGGAGACAGTACAACAGTTTTCTACCAGGTTTAACGAAGTCTAATTTTAAATGTCTGTTAATATAAGACCTCCTCCTGGATCCGCTCTCTTGTACTACCTGGATGCCTTTGATCTGGAAATGGAGTTTCAGCTGAGAAAAAAGAACCTTGAAACACTTGAAGAGATGCAAAACAGTGCAGTAGATGTATAGGGTAATTTGCTGATCAGAAGGGCAAAGTTGAAAGAAGAAGAGAGGAAGAACATAGATCCAGAGGAATCGACATCTTTAGAGGTAAAGCTTGAAATTTTGGTAAGTACAGTCGAAGAGATGATGCAAAATATCACCACAAGAAATGACTATGATGTTCAAGACCATGGCTTGCTGATTGAAGAAGAACAAGTCGCTGATCCAAAACATTTTCTTTCTTATCCCAGTTGTCATTGATCTAATAATGATTGTTTTATAGATCATCTTGGAGAAGAGAGATTTGTTGATATGACATGTATGCTTGATGATGTGTTTTATACTGATGATTTGCCTCAGTTTGATCAATATGATGATGATTATGTTCTCCAAACAGAAGCTAGTCTTATAGACAAATCAATAGCTGGTTTGTGGAAGGAGGAAGTTCATTTTTAGCAGCTCGAATATAGTGAGCAGTCGTTGCATATCAGTTATGGAAGTGAGGATGAAAGTGCAGCAAATGTTGAAGTAAGTGAAGGATCTTTACCTTTTTGTTTTACTTCATTTCAGTTCATCAGGGACAACTTTCATGCAATCAGAAATCGACTATCGACAAGTTTTGATCTGGACCATCTAGAGCGCAATGAAATCCTTGTCCAAGACTTCTCATATCCAGATTTGCAGCCTCCGAATGCCATTGAATGTCAGGTTGTAGATGAAGACTTGGAAGCTGGAATATATGATCAAATGATGCAAGATGATTCCGTACCATTTTGTTTTGAATCATTTCAGTTTTTGAAGGGAAATTTGCATAGTATATCTTCAAATGAGCAGCCTGTAGAAAATCATGCAATCTCATTAGAACCAACAGAAAATGGGTTGCAATAGCCTTTTCAAGTTTTTCACGTTCCAATAGCTGATGTGTTGGATGATGTCTATAGTCAAAGTCCTTCTCCATTAGCTAGCTATGAGCTTGAAACAAGTATTGATACAAACTTGATCCGACAGCTGGTTTCTTTATCATTTTCAACAGGGGTCTCATCACAAAGCTCAGATGAAAGTTTGCATTCATGGTATAAGGAGAAGCAAAGTAATCAATTAGATGAGCTAAGCCCCAGTGCACATGAATTTCAAGATCCTTATGCAGTATTTTTGAAGTCGGATAGAGAATCCATATTATTCAACAGATCTGTTTACAAATTTTCTTGGGAGTTGCCTTTCAATAGTTCTCTCTTGTTGTTCATAAGAAAGTGCTTGCAGAGAATTCAAATAGCAGCCAGAATGCTTACTTGGTTGCATTGGTTGTTTCATTTCACTTGATGAGGTGATGAATGGAACCGTTAGAGTAGGTTTTATTGATTAAGCTCCATTTTGAGTGTCTTTTCCAGTTTTTCAGTTGCGTTTTAGTATCGAGTTAGTTTTTAGTTGAGTAAAAGTCAGTTTGTGTCATCAAGTTGTTAGTATTCAGTCATGTATTTTAGATTGGGTTTTGTTTTTGACTCCATGCCTAATGGATAAGGCTACTTGGTCTACGGTGTTCTTAGCACCTCCAAGGAGCTACCATCCCCAATGGAGCCAATGTTAGTGTCAGTCTTTGAAGCCTTCCACCAGTGATCAAACATGCTCTTACAAAGTGGTCTTAGGGTGTCAAAGTCAAATTTTGTCATTTCAGTGAGTCTTCAAGTAAAATTTGGTCACTAGGTATTAGGTCTAGGATTTGTTTTCACTCCTTTCAAAGTTTTCCAAGTGTCAATCCATGTCACCATTCGGCTGAGTGTACCATCATTCAAAAAGTTTTCATCATCATTTCAGGTTCCAATGGGTCATTTTACACCTTGTTCGTGCTTCAGTTGTACTTGGGTAAGGCTCATTTCCCTCTCCTAGGGTTTTGAAGGTAATTTTTCTTGGATGGTCAAATCATCAACAAAACTTGTATCCTGATGCTCATACACCTTCCCCTATCCTTAATATACCTTCTTAAGCACTTCCCATCACTAATATCCCTCAAATTCATCATTTTCCCACAAACCCTAGCTTATTGCTACAATTTGACAATTTTCTAGGCTAGGCCTGTGTTTTGCCCTTTTGGACCCCTTCCCCTCACTTAATATTTGAAATTCCATTTTCCCCTACTTCATAACACCCCTTCCTATTCTCCAAAATTTTCTCAAGAATTTAGAACCCCTTATCCCCTTCATTTCCCTTCATTTCTACCAATTCCCTATTCCACATATCGGGATAGGTTTTATTCAAATGATGTTTCTGAGAAATAGAAGATGAATCTGACAAAAGTGAGAGAGGTGTTTGTCCATAATTGACCCAAGAAGAAAAATATATTTCATTTTTTACACAGGTTTCATGGTTTGGGAGAAATGTCTAAAGCATTATTTTCCTCAGGCGGGTTAATGCACCTTTAGAGTGACCTTGGTAAAATCAATTTTTCTCTTTGGTGGAATAACCAAATGAATTTCTTGATGATTCAATAAGAAGACACAAAGTGCTTTCCAATGAGCTATAATAAGCTCAATTTGGAGTTGAGGAAGACCTTCAAACGTTGACTGCAACAACGCTATGCATTTAGGCAGCCTCATTCTGCACATTTTGACCAGTCTTGGGAGATTGGACTTTTGACAGGGAAAAAGAACTCCAAATTGAAAAATTCGAGATGTTCTAGAAAGTATACTTGCCAAGATTTCCAACGAGTTATCACACGACCAATTCGGACATAGGAAAGCCCTTCAAAAGTGTCCTACAAAAAGGCGCTATGCACTTGGCAGGCGCTACGCACCTGGCAGACTTCCTCAATGTTAATTTGAACAGGTGCTACGCCCCTGGCAGCCAAGCCCCAAAATGCTCCAAAATCACTCAATTTGCCTCAAATCTCTCAAGTTACCTCTTGGAAAGTAAGTAAATCAATCCTTCTTGTTGAAAAGGGTTTTGCATCAAGTTCTTGTGATGTTTTCACTCATAAATTTAAAACCCTAGTTTTGACTCAAAATTGTCCCATAAAATTCACAAACTGTCTTATAAATTTGACAAGCTCACTCTCCCATTTGTTTTCCTATCCAATCCTTTTTTTTGTTGTTTCCTAAATACCATTCCTTCATATATTCTTCCTAAATCCCATTCTTACATATAAATTTCCCAAACCCTATACTTTCTCCCCAAAACCATACATACTTACTCCTGCATACATCCCTAGACCCTACACTATTCCCAAACCCTACTCACTCCCTAAATATCATTCACCCTCACTTACTCATCCATAAAATCTCTTCATACTCATCTTTCATCCACCCTATCTCTTCATTCATCACAAGTGTTCACAGCTATAAAAACAATGGAAAGAGACAGTGAATATGACTATGAGGAAGAGACACTCAGTGATAGTTCCATGGAGAGACATAAGCAGAAAAGCAAAGGCAAAGAGAAGATGCATGAGGATGATATATATGATGAACAAGAAAGAGAACAAACAATTGGAGGATAAGCAGAGCCTAATGGAACTTGAAATGTTGAAACTGAAGAGGCAAAATGACAAAGAGGACCTTGTCTCTTTGACTTCCATTGAACAAGAGATTGAACATGACCAGGAAAATTGGCTTGAGAGGGTCAGAATGCATCTTGAGGGACTGATAAACAAGGCTAGCAGGAACAATAGAATGCTTCAGCACATGTCATATCATTATATGACTTGAAAACAAAATTTGCAATATGAGAAATCAGGAAGCTTAAGGCTAGGTTGAGGAAGGCCTTAAGGAGAAAAAAGGAGCAAGACAAGTTGAAAATCTTGGCTGAAGCCTCACTAGCCCATTAAAGCAGCTGATTGTGGTGCCTTGTGCCAAAGCTAGGCAAATTTTGATAAATTTTGGTCATTTTGAAATTTTGAAATAGTAAACACAGAAAATTGCCCTAGGTGTGTAGTGCCACCGGCGCTACGCTTTTCACTGGAGTATTTTTTGAAGAAATGGCTTGTATATCTGGATTCAACATGATGAGAGCATCAAACCCAAAAAATCTCAGCAATTTTGGAGCAAAACTTGGTCACCAAAAGGTAAAAAAACTACCAAAAAATGACCTCTCTACCTCTTTTTGGACACACAAACGTAGCCTTAGGAGATTTCAATTTTAACGGGGAAAATGACATCCAAATACAAAAATTCAAGATGTTCTAGAAACTAGATAGGAATACCTTTCCAATGAGTTATCTTGGGCTCAATTTGGTTAAGGAGAAGGCATCCAAAAGTGGTTTTGAAGCAGTGCTACGCACCTGGCCAGTGGCGCTACGCATAGAGCCAGTTTGCCCAAAAATCGAGTTTTCACCTAGTTTCTCTGCAAGTTGACTTTTTTCTCTCATCATGGATGAATTTATGATTATAAATGATGCTATGCTATGTAAATTTAATTGAGAAATGATCTTAGGGAGTACATTCATCAGTTTGAGTTGGTTTGGGGGTCAATGAATCAGTTTCCATACTTATAGAGGCAAGCTGTTCCACTACCTATATTCCTGTTCCTTGTTGGGAAATGGTTGTAACAGTTCGTTATCTATTGGATTCGACCCCTAATGTCTAGCATAGGTGGTTTGATGTCTATATTATGTATTTCTTCAGTCATTAGCAAAGGTTGGACTCTCTTGGATGCTCTGAGCTACATTGTACATCTTTACAACAGTTTGGCAAGAAAATAAACTAGGATTTGCAGCTATTTTTGTGGGATACTTGTGGTAATGTGTTTTGCATAGTTTCTTCTTCTGTCATTGGTTTTTATCATGAGTTATGTGTGTCAAAATCTAATTCATTCTTCTAACTAAATGAAATCAAGATAGATAGGTAGAATACATTGGTTACAGCGCTCTGCCTTTGGAATTCATTTAGTTTTGATGTTTTCTACTGCTTGAAGAGGACTCATGATATTTGCATGCCCTCCTTAGCTCCTCACCAATATTATACCTACCATCTCACTCAATTTCCAGTGCTAAAACACCTACCTACCTCGCCCCATAGAACACCTTTCATTTATGACTTGATTTCTCGGACCCAAAGTTGCCTGCTCCATTTGATCCAGCAACAAAACCATCAAAAACAACCAAAAAACCTTAGAGCTACTATACCTAGCCTAAAATCCATATTTGATCTAGTCATCTTGACTGAGATTCACAAGGAGAGAGCCCTCTCCTGCCCTGGTAGGGCTAGCTACCAGGTTAAGCTTGGTTTGTGGTTATCCTAGGATTGCCTTCTTTCAGCCTAAGGTCAATCTAGGCTCTAACCTAACCATGAAAGCTCCTCCTAAAACATTATTCTTGATCAAGTTGTTCTTGTTCAAGCTTCCCATGTTTTGTTGGTATTGATCATTGATTTTTATGTTTAGTAGAGTAATTTGCAACAAGAAAATTTTAGTCATTTTCTTTTTCTACAAAAAAATATACTAATAGCATAATCTATACCATCTGCAAAATGACACTTTATAGGAAAAGTAGGACAAAATATAGCTTTGAAACACTCCTCAAAATGGACAACCATTCAAAATAAAGCATCTTCATAAATAGGATCAAATAACCTATATGTTTGAGCATCCTCATAGTAACCAACGTATATCAGTGGTTCTCTCCTCTTCTATATGGCTTTGCACTTTTCATATTGAATTAGGGCCCATGCGAGATTTCCAAATCTTCTAAAATAAGATAAATTGAGCTTAACATGGGTCCAAATTCCCTCTAGAGTAATATACAACACTATTTATGAGGCACTTGATTCTAAATGAAAGTGGACCAATTCACTACATCATCCTAAGGTGTTATGTTCTTGAAATAAATCATACAATTTGAAATCTATATTAGTGTTTAGTTATTTCTTTTAGTAATGCCATTTTTCTAAGGGCTATAGGGAGCAAAGTGTTGATGTTGAATGCCATGTTCTCTAGAAAAATCCTTAAACTCCTTATAGGCATACTCATATTTATTATCTATGCATAGTTTCTTGATAGAAAGCAAGGGTTTCTTCTCAATAAAATCTTTAAATGTTTAAAAATTAGAAAACCTAACTCTTGTACTTAATAATGTACACCAAAGAGTGATAGGAGATCAAAAGTGAGTGCATACTTAGCCCTTGAAAATGAGCAAGTTGGAAATGACATGAGATCACTATGTACTAACTCAAGATGTTTGGTAGCATGCAAAGCTTTACCTTCATGAAAAGGATATCATTGTTATTTTCCAATAGCACAAATTGGAAAAACTCCTTCAGTGCAAGGAACTTTAAGATGATTAAACAACAAAATCTGTGTTTTCAACTACTGCAAATACTTGAAGTTTACAAGACCAAATATTTCATGCCAAAGTCTATTCAAAGAATCAACATGTGAATGAAAGAGGAAGTAGAGGGTGGCTCAAAACATGAAAAAATATATAATTAGGAACAATGATCAACTCTTTCAGAAGCAACAACAATGTTTGGATTCTATAGTTCTTTAGTGACTACCTTATTAGGAGAAAACATTACTATTTTCCTATCGTCAAAATGATAGATATGATAAACAAAGAGTAGATTTGTAGATCTGTTAGGGATAAGAAAAACCTAATTGATGTACCCATCAACTAACTTCATTGTTCCTAATCCTAGAACATAAAACTATGTAGAGTCTCCAACTGCAAGCTTCGAAATACTATAGTTGGATGTGGAAGGAATCAATCCACGAGAATGAGCCATATGGTGTGATGTACTAGAATAAAAAATCCAACTGTTTATATATGCATATAAATATTTACTAGATCAAAGATTCCCTTTACCATATGAAAAAGGTTTGGGAACTACAAGCTTGTGTTGTTGCTTGGATTGAATTGAAGCTTATATTTTTTAGCTAGCATTTGGATTCAACATATCCAAGTATGCCATGAAAACTAAAAATCTCACTTGCAATATTCTTCCTTGTCTTGGAGGAAGAATTATCAAACTTGGAAAATGGAGGAAAATATTTTGTTTCCTACTAAGGAATGGAGGTAGACTCACCAGGTTGAGAATAATATTTGTTTTGTTTATAATAATTTTTGTGCTTACCTTTAGAGGTATGAGCCATGAAATCTTGATTCTTAAAGATAGAAAGAGCATTTAATTACATATGTTTAGATTTTTCCCTATAAATTTTCTCATATAAAAGCTCAAATGTGGGCATTTTAAACTCATCTCTAGGTGATTTTGCAGATGAGATAAGCCTCCCCTGAACTTCATTGAGGTATGATTTTGATTATGGTATCTATCTATTTTATATAACATGGTACACTTGCAGGAAGAAGAGAATCAAAGATGACAAGAAAAATGGTAGACTTCAATTCACCTGACTCTCTTTACAGATCAGTTGGAAAACAAGGAGATGAGTATTCTCCTGATATAGCATACACATTGAGGAGTTTGAGGGAAGAGATCAGAAGTTACAAGGAAGATAATGACAGGTTAGTTGAGGCACATGAAAGAATTGCAAGGGCTCAGGAAAAGTAAGCAGAGGTCAATGAAGTCATCCTTCAAAGTTTGTCTAATTTGCGGAGATAGGGACAACTGAGGATTAGTCAAGAGTGGGAAGAGAAGACTAATGCCTATGGTAGCAGGTCTCGGTCAGAATATAGGTTGGATAAAGGGGATAAAGTCATAGGTGGCAGATAATTGGGTACACCTGACAGGAGGATTGGTATGTATGGGTTTCATTCTAGTTTCTCATGTAGAAGACATCATCATCATCACCGCCATCATACTTATAGGAGGAGTGAGTAATTTCCTAAGGAGTTCAAGAAATTCAAGCCACCTACATTTGATGGAGAGATGAATAAGTCAAAATATGTAGAGGCATGGTTTCTTGGGATGAAGAAATTCCTCTAATTGCATAATTACTCAGAGAATATGAAATCCAAGATAGACACCTTAAAGGGAAAGCAGATATCTGGTGGGAAGATGTGAATAATGTCAAGGGAATTTGAGAGGAAGAGTTTATTTGGGATGAGTTCAAGAGACTCTTCAAGAAGAAGTACCTATCCGAGAGATATTATGATGATAGAGCTAAGTCATTTTATGAGTTGCAGATGGGTTCTATGATAGATGATGAGTACACTAGTAGGTTCCTAGAGCTGTTGAGGTATGTGCCTTAGCTCGATGATCCAAATCTTTTAACTTCAAGGATGCATATAGAATTTCATATAAAAGAGCATGTAACCAAGTAACTTAAACACATGAAAAATAGCAGAAATCATAAATCGACCATGAGATCAAAGGTACACAAACGATTTGATTATGGAGTTCACCCAATGTGGGCTACGTCTCTGAGCCCTGCTCAAAGTGTGGAATCCTTCTTTCATTAAATGGCAGAAAAGAAATGAATTACAATCAAAATTACATAAATGACCCTTATTCCTCCAATTTCTTTCAGGGGCGAAAAATTCAAAGCTTAAATGCAGAAACGAACATCACCATTGGATTCGTGGCTCAAAATCATGTCAAACGACTATAAAATTGACCATATTACGAGAATGTGACCTTTAGAGCTCTAATGAAACTTTAGATTCCCTCAATATTCCTTGCAAGAATATTCTCCCAAGATTCCTTCAAAATATTTATCGATTTCTACGCCTTCCTGGGCACGGTTCCATCTTGGGCGCTCTTGTTTCCACCTGCAAAACACGTCTTTGGCTCACTGTCTTGTGACTCCTCTGTTCGAATGGAAAATGATTAAGGTTTTTTTTATATAAAATGTGGGCGAGCCTGCCAACAAATGAGTCGTTAGCTCACTGGCAAGTGATGGCGATTATGGTTAGGGCAATCTAGGTTTGGAACTATTTTGTGAATCGACATTAAACGAATTTTGGTTAACATTATTTGCGGTGGTTTATATTTGGGGCCACCTGTTGGTGGGTTGGCCCACATGGGTCAATCGAGTTCGAACCCCGCTGACTAAACATATGTCGTTGGAACTGTTGGGGGGGTGGCAGCCCGCCACCCCAAAATATATATATATTATTTTTTTAGAACAATTGGTTAAAATTTCAGATTAGGCTTTTAAGGGTCATTAGGAAAACTAAAGAGGTGATAAATTTTCCCTTTCCTACTGCCATTTTCCGTGTGTTGTCCCTTTGCCAAATTGTTGCCTCATTAGTGACTGCCACTTGGCATAGTTTGACTAGAACTTTGATCGACTATATCTTGAGCATACAAACTCATATTTTAGTGTTGTTCACACCATTAGAATCACGACAGCGAGCACTACGATATGGTGCTAGTTTCACTTCTATTTGATGACTTTGATTTTTGAGTATTTTCAAGGTCATTTCTATTTCTGGAGCCACATAAATCATTCCTTCCCACTAATGAGCTTTTTGAATTCCAATAGCTTTATCAGTCAATTGGAAAGCGAGGGAATTTCTCCCTCACTTTCTTCTTTTCAATCCATCATGCCTTACATAGATGCATTCCTTTGAACCCAATACAAAGGTACTCCATGTCTCCCCGTCATGAAGTACTGGTCCTCTTGTCAAGAATGATGTCCTCCGGTAGCTTTTCCAAGTATTCAGGTGAAAAATCATCCATGGTAGGAACCTTTCCAACCTCTTCGGTTCCCATGATCAAAGGAGGTTCATAAATCTTCAAGTTTTCAACGTTCACTACTGAGTACATTTGCATGTATGCTAGAAAATCGAGACAAAAAGAATTGTCTCCAATATTCTCTAATATGGTGAATGGGCCATATCAGATTGGTCTCAACTTCTTTCCTTCCCCTTTCATCCTGTCTTTGCTGATGTGAAGCCACACACTTTGTCTCCAACCTAGAATTGGTGATCGACTCAGTGCTTGTCATGTCAATCTTTGTATTGAGATTGAATTTTCTCCAACTACTCTTGGACTGCCTAGTGAATCATCTGAATTCGCTAAATGAAATTCTGCACTTTGTCCCTATCATCTTACCTGCTGGAATATTCATATTTCCCAAAGGCCATGTCTAAGGGATCCTTTGGAAAATATCCAAATCATGTCTCGAACGGTGAGCTCTGATTGGATGAATGTAGTTCCCGGTTGTATGCATGTTGTACATAGGGAAGCTACTCATTCCACAACTTGGGATGCTTGCCACAATAGCCTCAGAGTAAGTGTATCACTGTGTGGTTGACAACCTGTCTCTGTCTGTTGGTTTGTGAATGAAATGTTGTGCTTCTCTTCAACTTGGTTTCTATCATTCTCCAAAAACTCGTCCAAAAATATCCAAGAAAGCGAGAATTTGAATTAGACACAATGGATGTGGGTAGCCCAAAGTGGACCCAAACAAATTGGAAGAAGAGATGAGCAGTCTTCTCTGCAGTGACCTACTTTTTACAAGGCATTAATACACACATTTTGTTAAATCGATACACAAAAAAATTCAAATATTCATGACCTCTCCTAGATAAAGGCAACCCACTTACAAAATCCATTAACACACTTTCCCATGGACAACTCAGGACAGGGAGTGGGGTGTAGAGCCACAATTTTCTATTAGTTAGATTTCTAACTGAACACAAAACACATCCCTTTACATATCGAATCACAATATTTTTCATGTGAGACCAATAACACAATCTATGCAAATGAGACAACGTTTTCCCTACACCAAAATGACTCAACACAAGAGAGGTATGTGCCTCTCTAATTACATGTATTCTCTCATGGTGGGGATATAAAGTTTGCCAGGGTGGTACAATAACTTTCCCTGCAAATGGTACTTGTCCACTTGCATTCCATGAGCCAGTGTTACATAAATCTCCTTAAAATTATGATCATCAACATATTGTTCAACATAACTTTCAAAAGATCAAGAAGAATTTTGAAAAACTATAGATGTAGAAATAGGAGGGTGAGAAAGCATATCTGCCACTTTGTTGTTGGTGCCCTTCTTGTATTTTATTACCAAGTGAAAATGTTGGAGGAATCTCATCCATCTAAAATGACTTTCTTTTTTAAGCTTGGTCTGCGATTGGTGGTACTGCAAGGGCCGGTGATCTGTGTGAATGATGGTCACCTTGCCGATCAAATAATGCTTCCACTTCTTCACGCTTTGACCAAGGCATACAAATACTTTTCATATGTGGGATAATTCACAACAGCTTGGGAGAATGTCTTGAATGGTAACATACAAGTTTCCATAGTTGCATCAATACTACTCCCATGGCGTATCTACTGGCATCGGTCTTGATCTCAAAAGGCCGTTGGAGGTCAAGTAAGGCCAAAACTGGTACAGTACTAATCTTCTCTTTTAGTGTATCAAAGGCTTTATGTTGCTTTCCTCCCCACTGAAAGGTTTGCTTCACACTCGTCAATGCATGTAAGTGGGATGCAATGATGGAGAAGTTGGTAATGAACCTTCTCCAATATTATACTGCACCCAAAAAGCTATGAACCTCTGTAACATTAGTGGGTTTAGGACACTTTACAATCACATCAATTTTAGAAGGATCTATTTTCAATTGACCACTTACGACAATGTGACCCAAGTAAACCAAAGAGGTCTTACCAAATTCACACTTAGACATTTTGACATACAATTTTTCTTTTCGCAAAACATCAAGCACCTTTTTGATATGACTCACATGATCTTCCCATGTCCTACTAAAAACAAGAATTTCATCAAGATACACAAGTAAAAAAATCATCAAGAAAAGGTCTGAAAATATCATTCATCACCCTCATGAATGTGGTTGGAGCATTGCATAGTTTGAATGGCATCACCAGTCATTCAAACAACCCTTGTTTTGTCTTGAATGTAGTCTTCCATACATCCTATTCTACAATCTTGACCTAATGATAACCACTGCGCAAGTCCAGTTTTGTGAAATAGCCAACGTTTTTCCATTGATCTAATAAATCATCAATGTGGGGGAGAGGATATTGATTCTTCACCGTTATTTTGTTGAGTGCCTTGTAGTCTACACACATCCTCCATGTTCCATCCTTATTTGGCACCAACATGATGGGTGAGCCACATGGAGAAGAACTTGGCCTTATGACCCTTTGGTTCAACAATTCCTGTACCTGCTTCTTTGTCTCCTCCATCTAAATGGCTGACAACTTGTACATAACAATGTTGGGTAAAGGAGCATTCTTCTACAAATGAATCTCATGTTGGATCTCACGCTTTGGAGGCAACCCTCTTGGTTCCTAAAAAAAACCTATCATAGTTAAAAACAATTTCATACAATTCATTTTGATGAGTGGGATCACAACCTTGGAAAGCTTCAGATGCCTCCACATATTTTTCTCTCACAACCATGAGCATGCACCCTTTGCTAGAATTGATCAATCTCTTCATCTGACCTGCACTTACAAGACTAGTATTGATTTTGGCACAATGAGATCTGACAATGTATTCAACCTCATCTTTCGTGAGATGGTACTTGTTTTCATGGAAAAAGAAAATTTCTTTCCTGTCATACAAATACGGACTCCCCAATACAATACCACATATATCCAAGGGTACAACATCAAGATCAACCTCATCTACTATTTTGGATGCAATCACAAATCTAACCCTACACTGCTTAGTTACATGTAATTTTTCTTTATCACGCACCCAACCAAGAGGGTAGGATTTCAGATGAGGCTTGGTATCTAATCCTATTTTCTTAACCAAGGATTCTGAAATCAAATTTTCTTGTGAGCCTAGATAAAACAAGGTTTCCACTTTAGTATGTTTCATTAACACTCTAATGTGGAATAATTCAATCCTCTTTAGTTCACTAATAAGAGACTCACTTGAAGAACTTGCACTTGCATGCAATTTAGAATTACATTAGCATGAAGAGAAAGAGTACCTTGTGTGCCCACTGCTATGGTCAATGTCTCGTCACCGCAATCAGATCCAAGGTTCCGTTGTGCCGTTCCCACCATCTTTTTCTTATTCTTCCCACAAAATCTCTTTGGTTTCAACTCCAGATGCAACTTCCAACAATGTTCATCATCATGGCCTTCCTTCTTGCAATGTGTGCAAGATGGCTTTTCTCCTTCCTCCTTCTTGGTTGTAGTTGTCTTCTTGTCCTTTCCCTTGCCTTTTCCTTTGAACTTTACATTTTGAGGTTTAAGAGATGATTTATTTGGTTGCTCCTCTTTATCATTCTTGCCCCTGCTTTCAAGGTGAATGTCCTTCACACTAGCCGCATTAATAGTAGTAGGCTGTAACTATGTAAAACACCAATATACCTTTTTATAGTTTCGGGTGAATTAACTGAAATGCCCAAATTCAATGCTTGTCTTCTAAACTCTTCTGTGAATCTTTGTACATTTTGACCCTTTCCTTGTCTTAAATATTGTCATTCCATTAAAGCCTTTTGTCAACAACCCAAAGGATAAAACCGATCTTTTAATGCAGAAACAAAACTAGACCAAGAAGAAATGAGATTACCCAAGTTTTTGTTGCATTTCTACAACTTTCTCTCCCACCAGACTAGAGCGGTGCCACTGAGTCGAAGAGATGTTAATTGGATCTTGGCCTTTTCTTCCTTGATCCATTGAATCCAATAATAAACCTATATATGTCTAATCCAATTTTTTAGTTTCTCTCCATTATATGTGGGAAAATCAAACATAACATCTAGCTTTAAAAATGGCTTCTTAGATGTATTCTTACGATGCCTGTTAGGATGATGAGAAGAAGAAGAAGAAGTATCACTAAAGGATGGAGAGGGCCGTTCAGGAGGGTCTCATCTTCCACCTTCATGATTTACCAATGCATGGTCATATGGATCTTTCTTCTCAGGCTTGATTAGCTTCTCATACTCTTCATAAAACTTGTCAAATTTCTTTGCCATGATGAAGAAGATCTTGTGATAATTTCGCTCTTCCTTCATTCGAGCTTCCTGATATGCCATGTTTCATCTTTGTGGTGCATGCCTTGCTTCGGGATCAAAGGATTTGAGTTTTCCTTCTCCTCTTTGGAGCTTGTTTCGAGTTAGCATTCACTCATGCAACTCGGATATAGAAGACCTGCTCTGATACAAAACTTGATTCAGATCTTTTAACTTCAAGGATGCATACAAAATTGCATATAGAAGAGCATGTAACCAAGTAACTTAGACACATGAAAAAGAAGCGGAATCATAAAGAAACCATGAGATCAAAGGCACACAAACAATTTGATTAAGGAGTTCACCCAATGTGGGGTACATCTCCATGCCCTTATCAAAGTGGGGATGCCTTCTTTCATTAAATGGCAACAATGAAGTGAATTACAATCAACTTTACATAAATGACCTTTATACCTCCAATTTTTGTCATGGATGAAACATGCAAAGCTTAGATGCAAAAATGGACATCACCATTGGATTTGTTGTGCGAAATCATGTCAAACGACAATAAAATTGACCATATTCTGAGCAAGTGACCTCTGTAGCTCCAAGAAATCTTTAGATTCCCTGCAAGAATATTATCCCAAGATTCTTTCAAAATATTTCTCAGTTTTCTTGCCCTCCTAAGTGCGGTTTTGACCTCAGCGCTTCTGGTTCCACCTACAAAACACGTCTTTGGCTCACGGTCCTACCACTCCTCTGTTTGAATGGAAAATGATTGAGGTTTTTTTATATAAAACGTGAGCGAACCTTCCAACAAATGCGTCATTGGCTCATTAGAAAGTGGTGGCGATTATGGTGGGGGTGGGCAGGGTTCAAAACTAGTTGCACCCCAAACAAAGGTTCATAATTTTTTTGTGAATCAACATTGAATGGCTTTTGGTTAACATTGTTGGTGGTGGTTTATATTTGGGGCTGCCCGTTGGTGAGCCAACCCACATGGGTCGGGCGGGTTTGAACCTCGTTGGCCTCCCATTACATGGCGGTATTATATTGAAAGTGGGTCAGGTGGGTCTATCGGGGCTAGCCCGCCCACCATATTAATTTAAACATATGTCATTGGAACTGTTGGGGGGGTGGTGGGGCTAGAAGCCCACCACCCCAAAATATATTTTATTTTTATTTTTTTAGAACAATTGGTTAAAATTTAGGATTCAGTTTTTAAGAGTCTTTAGGAAAATTAAAGTGGCAACAAATTCACCCTTTCCGACTATCGTTTTTTATGCGTCTTCCCTTTGCCAAATTGTTTCCTTGTTAGTGTTTGCCACTTGGCTTAGTTTGACCATAACTTTGACCGACTATATCTTGAGCATACAAACTCAGATTTGAGTGTCATTCACACCGTTAGAATTGGGGCAATGAGCACTACGATCTAGTCCTAGTTTCACTTCCATATAATGACTTTGATTTTTGAGAATTTTCAAAGCCACTTCTATTTTTGGAGTCACCCGAATCACTCGAGGATGAGAAAGCAAAGGTTTAATAGTTCATCGGCAGGTTTCCAGCAACATATAGAGACTAGATTGAGTTTGATGAGCCACAGTTGTTGGAGGAATCTATAAAAAAACTAAATCATTGTTATGAGCAGTAAAAGCATAAATTTGAGCCTAAGTGTGATTTGAAGGGGAATGAGAAGGTTAAAGGGAAGTGGCCACCGATGCGGGGAAGACCTCTGGATGTAGGTGAGTAAGAGAATGTGGTTCCTGACAAGAAGTTTAATGTAGTTGAGAATGGACATGGGTCACAACCTAGAGATCAACAGAATAGAGGTGCTAGTAGGGGACCATTGCAATGTTGTATATGTGGCAAAAATCATTGCAAGAATGATTTTCCATTGTACCAAGGTGGTAGGCCTCATATCTACAGTGCTCATGAGGTGGGGACATTTGGGGATGTGGGCCATAGCATTCCTCATATTTATTCAGTTATGGACAACAAGTAGGAAAATTGCCAGGCATCCATTATTGAGATAGAATGTGAGCTTTGTGGTCAAGTTGTTTCTATTTTGATTGACCCCAGATCTAATTATAGTTATGTTAATCTTGACCTAGTGGATGAGTGTGGTTTGAGAAAAGAAGTGCATGTAGAGTCTTGGTTGGTGCAGTTAACTACATGTACTAAGAAGAGATTTCATCACTGGGTAAGAGCTTATGCATTTGAGCTGAATGGTATCCCTACATATGCACACCTAAATGTGTTTCCATTGGGACCACATAGTATTCTTTTGGGAATGGATTGGTTGTACCTGTGCAGAACTAAAGTAGATTGTTATGGAAAGGCTATTGATTTCCTAAATGATAATAGAGAAAAAATAATATTGCTAGGAAAGAATAAGCCCACATCAATGAGGATGGTTACATCTATGCAAGTTAAGCACAGTCATAGGAAGGGGTGTGCACTATTTTCAATCAATATTTCGAGTGACAAGGCATTAGGGGAATTTTGAGGTATAAAATGGGCTTCCTAAGAAAAATGTACAACCAAAATAAAATTTATAAGAACCAATAGGATTCAAGATGATGATATCAACCATGGGGGATGATTCACCATTTTTGGGGCAAAAAAGTAAAAAGATTAAAAAAATACTAAAATAATAAAACTACTTTTTCAACTCGTATTTTCAATTTATCTCCCTAAGTCTTTACTGAAATTTTGAGTGGGAGTAATCGTTGGATGAAAAATTTAATTCCTCATCTAAGGAGTACCCATGTTGCATACTTTCGAAGCACCCTTCTACAATAAAAATGAGAAATACATCGAAAAACATGATTGCAATCACGTTTTAATTGTATTTCTCATTTTTTGTGTAGAAGGGTCCATCGAAATTATGCAACATGGGTACTCCTTGGATGAGGAATCAAATTCTACATCCAACAAGTGTCGTTGCTCGAAATTTGAGTAAACCCATAGGGAGATAAGTTGAAAATATGAGTTGAAAAAATAGCTTTTTCTTTTTTTCCCTCTAAAATTTGATGATGTAATCTAATCTTATTTTATTATTTCCACTATTATTTTATAATTTCCTTAGGAGGCCCATTTTAGACCTCAAAACTCCCCTAATGGGTAAGGATGTTGAGGGTGCAGAAAGTTTCAAGAGGTACCCTATATTGTAGTAGTTTCAGGATGTGTTTCCTGCAGAGGTTTCAGAGTTACCTCCTCACAGGGAAGTGGAATTTTCTATTGAGTTGGTACGAGGAGCAGCACCAACATCAAAGGCACTTACAGGATGAGCACTCTAGAGTTGGTAGAATTGAAGTTGCAGATGAAGGAAATGCTTGACGAGGGATAAATTAGACCAAGTGTATCGCCTTGGGGTGCACCAGTGTTTTTTGTGAAGAAGAAGGATGGTACTCTCAGGTTGTGCATTGACTACATGCAACTAAACAAGGTAACCATTAAGAATAGGTATTCATTGTTGAGTATTGATGACTTATTTGACTAGTTGAAGGGAGCAATATTGTTCTCAAATATTGATTTGAGATCAGGATATCATGAGGTACACATTAAAGAGGAGGATATCTACAAGACTACTTTCCGGACCAGGTATAGGAATTATGCGTTTTTTTTGTTCTTTAGGTTTGACTAATGCTTAAGCTACTTTCACGTGCTTGATGAATAGTGTGTTGTGTCCTTTTATAGACAAGTTTTTTATTGTATTCATTAATGACATCTTGATATATTCTAAGAATGAGGAAGAACATGCCGAACATCTAGAAGTAATGTTGAGATTTCTAAGAGAGCACCAATTGTATGCCAAGTTTAATAAATGCAATTTCTCTCAAATAGAGGTACATTACTTGGGACATGTTGTTTCCAAGGAAGGCATAACATTTGACCAGGAAAAGATAAGGGCTATAATGGAGTGGGTAGCTCCTAAGAATGTGAATGAAGTCAGATCATTCATGGGGCTAGCAGGTTACTACAGTAGGTTCATCGGGAAATTTCCATGGATTGTATTTCCTATTACATCATTGCAGAGGAAAGGAAATAAAATTGAATGGATAGAGGAATGTGCAGCAAGTTTTGAGCAGTTGAATTAGTTTTTGATGAATGCTCCAGTGTTAAATATTGTAGATCCATATAAAGAGTTTGTGGTGTGAAAAAATACTTGTAAGAGAGGACTTGGTGGAGTCCTTATGCAGGAGGGATAGGTGGTGTGCTATGAGTTGAGGAAATTGAATGAGAATGAGCAAAACTATATGACTCATGATCTTGAGTTGGCAGTGATCATTCATGCATTGAAGACATGGAGGCACTATCTTCTTGGCAGGAGGATTGTATTAATGAGTGATCACAGTGGGTTGAGGTACTTATTTGACCAAGCGAAGCTGAATGCCAGGAAAGCTAGATGGTTGGCCACGCTCAGTGAGTTTGACTTTTAGATTAGATACATTAAGGGAAAGGAGAATAAGTTGTCAATTCTCTTAGGAGAACAAAGCAGGTAAATCACATAGCAGCTATTAGTTCCTATGGGATATATTTACAGGATCAGATCTTATAGGTAGGACAATAGGATGACATGTGTCAACAGCTTAGGCACAAGTTACAGTAAGGTAGAGGTGATGAGGATGTGGACTATAATCTCACAGCAGATGGCTTGGTCAGATTCAGGGACAGGATCTATGTGCTACATGACAGTGAGATCAAGAAGATTGTGTTGATGGAGTTTCATGTCAAGCCATATTCAAGTCACCCAAGATATCAAAAGACATTGACAACAGTGAAGAAGTTCTACTACTAGTTGAATCTAAATAAGGAAGTGGCAGAGTTTGTTGCTAGATGCCTGAACTATTAACAAGTGAAAGTTGAGTGTAAGCACCTAGCTGATTTGTTACAACCTATTCCGATTTTGGAGTGGAAATGGGAGGTCATTTCCATGGATTTCATTATATTTTTGTCGAGTACATCGAAGAAGCATGATTCCATCATGGTTGTGGTTAACAAGTTGAGCATGGAATCTCAATTCATTCCAGTGAAGACTTCTTATTCATTTAGTGAGATAGCACAGGTTTCCATCAAAGAGATAGTGAGATTGCATGGTGTTCCGAAGAAGATTACGTCAAACAGAGATGCTAAGTCACTTTTAGGTTTTGGAAAGAGTTATTTGCAGGTTTGGGTACAAAGTTGGCCTTCAGTACAGCTTATCATCCACAAATAGATGGACAGACAAATAGGGTCAATAAGATTTTGGAGGATATGTTGAGGATTTATGTTATGTACCAGTAGAGGAAGTAGGAGTATCTTCCACTGGTTAAGTTTGCTTACAACAATTCGTATTAGGAGTCACTAAGGATGAGTTTGTTTGAGGCACTCTATGGTTAGATTTTTTTACTCCCATCAATTGGAGTGATCCAGTGAATAGGTTACTTATTGGACTGAACATGTCGTAAGACATGGAATAGGAAATGCAGGTTATAAAGAAGAATCTAAGGCAACACGGGACAAGCAAAAATTTTATGCAGATCAACGTAAGGATTTTAAGGAGTTTCAGGTTGGGGAGCATGTGTATTTGTGTTCAAGCCCAAGAAGGGCTCCTTGAGGATTGGATCATGTGCCAAGTTGGCACCTCAGTATTGTAGGCCTTTCGAGATCCTTGAGAGGATTGGACCAGTGACCTATAGACTTGCACTGCCTCCAACAACGAAAGTCCATGTTGTTTTCTATGTTTCATTGCTTAAAAGATATGTAAAGACGTTGATCATGTTATTGATTAGTCTCTATTGTAGGTGGATGTAGAAGGAGAATTCCATTAGGAACCTTAGTGCATATTGCAGTGGAAATAACTCATGCTCCGGAACAAAGAAATCAAGCAAGTTAAAGTGCAATGGAAGCACTTTGGGCCCGATGAAACTACATGGGAAATGACTGATCAGATGTGGGCTATGTATCCTTCATTATTTTTCAGTGAAGCAAATCAGATTTTGGTATATGTACATATTTATGTATGGTTGATATTGTAAATACCACAATGAGTTGTGTTATAAAGCTCCAATAACACATATGGTTGTCATGTTGTCATGTGTGTCATGATGGTTTTTCTTTTGAGCATGTTATTCATTGTAAATATTGCAACGAGTTGAGTTATAAAGATCCATGGGAAGTATGTTTTGGTTTTTTAGTATTTTTCTAGTTATATGTGTCATAGAACATCGAGGATGGTGTTCCCCTTAAGGGGAGGGGTTTGTAACAACCCGGGTTAAAAGTTCATGTAAAAAAGTTAATAAAGGCAAAATAAGACCAAGGTCATGGGACAAGTATTCCAAGCTGAATGTTGGGAAAATCATCTTAGTGGGCATCACTTGTTGTTTATTATGGCTAAGGGGAAATTGGAAAAGGAAATGGCAAAGGATTTGAAAAGGAAAAAATAAATTATTGGCATTTTATTTATGAAAATAATCGAAAATAGGATAAAAAGAAGGTGAAAGGTCACAGGTTGCATGTGAGGAGGAAATTTAAGGAAAATAGAGGGAAAATGAAGAAATTAGAGGCATCAATAATAAAATGACATTAGAGTATCAATTTGGGGACTTTTGTCAGTTCATCTTTGGAATTGGTTTCAGAGAGGAGAAGAGCATCACAAGGAGAAGGAAAGCAAGGAAGCAAATGAAGGACAATGAAAGAAAGGAAAGCAAGGATCACGCAAGGAAAGGTGGGATCAAGCAGCTTCAATGAGAATACTTACAAGTAGCAGGTTGCATGTATGATTTCCTAGCTGGTTTTGGCATGCATGGTATATACATGCATATATTTAGGTTATTTGATTTCGGTGGCATGGATTTTTCTAAGTTTTAATAGTGGTTTTAGCCTTGCCTTGCAATTTCCAGATAACCATGGTGTGATGGGATTCATTCTTGGTTGAGCTTTAGATTTCTGGAAGGTTTTGGATCTACGTGAGGTGGTCTCAAGAAAATCCCAAGGGTTGGGAGTGGATATAGTTTTCTCCAGGAAGCCCTCAACAAGTGGGTGGAGACGGGAAAAATCCTTAAGGGATGGTGAAGGAATATTGAGGCATCCAAGTTCGGTTTGGTTTTATGATCTCAGGATAGATTTAGGTGGGATCACGGTATTGTGAGGGTGGACGTGGTTTAACCTCTAGATTCACTTGGTTGTTTATGGATTGATTTATCTCATGAGATCCCACATTCATGCTTGGAATATGGCACGGGGGTGATTGGCTGAAAGAAAGATTTGGTTTAGCCCAATCTATGGTTGGGTGGTATGTGGAAGTCCTTAACCTAGTTGGATTTTGCATATGTCAATAAGAGCTAAGTTTCTCTTGTATTTTATGAGTAAATATACTTGTTATTATGTGGCTCTATTGGTTTTTCTATAATTGTTATTTATCTGGTTATACGCATGGTTTTATGGTAGATCCAAGCTATGGATCTTATTGTGTTTGGTTGATAAATGAATGGTTATTGAATGCATGACCTAATAAGTGTTATGGAAGATATTGTGAGAGGCCGTTAGTCCTTTTTGGTAAACATAAGATAAGTTTTAGATCTTTATGTTCATATATGCATTCATGACTTGTAGGTTGCATGTCCATCATGTGTTTGATGAAATTATTGTTATGGTTAGACTGGGCTAGGTAAAGTATTTGAGTAATTTTTGTGTTATAGGATGTGCCTTTGTGTTTTTTATCATTTATGGGAGTTTCATTAAGTTCTGGGTAGGGGTTTGGATCCTAGCCCTGAAAAATGGCTTAAATTTTGTAGTCATTGGCATAGAATTTCCTGAAAGAGACTTTGGTCATTGGGAAGAAGGCCCGTGGGAGCAACTGGAGGGCTACAGTCGCTTGGAGGTCTTGTCATGGGAGGGACTGGGGGTCTAGATCACTAAAAAAGAAATCTATCTCATGGGTTGGACACTTAGATTGGTTGGTTAGTTCTTGGTGGTCCTGTAGCACCTGGGGGAAGTCAGTGAGGTCTTTTTATGTTGAATGCATTTCCTTAAGGTCATCTAGGAGGTTGAGTCATGTTATAGTATCCCCTCATCTCATGTTTACCCCAGACAAGCCGGTGAAAGTGGGTAGATGTAAGAGGAGGTGTGTTACATTGCAGTACCTAGACATTGGAATTCATTCATGGAAAACAATAATCAGTTCCATAAAACCACCTATTCTATCTTGTTTATTTATGCAAAAGAAGTCACTATGAATGGGTAGTGCACTATGTCTAAGCACAAGAGTTCAGGCTTGAGGTAAGGGTCATTACACTGGTCACTAGAAGTGCGCTCTGCGCTAAGACTAGAAGAGAGTGGCTTAAGCACATGTCACATTAGTAAGAGAAAATGGCAAGAGGCTTAGTCACTAAAAGTGCGCAATGAACTCTTGCTGGAAGAGAGGCTCTTTGGCGAGGGAAAGTTGTATTTGCAGTGAGTAAAGGTTGCATGCTTTTTAACCGAAAGTGTGCTCTGCGCAGCTCAACTCTTGAAGGCTAGTGAAGGGCACACTTCACATCATTAGTGAATAGAGGGTTGAAGATTGTGGCCTATAAGTGTTTGTGCTCTTGAGAGACAAGTTATTTGATGGGTGCAAGTCACTTTTCTAAGAAGCAAGGACTCGATAGTTATTGTCTAGGAAAGTGAAATGCGCTGGTGAAGCTTTTGAAGAATTTAGAGTTGGCGAAATGCATGAAAATAATGACCTACTGAAAAATATACTAAGTGTCACATAAGAGAAAGAAAGGGGGATCATAAGAATGAAAAAACTATCATGCACACACACATATATACAACCACTGTCATGACTAAAATGCGAAGAGTCTTTAGAATGCGAAGAAACATTGAAATTATTATGCAAGAACTAAAGCGACACTTGTAAGAGCGAAATTTCAAAGTGCGATAGATGAGAAAGATTACCTAGAAGATGGTGCACTTGCAATCAAGAGTAGTGAACGCTCCTTGTGAACCACAAGTGCGTAGAGCTCCAAAGCAAAAGATATGTGTGAAAATGAGCTATGAACTAGACTCTTTATATAGGGAGAGCACAAATTAGGGTTTGAGAGTGCACTATTGCATGTTGAAAAAATCAAGGGATAAGGATAAGATAATTGTCACTAGAGAGTGTGATAGCACTATCTTTAGAAAGTGCACTCTATTTATCTTTGGAAAGTGCTCTAACTATCTCTAGAAGATGTGCTTTAACTGTCATCGGAGAATGCACTAGGCTTGCTCCCAAGAACTACGCTCATGCCATCAACAAGAAGTGTGCTCTGCCTTTTGACAAGGAGTGTGCTCCCCTGTTTCCATGAAGTGTGTTCCATTGTCTCCAAGAAATGCACTAAGTATAAGGCCAGTGAATGCATGATGCGTCAACACTTATATTTTCTAGGGGAAGACTTGAAAAATTAGAAAAATATGACCACACATGACTTTGATGTCTCAAAATGAAAATTCAAATGATCATTACGTGTCTCAAAAATTTAAATGAAAACAAAATTTTGGAGGGTGTTGTAGCAACTACAACACACATAGAAAATTAATTATATTGTAATAATATTTTTTATTGTTAACATTAAATGTTGGTACATTGAGGTAAATGATTAGATTTATAGTTCAATGTTTGTACTTGGAGATAAATGATAAAATGGAATTAAGTAATAAAGAAATCAAATAAATTTATTTTTAATTTTTGAAAAATGTAATTTTCTTTAATAAAATTTCAAAGAAGTAGTCTTCAAACCTTGAGCTTATCTCGATTGTTGGTTCCCCGAATATTCAAATGGACATGGGCACGATCAAACAATTGACTGCGCCCATGTTCATACGACTGATGAATATTCAAGGAATCGATAATTGATATAAGGATGTTGTCTTCAAATACCACCCTTTAATTGACTGTGACCATGTCCATTCGATTACCGAATATTCAGGGAATCAAAAATCGATATAGGGATGTCTTCTTCAAATACCACCCTTCCTCGAATGTTCCTAATATAGATGCATTTGTGTATTGTGAAAAACTGATGAGCGAGTCAAGTCAAAAAATGTGCTGCAATATTCCACATGACCTCCTTTAATCTTGGCATCGAGTCACTAGACAACACGCTTACATGTATAATAGCGAAAAAAATGCATATAGTTGACTAGGCGTGTATCATTTTATTAAGTCAATACACAAACGGCGAAATGGTCACTTCAGAGATGGTCTTGAATGGTCACATTTTTTAACTCCTCAGGACAACATTTTTTGTCTCTGTAGGATTTGACAGCCAATCGGCCCCGAAGGGAAAGGAATATAAGTGAGAAGCCAAGTGTGGATCATTTCTACACATTTGACAGTCTAGCATATATCCATGTTCCAAAAGGCAAGCGAAAGAAGTTGGACTCAACAAGCATTAAGGGAATATTTGTTGGTTATAGTCTTTCCTCAAAAGCATATATAATTTACATAAAGGAGGGAAGATACATTAAAGTAAGTAGGGATGTCATATTTGATGTGAAACAAGCTTACAAGAAATCAAAGGATATTCCTATTGATTCTGATGATGAAGAAGCTCCCATATTTGAAGAAGACGAATTTCATCATGAGAACTCTATTGCAAATGATGAAGAAGAAGAACCAAGTGAACTTATTCAATTGATGGTTATCCCAACTACAAGGAAGAGGCACAATTGGTTGAAAGCTATATTAGAAGATGTTGAAGGACATGAAGCGGTGAAAGGGTCCTCTAGGGAAAGTAAGAAACTGAAAAGGTATTCTGGTTATGTTGCATATATAACAAATTTGATTGAAGCCAAACCATATACAATCCAATAAGATTAGCATGAATAGGTTTGGAAGAAATCTATGCAGGAAGAATATCAATCCATCATGAAGAATGGGGTTTGGGAAATCGCTCCTAGACCTAGTGATAAATTAGTTGTCAGATCGAAGTGGATCTATAAGATCAAACACGTTGTTGATGGAAGTATAGAAAAGTACAAAGAAATATTCAACGTAAGAGGTTTTTCTCAAAAGGAAGGCATTGACTATGAAGAAACATTTTCACCTACTGCTAGGTACACTAGCATTAGATTGTTGGTTTCATTGGCTGCTACAATGGGGTGGAATATCCATTAAATCGATGTTAATACCGCATTTCTAAATGGGACCATTGATGAGGAAGTGTACATCGAACAACTTGAAGGATTCGAAGTGAATAGCGGGGATTCTCATGTTTGCATAATCAAGAAGGCCCTATATGGTTTGAAGCAAGCACCAAGGGCATGATATGCAAGAATGGGTGCATATCTTCTCAGGATTGGGTTTGTGAAGTATATCACTAATCCAAATATATATATCAAGATCATGAATAATGAGCCCATCATTATTATACTATATGTGGATGATCTATTCATCAGTGGTGTAGAATGAAGGATTCAAGAATGTAAGAAGATGTTTGCAATTGAATTTGAGATGAAGGATCTAGGATTGATGCATTACTACCTAAGTCTAGAAGTATGGCAGAGACTTGGGGAGATATATATGGGGCAAGGAAAGTACATCATCAAGTTATTGTAAAAATTTGGGATGATGGACTCCAAAACGATGGTTACTCTTATGATCACCAACCTCACGAATTTGAGGAGCTCCAACTCTAGTCTCGTGGATCCTACCTCATATTGTAAGTTGGTGGGTTCCCTGATGTATCTGGTAAATACTAGGTCAAATATATGTTTTTCAGTGAATATTCTTAGTCATTTTTAGTTGGATCCTCATCATGATCATTGGATAAATTCCAAAAGTATATTGAGGTATCTTCATGGCACTATACATCATTGCCTAAAGTATGATAGTAAGGAAGTCAAGCTAATTGGCTTCACATACTCTAATTGGGGTGGCAGTGAGACTGATGGAAGGGGCACTATCAGAGGATGATTTAGTCTGGGAGTTGTTATGATCTCATGGATGTGTAGGAAGAAAGATCTCGTTGCATTGAGTAGTGTCGAGGCTGAATATGTGGCTGCATGTGAAGTAGGAAAATAGATTGTTTGGTTAAGGAAGCTTCTGATAGATTTGTTCAAGAAGTCTATGGGTCCTACTGTGATTAATTTTTATAATCAAAATTGTATTAAGATGTCTGGAGATATCATGTTTCATTTGAGGATGAAACATATCAATAATAAGTTCCACTTTATTAGGAACTTGGTGCAGGATGGGATTGTGAAGTTAGCATATGTTCTGACAGATGAATAGGTAGCAGACTTACTAACAAAGGCATTTCCTAATAATAAGTTCGAATATCTAAGGAACCTGTTGGGTTTGGTAGATATTGCTGATTGTACTGATGATAAAGAAATGGAAGAGATTTGTTGAGGCTTTGCGAGAGAAGCATTGCTTGGGGAGACATCAGGCTGACACTCTGTGTTGATTTACGGAATCTCAGAATTGAAAAGGTGGTGTAGTTTATTGAGCTTTGCTTTGGATACACACTTGTATGTGTTTGGGTTGGTGGTTAGCAAGTAAGCTTGATGGTACCTAGAAGGGTTGAAAGCTTGAGTCCACCTTAGTCCCACTTGGATAGATTTCCTTGGTCAGGAATCTAGTCCATGACATTGCGGTGTCTAAAGGTTCTCTATGTTTTCATATAGTTTGAGATCTTCCATTGTATATCTACATTATGAATACCTCCCTAGTTAAGAGGGAGTGTCAGAAAATGTAACTATGTCTGGTCTTCAATAATGTACTCGAGTCATTATGTAATGTACTTGTCAAAATAAAAAAGAAAATAATTTTTATTATTGTAACAATGACTTATTAAAGCATGAGTTTCATGCTTGGGTCATCATTATATTAGTCAAAGTCCCCATTGTGGACTCCTACGAATAATATTGGGTTTATAGTCATTATATATTCAACAAGACACTTCTTGGGCTTTTGAATCATGTAGAAATGTTTAGTGTCAAGTCAAAAATTAATTATGTGTCCTCCACATCATGTCGGCCTAAGGAAGATCAAGTCAGCCTAAGGACCCCCATTCGACCCACTAGAAGCCTATATATTGAAGGAGGTCGAAGTCATTTGGAGCACTCACTCTCAAGGAAGTTCGATATCTCAAGAAGAGTTGGAGAAGTGTGAAGTCTGTTGCCAGAAGGATGCAAGAAGTGAAAGTTTAGGGGTGTCTCTAGAAAAGAAGAAAATCAAGTTTTTGGTGCATCTCTCTCTCTGTTTCGTGGTCTGGGTTGCAAGATCGAAGTCTCCTAAGATTTTGTTGTTGCCAGAAGTTGCATGTTGCTAGAAGCAGTTGCGTAGTCGGAGATACTAGAAGGGGTCGAAGATCTTGGAGGTTGACATGGTGTGGAGGAAAAGTCTGTTATTGGTCTAGGGTAAAGAGTCTCAAATAATACTATTGAAACGAAGAATTATCTTGACTGGGTTTTCCCCTCAAGGGGGGTTTTACCCTAGCATGTGTGTATATCTTCTGTCTCTTGTTTTGTGAACTTCATATATGTATAATTTCTTGATGAGAGATAAGATAATAGAGAAGTAAAATAAGCCAACACGCTCACAAGTAATTATCAATAAAGGAGAATCAAACCCTAATATAATATCCTTGATTTTCCAATAGTTGCAAACTTGTGTCCATTTGCTTGCTCTTGATAGGTCTGCTTGTAAGTTCAACTACAAGTGAGTCTTTAGGCATGCTTCCCTCCTTCTTCTCCTTCTTCATCATCTCGCCATGACTTGATAGTGTATATGTTCATGAAATTCACTCATGACAGATGAAATCAATCTGAAAACTCCTTAGTCTAAGATGATGCATTGTTATCCATGAACTGAGCCCGAGACAAGTCGCAGACTAGGAGGAATGGCTCAATAACTGCGCATTGCGCAGTCCCAGCTAACAGGGAGAGAGCTTGATCAATGAAACTGTGCCGAGCATAGCTCAGGCTTCACTGAGGAAATTTTCTGCACAACCCTTAATGAGGAGAAAAATTGTGTAGTGCCCACTGAGGATCAGAATTGTGCAGTTTAATCAGGAAGTGGTTTCTATGGGGTGAGGCCATGGGAGGACAGTTATGCACAAATTTGAGAGGCAAGGGGGACTAGGCAGTAGAGAGGTCTGAAGGGAAAACCTGCGCAATTTCTGGGGCCGTGAGCTCTGGCTAAGGGAAGGGCACTAGAGGAAACATATTCGTAGTTTTGGAGGCCAAGGGAGGTTGGACTCTCTGCACATTGCGTAGTTCAAATAGGAAAGGGAAAATATTGAGGGATGAAGGTGCGAAGTGCGTAGTTCAAGGAAGAATAAGAGGCACAACTGTGCAATTACGGAGGTCAAGGGAGGTTGTTGGACTCTAGAATTGTGAAAAACCACATCCCTAGATGACAATGACTATGCACTGTGCAGTTCCAGGTAGCAAGGTCACATCAATGAGCACTGAGACTGAGCAGTGTGTAGCTCAGTCAAGGCCCAGTGAAGCTAAGTTGCTTGGTTAGGAAGATTTTCCGAAAATGGTTAAGTGTGGGAAGGGAGTTGTACCCGTGATGAACTTAACTCATGATCACACACTTAGCATACTTTAATGACACAAAAACATAGATCATCAAAACAAACAAACAAATCATTCCCCTTTGTGTGATTGTCTCATGACAAGATGTGACACTTAAGATAGACTTTGGGAAAACCATGACAACACTTGTGCAACAGTCTTCAAGACCTTTTGTATGAGTGCGATAGATGTTTACATGGTTAGGACAACTCATTTACACAAAACCAACCTTCGAAACCACCAGAAAAGGCTCACAAAAATTACATGACAGTCAAACATGCGAAAAGACAAGAAGTAATCCAACAACAAAAAGGAGCCAAAGAACTTCAAGAAAACTCATGGGATGAGATTGAGTGTTTGCAACAATCAATAAAAAGGCCAAGGAAGGCTCCAAATTTTGAGTGTTACTCGGGATGCAGCAGGTTCTCTTGCAAGTGATCTTATTCTTAAACTCATCAAAGGTAAAGTTATATGTGTCCATAATTCTATCATTAGTTGGAGGTAGAATCCCCAACTCACTGAACATAATATGTCCACTAGTTGGAGGAGTTGAAGGCTGAATCTTTAAAGGAGCTATGATTGTCTCGGTTTGCACTATTTGGTTCTCCTCATATTATTCATCATCTATGTCTTGGGCCTCTAAATCTTCTTCTAGCTTTCTAGCAAACTCCTCTTCCTATTTCCTCCCATTTTATTCTTCATCCTATAGCCTTTGTTGCTCATGTTCTTCCCTTTTTTTTCTAAGAGATTCTTCTTGTTGCTTCTTTTGGGCTTCCTCCTCTTTTATTTTCTTCAATTATTCTTTTGTCTTTTTCACTCCCTCTCACTTATTATTTTCTTTCTCTCCTTTCTACTTGTATTCTTCCTCTTATTCCCTTTTCCTAACTTCTTTGAATTCCTTCATTTTCTTTTATGCCTCAATTGTGCCTTTAGTGCATGGATCAGCCTTGAATTTCTTGCTCCTTTTGTCTCTAGCATCATGTCTTTGTCTTCTCTTCAGCTTGATATTACCCTAAGAAACCACTTATTGTTGTGTCTCTTCTTGATCAATATCTGGCACTTGAATTGTATGGGAAGGGTTTGCTTCATAACCCTGTCCAACTGATTTGGAAGCATTATACAAGTTCTTGGTCTTCTCTTTATCTTCCCAAGAATCAGAAGCATATGGCTAGGTGTATCTTAGATTTACACAATGTTTCTTACAAACACCTCTAGGTTCATATCGGTGGAAGCTTATCCCTCCAAATATGAGGTAGTTAAGTGCTTCAATCTCTACCTCTGCTACCCTCATATTCTTTAGTTTGTAAGACCCTATTTGTAGAGGGAAGATTGGCCAAGGTGACTTCTTTGACTTCTGCAACTGCTGTGATAACCCTATGCATAGCTGGTAACCAATCTCTTGCATGACTACCTTATCCTTCACATACTTTGGCATAAGATGTGGAGGCTTATAAGCTTCAAAGACTCTGATAAATGTGCCTTGAGAAGATGTAAACCAATTTGCAACTTCCACAACAACTTCTCTGGCCTTGTCAGTCATGCAAGGTGCCTCAACCTCAAATATCATCTGATAAAGCATCGCAATGAAGTTCTCAACTATGTTCTCATACACTCCCCTATAGTTTACCTCTAACCATATCTTACAATAGGTGTGGACATGAGGTTCCTGCTTGGTCCACTTCCACTCTAAACCCGAGAATTCATTTCGGGCATAGATCCCATCAAGCAAGAAGGCTGACATGCAGAACTTAGGATGCTCACCTTATGAGGAATTCTTCCCCTTTACAACATTCCTTTGCAATTGTTGGGCTAATATATCCGACCAATTAAAAATATTTACCTTGGAAGCACAGGGATAGGCCATGTAGACCCACCCTTCTTCAAAGAATTTTGTGTTTTCACGCCCGTATAACTTGCAATACATAGCCATAAGGTCTTGATACACTTTCCTCAATGAATTTTTTATATGGATTCCATCAGGTTTCTAGTAGAATTTTCTCAGCTCTTGCGACCATGTCTTGAGAATGTGTTTTGTAAGGAACCTAGAATAACAAGTTGCATAAAATTTTGAATTCAAGTACTCCTCTGGCTTCAATAGCTTGTAATAAGAGTGAATATTGTGGGGCTGATATGTAGTGAGCTCTTTCCCACTTGCACTACTAAGGATCATGTTCTTAGAGTCAAGATGTTGCAATATCCATCCTATCACTTCTGCACAAGGTAAAATTGGATACCTGCTAGAAATCCTATAGAATTTGGACTTTTTGACATTGACATACACCTCCCTGTCCTCTAGGTCTTCTAGGAACTCATCCTTGATAAATTCTCTGAAAATCATTTGCCATGTTAAGGTGGTGGACTTATCAATGAAGCATTTTTTATCTGACAGAATGGGTACTTTAGATCTCGAAATATCCACGACATCTTCTATATTTCTTGTAGTAGCCTCTCTAGTTGGTCCTTTGCATGTAACAGGAGGCCTAATGTCAGTGGAAGATGAAAAATGGATAGGGTTTGGATTTGTAATACTTAGAAATTGGAATTTACTCATGGCATATAACAATCAATTCCATTAGAGCACCTATTTTATCTTGTTTATTTATGCAAAAGAACTCACTATGAATGGGAAATGTGTTGGTCCTGAGCACCAGAGTACAGGCTCGAGGAAAGGGTCATTACACTGGTCACTGGAAGTGCGCTTTGTGCTAAGGCTGGAAGAAAGTGGCTTGAGCACAGGTTACATCAGCAAGAGACGGTGGTTAGAGGCTTAGTCACTGGAATTGCGTAGTGCACTCTTACTGGCAGAGAGGCCCTTTGTTGAGCACAGGTTGCATCTGTAGTAAGGGTTTCATGATTTTCAACTAGAAGTGCACTTTGCGCAGCTCAATCCCTGAAGGCTAGTGAAGGGTGTAGGTGACATCATCAGTGGATAGAGGGTTGGAGACTATGGCCTCAAAGTGCGTTCTGCGCTCTTGAGGAGAGACAAGCTCTTTGATGGGAGCAGGTTGCTTTTATAAGAAGCAAGGACTCGGTAGTTATTGTCTAAGAGAAAGCAATGCGCTAATGAAGGGTTTAAAGAGTTTAGAGCTGGTGCAATGCATGAAAACAAAGACCTGCTCAAAAGTCAACTAAGTGTCGAACAAGAGCAAGCAGGAGGGATTATAAGAATGAAAAGATTGGCAAGCACACACATATATATACAACCATAGTCATGATTGAAATGTGAACAACCTTTAGAATGTGGAGAGACGCCGAAATCACTATGCAAGAACTGAAGTGACACTTGTAAGAGTGAAATTTCAAAGTGTGACAGATGTGAAAGCTTACATAGAAGATAGCGCACTTGAAATGAAGAGTAGTGAGCGCTCCTTGTGCTCCAAAAGTGTGTAGAGCTCAAAAGCAAAAGATAAGTGTGAAATGACCTATTGGCTAGACTCTTTATATAGGGAGAGCGCAAATTAGGGTTTGAGAGTGCATTATTGCATGACGAAAAAATCAAGAGATAAGGTTAACACCACTATCACTGGAGAGCGTGAAAGTGTGATCTTTAGAAAGTGCGCTCTAGTTATCTTTGTAAAGTGCACTCTAACTGTCTCTAGAAGATGCATTCTAACTGTCATCAAAGAGTGCGCTAGGCTTGCTCCCAAGAACATCTCTCATGTTGTCAACATGAAGTGCCCTCTACCTGTTGACAAGGACTGCACTCCACTGTTTCCATGAAGTCCGCTCCATTGTCTCCAAGAAGTGCGCTAGGTCTAAGGCTGGTGAATGCATGATGCGTCGACACTAGATTTTCTAAGGGAATACTTGAACACTTAGAAAAATATGACCAGACATGAGTTTGATGACTCAAAAGGACAATTCACATGATCATGACGGGTCTCAAAAATTTAAATGAAAGCAAAATTTTAAAGAAGTGTTGTAGCAACAGCAACACATACATAGCAAATTAATTATATTATAATAATATTTTTTTATTGTTAAAATTAAATTTGTGTAAGTCATTGGGTTTATAATTAAAGGAGTGTTGTAGCAACAACAACACATACATATCAAATTAATTATATTATAATAATATTTTGTATTGTTAAAATTAAATTTGTGTAAATGATTGGGTTTATGGTTAAATGTTTGTACATGGAGATAAATAAATGATTGGATCTATAGTTAAATGTTTGTACATGGAGATAAATGATAAAATAGAATTAAAGTAATAAAGAAATGAAATAGATTTATTTTTAATTTTTGAAAAATTGTCTTTAATAAAATTTCAAAGAAGTAATGTTTCAAACAGCGCTCTTCCTCGAATATTCCTAATCCAGCTACATTTGCGTATGGGGACAAACTGATGATCGAGTCAAGTCAACAAATGCGCTGCAATATTCCACACGGCATCCTTTAAACTCGGGATCGAGTCGCTAGAAGGCACGTTTACATTTAGGGCAGCGAAAAAATTGCATATAGTTGAGTAGGCGTGTATCACTTTATTAAGTCAATACACAAATGGCGAAATGGTCGCTTCAGAGACGATCTTGAATGGTCACATTTTTAAACTCCGCCGGCCACCATTTGTCATCTCCGCATGATTTGACAGGCATATGCGGGTCAAATACGGCTTAAATAATTTTCATCTGAGTCAAAATTCTTTGTCAAATAAGCCGAACAGGCAACGGAATTAGAAATTCGAAGCCATCAAATTGAAAGAGTGCTTTGGACTCGAAATTCGTACCCTGCTACAGGACAACAAGTCTCCGTTCCGATGACACATTTTCAGTCATAATTTTTAGTCTGCGCAGGAGAGCGAATCTCAATTCCAACTATTCTCGGTGTTCTAAATTGGAAATCAGATCAAAATCAAAGGTTAATGTTTTTCTATTTCAAATAGCCGTAGTCTTTAACGAGACTTTTTGAAAGCCTTTCCGGCGATTTTTTCCGGTGAAATTCCGGCAGTAATTTATTGAAATCCAAGTTTGATAACTAGTTTCTGCACAATGAAACCGTCCCAGGGGTTTTCCAGGGTGCTGAATCCGAATATGCAGTTAAAAAACCATTTTAACTGCAACAAATCATGATTTCATCTCAATTTCTTCCGCCGGATTCCGTCACCGGAATCTCAAAAAGTCGCATTATAGACAACTCCTTTCAAATATCCAACCTACAAAAAGGTTTACTGACGAAGACTTTATTATGCAATACATTATGTTGCGGGGTTGGTAAAAGTAGAACGATCACAAATTTACTAAAACCCTTCAAGAGGATGTTGAAGTATCAACATTGATTTGTTGCAAAACTACTCCTTCATGTTCTTTCTCTCATGGGGGTGGGATTTCCACAATTGGATCTAGTGGCTTTGGGCTTCTCATTTAATGAAGGATATGGGGGTGGGTTTTGATCCATTTAATGTCTTGATATGGAAGTATCAATAACGTTTGGAATGTTTGACTACAAGAGAAGGATTTGGTTTGTTATAGAGATGCTCCTCAGTGCGAGTTAGCCCTTGGTGCATGATTTGGTTTGTTGCAGAGATGCTCCTCAATGCAACTCAATTCTTGGTGCAGGATTTGGTTTGTTGCAGAGTTGCTCCTCAATGCAAGTCAATTCTTCCAACCAGGAATTGATTGGTTTGTTGTAGAGATGCTCCTTAATGCAAGTTAGAGTTCTTGGTGGAGGATTTTTTTTTTTATTGTAGAGCTACTCCTCAATGCAAGTTAGAGTTCTTGGTGGAGGATTTTTTTATTATTGTAGAGCTACTCCTCAATGCAAGTTAGTTCTTCCACACCAAGTGGGGTTTAGTTCTTCCACCAAGAATTACTTTGTTGTAGAGATGCCCCTTAATGCAAGTCAAATTTCTTCATGGAGGATTTGGTTTCTAGCAGAGTTACTCCTTAATGTAAGTTAGTTCTTCCACATCTAGTGGCATTTATAAATTTAAGAAATGGGGGTGGGATTTCAACCCCTTTGGGCTTCTCCTCAATGGAAGTTCATTTTCCACCACACCAAGTGGAGTTTACAAATTGAAGACGTAGGGGTGGCATTTCAACCCCTTTTTGCTTCTCCCAAATGCAAATTAATTTTCCATCACTCTCAGTGGAGTTTATAAATTGAAGACATGGGAGTGGGCTTTCAACCTTTTTGGGATTCTCCTCAATGTAAGTTAGTTTTCCACACCTAGTGAGGTTTATAAATTGATGACATGGGGTGGGTTTTCAACCCCTTTAGGCTTCTCCTCAATGCAAGTTAGTTTTCCACCACATCCAGTCACATTTTATAAGTTGAAGACATGGGGGTGGGTTTCCAACCCCTTTAGGCTTCTCCTCAATGCAAGTTAGTTTTCCACCACACCCAGTCACATTTTATAAATTGAAGACATGGGGGTGGGCTTTCAAACCCTTAGGGCTTTTCCTCAATGCAAGTTAGTTTTCCACCACACTTCGTGCAAGTTAGTTGCTTCTCCTCCATTCAAGTTAGTTTTGCACCACACCTAGTCATGATTTATAAATTGAAGACATGGGGTTGGGCTTTCAACCCCTTTGGACTTCTCATCAATGCAAGTTAGTTTTCCACCACACAAGACATGGGGTAGGCTTTCAATCCTTTTGGACTTCTCATTAATGCAAGTTAGTTTTCCACAACACCCAATCACTTTTTTGAATCCAACTTTTTTGGGCTCCTCATTTAATAATCATTTAATATAATCTTTTTGAGATCACTAAAACAAAATAATTCCATGACTTCAAATTAAACCATCCTAAAAATTAAACCTTATCTAATTAAGAAAAACTTCTCCCTTTACACTATTAAATCTAACCTCTTAAAAAAACACTTCTACCTTTACAGTACTAAATTCAACCTAGATGAATTATATAAATGTAAATTATATAAATGTTCTCGTATTAGAAAATCTAATACGCTCTCTTTTATCACTCTATTATTATATTATAATATTGATATTATATAATTTTTAACCATTAATATCTACTAACCTAACAGTTCTCGTAAATTTTTAACCCAATTTTAAATAAAAATAATAATATTTTTTAAATAAAACTAATAATGAAAAAAGGAGAATATTTAGAATTCTCCACCCAATCAGTTTCCATATTATTGAAGGCGGTGTTCACACATACTTTATCGAAGTGCATTTCCGGGAAACTTCTATGGCGGTACCAATTCGTCGAGGCGGCTTCCGCTATGGGAAAGTCTCCACGGAGTCGTTTGCTTTGTCTCCACTTTTTAGCTCTTGCCCCTATATATACAAGATTTAACAAGTGATCCTTGAAGCACAGAGTTATCGATCACGCACTCAGAATATTCTACCGTCCATTTTCTGCTATTGTCTCTGTAAATTATTAACATCATTGGCAGAGATTCAGAACAATACCGAAATGGCTGTTGCGAGGATTCTTTTCACAATCTCAGCCCTTATTTCAGTTCTAAGTCTGCAAGTTGTTTCTGGTATGTAGTATGTAAAATTGATTCCATTTATGTTGCGTGTGTCCATTTAGAATCTATAATTGGCTTGGCTGATGCTTTTCTGATAACGAGATCACAATAAGTACTAATAGAATCAAGATTTTTTTGATTTATGAAGTGCTTAGTATTGGATTGGTTAATGATCAGGTGAGATAGTATGCGAGAAGCTGCCCGTGGAGGTTTGCGCGTTTTCTGTGTCATTTTCTGGAGCACGTTGTGTGCTTGAGAAGTCCATCTTGAGCGATGGCAATGTGCAGTATGAATGTCAGGTGAGTTTCTTTAGATCTTTCGCCATTGATTCTATGTTTAGCATTGCTTCTACCCAACTTCCCCCTTAATTGATTGGGTAATTGATGATGTGCAGAGCTCAGAGGTTATAGCTGAGAATATGAAAGAATTGATAGAAACAGATGAATGCGTGAACGCCTGTGGGGTGGAGAGGATGACAGTGGGGATGTCCACGGATTCTCTAACAGAAAGTGGTTTCACAAAGAAGTTATGCCTTCCCCGCTGCTACAACAACTGCCCCAACATTATTGACCTCTACTTCAATCTTGCCGCAGGGGAAGGTACTTCATTATTTCTCACTGTTAACGCCACTAGTGTCGCATATGTAAAATAGTATATTCACTGATATACTACATGAAATATAGCTACGGCCATGAATATGTATATGTATACCTAAAGTTAGCTCATGATTGATTTATTTGTATATAATTTGTGTAGGTATCTACTTGCCCCGTCTGTGCGAGTCTCACAGAAGTGGGCAACGGCGAAAGATAAGCGAGGTTGCATCATTTGCTGTCGCTCCTGCAACAGTTGGTTCTGGAGTCACAACAATTTCTCCCACTTCGGCTCCATCTCCCGCTTCTTCATAGTTAAATCATTAAGTAAGTTCTCACTTCTCATACACAACTACCGTACAATGTTCAGTCTGAATCATTGTTTTAACGTGCAGGCAATCTTATGCTTTATTTTATTTTTTCAGGATTTTAATTTCGTCGATTGGACGCCATTGCTGAAGCAGAAACGTAACTACATAAATGTTGGGCATAGTTTTAGTTGCAGAGACAGAGAAGGCTATTTGTGGGTCCTTATGTTTGGGTAGATAAGAGGTGTTAGCATTAGGGACGGGCCCATTGTTTAAATAGTCGAGTAATTTTTGTAGCTTGTAGTAGTGTGAATCAGTCGTACAATCAGATTGGTTGTGCAGGGGTTATATCGGCTCATATTGCAGAGCTCTATGTGAACAGTTGGAACTTCTTCTCAAAATATTCCTTCGATCAATAAAATTTCGTATAAATTTATTTGGAATAATCCATGTATTTTGCATCAGTATTATGGCGTGTAATGATATGCTTTGGCACTTTGTGGAAACACGGTTTAGAACACAAATTTGGAGTCTGATATTTCACTCTTCTGAATTTTTCCGGCGAGCACATTCGGGTCTTATGAAATAATACCCTTGACTATATAATAAACTTATAAATTACGGGTTGCACGTTTGAGTCATATCATATCAATCAAAAGAAATTCACAGATAGATTGCATTAAGTAACCACATCTTTCAACGACTTTGAGAAAAGCAAAAAAAGGTCTCTTAAACCCTACGTATAGAATGAAGATAGAAAAACATAAAAGAGGGAAGGAATAATGAAAGCATCTCTCTTAAATTCTAAGTAGTAACTGAGAAAGAAAAACATAATACAGCGGAAGGATAGATTAAAAAGATTAGAAAATATTAAAAAACAGTTAAAACATAGAAAAAATATGAAAAAAATGATTGAAAACATATGCTTTATATTTTAATAGAATTGGTGTTTTTAAAAATATGTACACAACTTCTTAATAATCCGGACATATTTTCAAAAAAGTTAATTTGGCATTAATTTTGTTTTTAACAATTCAGGGGATATGATATTGATGAGATTACTTGTAAATCGATTTTAAATATTAGAATTCTAAAAATTAAAATTGATAATAATATTTGTTTTTATATTGTTTGTATCTTTTTACACTACAAATTTATAGATAAACACAAAATACATTACTATTTTTTTAATTTTTTATTAAAAAAATAATGATTTTAATTTATTAAAGTAATATAAAAATTACTTTTTTTTTCATATACATAACATGTGTGTATCGAAAAAGTTCACCTAAAATCAGATGTACTTTCCACAGAAACATTTTATGCTACATAAAACAATGAATCAAAAGTATATGCATCCATATATATACACAAAAAAGTGCCTGTTCTATTATATTTGTTGCATATGATAGACAAAAGTAGTGTCCAAAAATATGCATCATGAACTATAAAGCACTGTTGATAATATCGGCGATATATCGGCGATATTCGAAAATATCGCGATATTTTCGGCAAAACGATATATCGCCGAGAAAATATCGCGATATTTTCTGTTTTGATAATATCGTGATATTTTCAAAATATCGGAAAATATCGGCAAAATATCGCGATATTTTGAAAATATCGGCAAAATATTGGCTATATTTAAAAATTTGAAAAAAATATTTTTTATGCTTGCCGATATTTGCCGATATTTTGCCGATACCGATATTTTCAGCACTGCTATAAAGTAAACATAAACAGGGAAAAGTAAGGTCTATGATAATATTTGTAATGGTCCAATCCATTGCGCTTTTCAATTTAACATTGCCATTGTTTGAAAACCAAGTCTGATTTAGATAGTTGATTCACTATGGTATCCTAGAGGGATGTGGCTTTCCCAATTTTTGTTGGTAATCCAAGCCTGATTTAAATAGTTGATTCACTGTGGTATCCTAGAGGGATGTGGCTTTCCCAATTTTTGTTGGTAACCACAGCCACATCAGTTTCCATGGCTGGAGGTGAAGGTTGGAGGTGAAGGATCCTTCTGGGCATCCGAATTTGAAAATTTTGAAGTAACTTACACCCTTGTATCCTTCTCACGGACCTCCTAAAAAATAAAGCATCACCCCCAATGACTGGTTTTGGTTGGGGAGAAATATCATCCCCACACTTGTCACTTAAACTAGGGTAAACTGCACTGATTAACTAGATAACCATACTTATGGCACCGTGTGCATCTCAAAGGAATCCCTCATAGTTAAAGGTTTGTAGTCTAGTGTGAAATTTGATCTTCTTATCACCCTAGTGCCCGCAAACATATATCAACATTCATAACAATTTCTTAATTAATATCCCTCAAACATATATCAACATTCATAATAATTTTATATTTTATTTTTATTTTTAGCAACTAGCTTATAGGGATATTGTTGTATTATAGTTTATCTCCCACTGAGGAGCGTGATAGGGATATTCTTGTATTATAGTTTATCTCCAACTAATTATTTTGCTATTTATAATTATTAGTTTTTACTATTTTGTTAAACATTTTTGGAATAATTTGGTAAGGTAGTTTTCTTGATGTAAAATTATATAAACTAATATTTTAGTTTAATAAAATAATTATTCATGAGTGGAATAATTCTACATTAACATTAGACCAAAGTCAAAGCCAAGATGAATTTGGGTGGTCTTCTAATTCACAAATACTTTTAAAGGCATATCATTTTAAGATATTCTCACCACCATTATCTCCACCTCCTAAATGTGTAATATGAAAGATATGAAAGAGTGTGGGTGTGGTGAGATTTACATTGTATTGCTAGCTTCTTGTGAATCTTTTAGGTGCTTTGTTAGGTTGTGTGTTGAAGTAATTTACAATATTAACTAGTTCTTTTTTCATTGAGTTTTTGTCATAAAAAGAAAGTATTTTAGCTCATTTGTTTGGATTTAATTATCATGGTTTTAGTTTTGTTAATATTTGTAGTCATAGTTGTTTTCTAAGTTGGCAAGGGTTTTTTGCCAAAAGAATAATAGTGTCAATCTAAAGGAAAAATTATGACCCTACTAATCCTCATCTCCCAAACACTTTTCTAGCTTATTAATGTATATGATACAAAATGTAGTAGGCCATGGCATTGTAACAAACCCTATTTACAGGTTAAGAATCTCCATAATATAGTGAGGGTATTAGGCCATAATATTGTAACAAACCCTATTTACAGCCACAATGAGATCTTTATCACCGATATTGTATTTTTTTAATTATATTATAATATTATTTTACTATTAAAACTAAATACTTGTAACTCGAAATAAATGATCAGAATCATAATTAAAGTAAACAAATAATAATATTAAAATTAATTAATAAATAACTCATATATATGTAATTTATTTAATATTTAAAAAAAATCAATTACTTAAAATGAAATAAAATGTTAAATAGGTAAACTCTCCAAGCGGTAGTGTAACCAGATTGCTTTTTTGCTTTGAAAGCTATGGAATTTCGGGTTATATTTTCAGAAAATTTGGCAAGGATTTTTGTAAATCCAAGTAATAGTTGTTAAACTTCAAAATTTTAGGTGCCCTAGACATTTTAGATGGTGGTGAATCTATTTTCACCCTCAAAAACATGATTCAAACACATTTTAGATGCCTTAGACATTTTAAATGATGGTGAATCTATTTTTACTCTCAAAAACATGATTCAAACACTACCTCTACAAAAAATTTTGGAAATTTTATTACCCAAATTCCAACCGCTTTAACCATCCAAACAATTCTGGGCCTCCATAAACGACTCCATTTTCCATATTCCGGCCTTCCTCGAGTGTGCCTTGCAAACATCTTGCGTATTGTGACAGACTTACTTGCAAGTCAAGTCACGGCCTCCTCTCATGTCGGCATCGAGTCGTTAGATGCCACATTTACATTTAAAACACCGAAAAGAATGCGTATAGTCGCCCATCGCATTATAAGTCAATAGACAAATGGAGCAATCGTTTGTCTCAGGGTCGTGCCCGATCATTTTGAACCTCACAGACCTGGAATTGTGAAAAACCAATAAAAAAATAATAATAATAGCAGCCACCACATGGATAATAATAATAGCTTCCACGTCGTTATATTTGGCTTGCAGCGCTTTCTATCGTAATCTTCTGGAATTTAAAGGGCCAAGCTGCGATAAAAGCTTAATTAATTAAAAGCACCAGACATTGGAATAAATAAAATAGTGCCTTTCGAAATTCAAATTGAAATTTGAATTCACTTCAAATGGGTTTTCAACATTCATTTCGCCAGACTGGATTACGTACGGTATGACTGGAAATATTATTTATTGGCCATCATGCCCATGGGGATCATCTGGCATCCGGATAAGCGATGGATGATGCGTCAACCAATTTCCGCAACCGTTAGGAAAGTGTGTTTGCCGGAGAAATTATGTACACGGCTTTACGGTGAAAGCAATGGTCGATCACGGTCAAGGCATTCAATATCCTATAGCAAAGGCATTCGATATCCTATAGCATAGGAAATATGGCTCGCGATTTGTCATCTCCGCAGGATTTGACAGACATATGCCGGTCAAATACGGCTAAACTATTTGGAGTTGTCTATAATGCGACTTTTTGAGATTCCGGTGACGGAATCCGGCGGAAGAAATTGCGCTGAAATCATGATTTGTTGCAGTTAAAATGGTTTTTTAACTGCATATTCGGATTCAGCACCCTGAAAAACCCCTGGGACAGTTTCATTGTGCAGAAATTAGTTATCAAACTTGGATTTCCATAAATCACTGCCGGATTTTCACCGGAAAAAATCGCCGGAAAGGCTTTCAAAAAGTCGCGTTAAAGACTACGGCAAACTATTTTCATCTAAATCAAAATTCTTGGTCAAATAAGCCGAATTTGGTCAAATAAGCCGAACAGGAAACGGAATTAGAAATTCGAAGCCATCAAATTGAAAGAGTGCTTTGGACTCGAAATTCGTACCCTGCTGCAGGACCACAAGTCTCCATTCCGAGGACACATTTTCAGTGATAATTTTTAGTCTGCGCAGGAGAGCGAGTCTCAACTTCAACGATTCTCGGTCAAGGACCACTATAAACATATGCCAATGTTTTTTAGTTTTGAAAATTATGGAAATTCCAGTTAAATTTTGATAAATTTATAGAAATTTTAGTAAATATAAGTTATAGTTATCAAACTTTAAGATTTTGGGTGTCTGAATAATAGTTTTTGATGGTGCTGAATTTATTTCCACCATTAAAAACATTATTGAAATACTGCCACTGTAAGATTTTTTGAATTTTTTTTTACCATGATTCCAGCCACTTTTAACTCTCCCCTCAATATCCTTCTTCTAAACATATTATTTAAAAAAAATTATAAACAATTATAATTTGATTTTGTAGTGTTAGATAGAAATAAAACAAGTTTATAATTACTTTTTCCTTTCCTTTTTTTTTGATAAATATGATATAAAATATACCATATTATCTCATATTATATAAAAATCTTAGTGGTGATTATCTAAATTGGAAACCAGATCAAAATCAAAAGTTAATGTTTTTCTATTTTAAATATCCATATAATAACCTGATACATACAAAAAGGTTCAGTGGCCCAGACTTCATTATGCAATACATTATGTTGCAGTGTTGGTAAAAGTAGAACAACCACAAATTTACTAAAACCCATCAAGAGGATTTTGAAGTATCAACATTGATTTGTTGCAAAACTACTCCATGTTCTTCCCCCCATGGGGGTGGGATTTCCACAATTGGATCTAATGGCTTTGGGCTTCTCATTTTAATGAAGGACATGGGGGTGGGCTTTGATCCATTTAATGTCTTGACATGGAAGCATCAATAATGTTTGGAATGTCTGACTATAAGAGAAGGATTTGGTTTGTTATAGAGATGCTCCTCAGTGTGAGTTAGCCCTTGTGCATGATTTGGTTTTTTGTAGAGATGCTCCTCAATGCAACTCAATTCTTGGTGTAGGATTTGGTTTGTTGCAGAGTTGCTCCTCAATGCAAGTCAATTCTTCCAACTAGGAATTGATTGGTTTGTTGTAGAGATGCTCCTTAATGCAAGTGAGAGTTCTTGGTGGAGGATTTTTTTTTATTGTAGAGCTACTCCTCAATGCAAGTTAGTTCTTCCACACCAAGTGGGGTTTAGTTCTTCCACCAAGAATTACTTTGTTGTAGAGATGCCCCTTAATACAAGTCAAAGTTCTTCATGTAGGATTTGGTTTCTAGCAAAGTTACTCCTTAATGTAAGTTAGTTCTTCTACATCTAGTGACATTTATAAATTTAAGAAATGGGGTTGGGATTTCAACCCCTTTGGGCTTCTCCTTAATGGAAGTTCATTTTCCACCACACCAAGTGGAGTTTATAAATTGAAGACATAGGTGTGGCATTTCAACCCCTTTGGACTTAATTGAAGAAAGGGTGTTGGCTTTCAACCCCTTTGTGCTTCTCCCCAATGCAAATTAATTTTCCACCACTCCTAGTGGAGTTTATAAATTGAAGACATGGGAGTGGGCTTTCAACCTTTTTGGGATTCTCCTAAATGTAAGTTAGTTTTCCACACCTAGTGAGGTTTATAAATTGATGACATGGGGGTGGGTTTTTAACCCCTTTAGGCTTCTCCTCAATGCAAGTTAGTTTTCCACCATCCAGTCACATTTTATAAATTGAAGACATGGGGGTGGGTTTTCAACCCCTTTAGGCTTCTCCTCAATGCAAGTTAGTTTTCCACCACACCCAGTCACATTTTATAAATTGAAGACATGGGGGTGGGCTTTCAAACCCTTAGGGCTTTTCCTCAATGCAAGTTAGTTTTCCACCACACATAGTGCAAGTTAGTTGCTTCTCCTCCATTTAAGTTAGTTTTGCACCACACCTAGTCATGATTTATAAATTGAAGACATGGGGTTGGGCTTTCAACCCCTTTGGGCTTCTCATTAATGCAAGTTAGTTTTCCACCACACAAAACATGGGGTAGACTTTCAATCTTTTTGGACTTCTCATTAATGCAAGTTAGTTTTCCACAACACCGGATCACTTTTTTGAATCCAACCTTTTTAGGCTCCTCATTTAATAATCATTTAATATAATCTTTTTGAGATCACTAAATCAAGATAACTCCATGACTTCAAATTAAACCATCCTAAAAATTAAACCTTATCCAATTAAGAAAAACTTCTCCTTTTACACTATTAAATCTAACCTCTTAAAAAAATACGTCTCCCTTTACGGTGCTAAATTCAACCTAGATAAATTATATAAATGTTCTCGTATTAGAAAATCTAACACGCTCTCTTTTATCACTCTATTATTATATTATAATATTGATATTATATAATTTTTAACCATTAATATCTACTAACCTAACAGTTCTCGTAAATTTTTAACCCAATTTAAATAAAAATAATAATATTTTTTAAATAAAACTAATAAATGAAAAAAAGGAGAATATTTAGAATTCTCCACTCAATCAGTTTCCATATTATTGAAGGCGGTGTTCACACATACTTTATCGAAGTGCATTTCCGGGAAACTTCTGTGGCGGTCCCAATTCGTCGAGGCGGCTTCCGCTCTGGGGAAAGTCTCCACGGAGTCGTTTGTTTTGTCTCCACTTTTTAGCTCTTGCCCCTCTATATACAAGATTTAACAAGTGATCCTTGAAGCACAGAGTTATCGATCACGCACTCAGAATCTTCTACCGTCCATTTTCTGCTATTGTCTCCGTAAATTGTTAACATCATTGGTAGAGATTCAGAACAATACCGAAATGGCTGTTGCGAGGATTCTTTTCACAATCTCAGCCCTTATTTCAGTTCTAAGTCTGCAAGTTGTTTCTGGTATGTAGTATGTAAAATTGATTCCATTTATGTTGCGTGTGTCCATTTAGAATCTATAATTGGCTTGGCTGATGCTTTTCTGATAACCAGATCACAATAAGTAGTAATAGAATCAAGATTTTTTTGATTTATGAAGTGCTTACTATTCGATTGGTTAATGATCAGGTGAGATAGTATGCGAGAAGCTGCCCGTGGAGGTTTGCGCGTTTTCTGTGTCATTTTCTGGAGCACGTTGTGTGCTTGAGAAGTCCATCTTGAGCGATGGCAATGTGCAGTATGAATGTCAGGTGAGTTTCTTTAGATCTTTCGCCATTGATTCTATGTTTAGCATTGCTTCTACCCAACTTCCCCCTTAATTGATTGGGTAATTGATGATGTGCAGAGCTCAGAGGTTATAGCTGAGAATATGAAAGAATTGATAGAAACAGATGAATGCGTGAACGCCTGTGGGGTGGAGAGGATGACAGTGGGGATGTCCACGGATTCTCTAACAGAAAGTGGTTTCACAAAGAAGTTATGCCTTCCCCGCTGCTACAACAACTGCCCCAACATTATTGACCTCTACTTCAATCTTGCCGCAGGGGAAGGTACTTCATTATTTCTCACTGTTAACGCCACTAGTGTCGCAGATGTAAAATAGTATATTCACTGATATACTACATGAAATATAGCTACGGCCATGAATATGTATATGTATACCTAAAGTTAGCCCATGATTGATTTATTTGTATATAATTTGTGCAGGTATCTACTTGCCCCGTCTGTGCGAGTCTCACAGAAGTGGACAACGGCGAATGATAAGCGAGGTTGCATCATTTGCTGTCGCTCCTGCAACAATTGGTTCTGGAGTCACAACAATTTCTCCCACTTCGGCTCCATCTCCCGCTTCTTCATAGTTAAATCATTAAAGTAAGTTCTCACTTCTCATACACAACTACCGTAGTCTGAATCATTGTTTTAACGTGCAAGCAATCTTATGCTTTATTTTATTTTTTCAGGATTTTAATTTCGTCGATTGGACGCCATTTCTGAAGCAGAAACGTAACTACATAAATGTTAGGCATAGTTTTAGTTGCAGAGACAGAGAAGGCTATTTGTGGTTCCTTATGTTTGGGTAGATAAGAGGTGTTAGCGTTAGGGACGGGCCCATTGTTTAAATAGTCGAGTAATTTTTGTAGCTTGTAGTAGTGTGAATCAGTCGTACAATCAGATTGGTTGTGCAGGGGTTATATCGGCTCATATTGCAGAGCTCTATGTGAACAGTTGGAACTTCTTCTCAAAATATTCCTTCGATCAATAAAATTTCGTATAAATTTATTTGGAATAATCCATGTATTTTGCATCAGTATTATGGCGTGTAATGATATGCTTTGGCACTTTGTGGAAACACGGTTTAGAACACAAATTTGGAGTCTGATATTTCACTCTTCTGAATTTTTCCGGCGAGCACATTCGGCTCTTATGAAATAAGACCCTTGACTATATAATAAACTTATAAATTACGGGTTGCACGTTTGAGTCAGGTCAATCAAAAGAAATTCACAGATAGATTGCATTAAGTAACCACATCTTTCAACGACTTTGAGAAAAGCAAAAAAAGCTCTCTTAAACCCTACCTATAGAAAGAAGATAGAAAAACATAAAAGAGGGAAAGAATAATGAAAGCTATCTCTCTTAAATTCTACGTAGTAACGGAGAAAGAAAAACATAAGGCAGCGGAAGGATAGATTAAAAAGATTAGAAAATATTAAAAAACAGTTAAAACATAGAAAAAATATGAAAAAAATGATTGAAAACATATGCTTTATATTTTAATAGAATTGGTGCTTTTAAAAATATGCATACAACTTTTAAGAATGCGTATATATTCTCAAAAATGTTAACAATTTAGGAGATATGATATTGATGAGATTACTTCCAAATCGATTTTAGGTACTAGAATTCCAAAAATTAAAATTGATGATAAAACTTGTTTTATATTGTTTGTATCTTTTTACACTACAAATTTATAGATAAACACGAAACACATTATTATTTTTTTTAATTTTTTTATTAAAAAAAAAAATAATTTTATTTTATTAAAGTAATATAAAGAATTACCCTTTTTTTTCATATACATAACATGTGTGCATGAAAGAGAAAGAGTTCACCGAAAATCAGATGTACTTTTCATAGAAACATTTTACGCTGCATAAAACAATGAATCAAAAGTATATGCATCCATATACATACACAAAAAATTCCTGTTCTATTATATTTGTTGCATATGATAGAAAAAAGTAGTGTCCAAAAATATGCATCATGAACTATAAAGTAAACATAAACAGGGAAAAGTAAGGTCTACAATAATATTTGTAATGGTCCAATCCATTGCGCTTTTCAATTAAACATTGCCATTGTCCGAAAGCCAAGCCTGATTTAGATAGTTGATTCACTGTGGTATCCTAGAGGGATGTGGCTTTTCAAATTTTTGTTGGTAACCACAACAACATCAGTTTCTATGGCTAAAGGTGAAGGATCCTTCTAGGCATCAGAATTTGAAATTTTTGAAGTAACTTCTACCCTTGTATCCTTCTCACGGACCTCCTAAAAAATAAAGCATCACCCCCAATGACTGGTTTTGGTTGGGGAGAAATCACCTAGGATCATCCCCACACCTGTCACTTAGAGAAGGGTAAACTGCACTGATTAACTAGATGACCATACTTATGGCACCGTGTGCATCTCAAAGGAACCCCTCATAGTTAAAGGTTTGTAGTCTAGTGTGAAATTTGATCTTCTCATGACCCTAGTGCCCACAAACATATATCAACATTCATAACAATTTCTTAATTAATATCCCTCAAACATATATCAACATTCATAATAATTTTATATTTTATTTTTATTTTTAGCAACTAGCTTATAGGGATATTGTTGTATTATAGTTTATCTCCCACTAAGGAGCCTGATATGGATATTCTTGTATTATAGTTTATCTCCAACTAATTCTATTGCTATTTTTAATTATTAGGTTTTACTATTTTATTAAGCACTTTTGGAATAATTTGGTAAGATAGTTTTCTTGATGTAAAATTATATAAACTAATATTTTAGTTTAATAAAATAATATAAAAAAATGATTTCTCACTTTATATATAATACTTTATTAATGAGTGGAATAATTCTACATTAACATTAGAACAAATTCCAAGCCAAGATGAATTTGGGTGGTCTTCTAATTCACAAATACTTTTAAAGGCATATCGTTTTAAGATATTCTCACCACCATTATCTCCACATCCTAAATGTGTAATATGAAAGAGTGTGGGTGTGCTGAGATTTACATTGTATTGCTAGCTTCTTGTGAGTTTTTTTTAGGTGCTTTGTTAGGTTGTGTGTTGAAGTAATTTACAATATTAACTAGTTTTTTTTTCATTGAGTTTTTGTTATAAAAAGAAAGTATTTTAGCTCATTTGTTTGGATTTAATTATCATGGTTTTAGTTTTGTTAATATTTGTAGTCATAGTTGCTTTCTAAGTTGGTAAGGGTTTTTTGCCAAAAGAATAATAGTGTCAATCTAAAGGAAAAATTATGACTCTACTAATCCTCATCTCCCAAACACTTTTCTAGCTTATTAATGTATATGCTACAAAATGTAGTAGGCCATGGTATTGTAACAAACCCTATTTACAGGTTAAGAATCTCCATAATATAGTGAGGGTATTAGGCCATAATATTGTAACAAACCCTATTTACAGCCACAATGAGATCTTTATCACCAATATTGTATTTTTTAATTATATTATAATATTATTTTTCACTATTAAAACTAAATACTTGTAACTCCAAATAAATGATTAGAATCATAACTAAAGTAAACAAATAATAATATTAAAATTAATTAATAAATAACTCATATATATGTAATTTATTTAATATTTAAAAAAAATCAATTATTTAAAATGAAATAAAATGTTAAATAGGTAAATTCTCCACGTGGTAGTGTAATCAGATTGCTTTTTTGCCTTGAAAGCTATGGAATTTTGGGTTATATTTTGAGAAAATTTGGCATGAAATAAAATGTTAAATAGGTAAATTCTCCAATTGGTAGTGTAACCAGATTGCTTTTTTGCGTTGAAAGCTATGGAATTTCGGGTTATATTTTGAGAAAATTTGGCATGGATTTTTTTTTTTTTTAGCAGAGGAAAAAATATCATAGATTATATTGAGACAATATAAAAACCATCGTAAGTTACAAAAGGGTGGCAAGAGAAGCCACAATCCAAGTTACAGTTGTTAAGCTTCAAAATTTTAGGTGCCATAGACATTTTAGATGGTTGTGAATCTATTTTCACCCTCAAAAACATGATGCAAACACATTTTAGATGCCCTAGACATTTTAGATGGTGGTGAATCTATTTTTACTCTCAAAAACATAGATTCGAACACTACCTCTGCAAAAAATTTTGAAATTTTATTACCCAAATTCTAACCACTTTTAACCATCCAAACAATTCTGAGCCTCCATAAATGACTCCATTTTCCAAATTCTGGCCTTCCTCGAATGTGCCTTGCAAACATCTTGCGTATTGTGACAGACTTACTGGCAAGTCAAGTCACGGCCTCCTCTCATTTCGGCATCGAGTCGTTAGATGCCACATTTACATTTAAAACACCGAAAAGAATGCATATAGTCGCCCATCGCATTATAAGTCAATAGACAAATGGAGCAATCGTTGTCTCATGGTAGTGCCCGATCATTTTGAACCTCACACACCTGGAATTGTGAAAAACCAATAAAAAAATAATAATAATAGCAGCCACCACATGGATAATAAGCTTCCACGTCGTTATATTTGGGTTGCAGCGCTTTGTATCGTAATCTTCTGGAATTTAAAGGTCCCAGCTGTGATAAAAGCTTAATTAATTAAAAGCACCAGACATTGGAATAAATTAAATAGTGCCTTTCGAAATTCAAATTTGAATTCACTTCAAATGGGTTTTCAACATTCATTTCGCCAGACTGGATTACGTACGGTATGACTGCAAATATTATTTATTGGCCATCATGCCCATGGGGATCATCTGGCATCCGGATAAGCGATGGATGATGCGTCAACCAATTTCCGCAACCGTTAACAGGAAAGTGTGTTTGCCGGAGAAATTATGTACACGGGTTTATGGTGAAAGCAATTGTCAGAATTCTCCGCTATCACGATCACTGTCAAAGCATTCAATATCCTATAGCAAAGGCATTCGATATCCTATAGAATAGGAAATATGGCTCGCCATTTGTCATCTCCGCAGGATTTGACAGACATATGCCGATCAAATACGGCTAAACTATTTTAATCTAAATCAAAATTCTTTGTCAAATAAGCCGAACAGGAAACGGAATTAGAAATTCGAAGCCATCAAATTGAAAGAGTGCTTTGGACACGAAATTCGTACCCTGCTGCAGGACAAGTCTCCATTCCGAGGACACATTTTCAGTGATAATTTTTAGTCTGCGCAGGAGAGCGAGTCTCAACTTCAACGATTCTCGGTCAAGGATCACTATAAACATATGCCAATGTTTTTTAGTTTTGAAAATTATGGAAATTCTAGTTAGATTTTGATAAATTTATAGAAATTTTAGTAAATATAAGTTACAGTTATCAAACTTTAAGATTTTGGGTGTCTGAATAATAGTTTTTGATGGCGTTGAATCTATTTCCACCATTAAAAACATTATTGAAATACTGCTACTGCAAGATTTTTTGAATTTTTTTTTACCTTGATTCCAGCCGCTTTTAACTCTCCCCTCAATATCCTTCTCCTAAACATATTATTTAACAAAAATTATAAACAATTATAATTTGATTTTGTAGTGTTAGATAGAAATAAAACAAGTTTATAATTACTTTTTCCTTTCCTTTTTTTTTTTGATAAATATGATATAAAATATACCATATTATCTCATATTATATAAAAATCTTAGTGGTGATTATCTAAATTGGAAACCAGATCAAAATCAAAAGTTAATGTTTTTCTATTTTAAATATCCATATAATAACCTGATACATACAAAAAGGTTCACTGGCCAAGACTTCATTATGCAATACATTATGTTGCAGCGTTGGTAAAAGTAGAACAACCACAAATTTACTAAAACCCATCAAGAGGATGTTGAAGTATCAACATTGATTTGTTGCAAAACTACTCCATGTTCTTCCCCCCATGGGGGTGGGATTTCCACAATTGGATCTAATGGCTTTGGGCTTCTCATTTTAATGAAGGACATGGGGGTGGGCTTTGATCCATTTAATGTCTTGACATGGAAGCATCAATAATGTTTGGAATGTCTGACTACAAGAGAAGGATTTGGTTTGTTATAGAGATGCTCCTCAGTGTGAGTTAGCCCTTGGTACATGATTTGGTTTGTTGCAAAGACGCTCCTCAATGCAACTCAATTCTTGGTGCAGGATTTGGTTTGTTGCAGAGTTGCTCCTCAATGCAAGTCAATTCTTCCAACCAGGAATTGATTGGTTTGTTGTAGAGATGCTCCTTAATGCAAGTGAGTATTCTTGGTGGAGGATTTTTTTTTTATTGTAGAGCTACTCCTTAATGCAAGTTAGTTCTTCGACACCAAGTGGGGTTTAGTTCTTCCACCAAGAATTACTTTGTTTTAGAGATGCCCCTTAATGCAAGTCAAAGTTCTTCATGTAGGATTTGGTTTCTAGCAGAGTCACTCCTTAATGTAAGTTAGTTCTTCCACATCTAGTGGCATTTATAAATTTAAGAAATGGGGGTGGGATTTCAACCCCTTTGGGCTTCTCCTTAATGGAAGTTCATTTTCCACCACACCAAGTGGAGTTTATAAATTGAAGAAGTAGGTGTGGCATTTCAACCCCTTTGGGCTTAATTGAAGAAAGGGTGTTGGCTTTCAACCCCTTTGTGCTTCTCCCCAATGCAAATTAATTTTCCACCACTCCCAGTGGAGTTTATAAATTGAAGACATGGGAGTGGGCTTTCAACCTTTTTGGGATTCTCCTCAATGTAAGTTAGTTTTCCACACCTAGTGAGGTTTATAAATTGATGACATGGGGGTGGGTTTTCAACCCCTTTAGGCTTCTCCTCAATGCAAGTTAGTTTTCCATCACATCCAGTCACATTTTATAAATTGAAGACATGGGGGTGGGTTTTCAACCCCTTTAGGCTTCTCCTCAATGCAAGTTAGTTTTCCACTACACCCAGTCACATTTTATAAATTAAAGACATGGGGGTGGGCTTTCAAACCCTTAGGGCTTTTCCTCAATGCAAGTTAGTTTTCCACCACACATAGTGCAAGTTAGTTGCTTCTCCTCCATTCTAAGTTAGTTTTGCACCACACCTAGTCATGGTTTATAAATTGAAGACATGGTGTTGGGCTTTCAACCCCTTTGGACTTCTCATCAATGCAAGTTAGTTTTCCACCACACAAAACATGGAGTAGGCTTTCAATCTTTTTGGGCTTCTCCTTAATGCAAATTAGTTTTCCACAACACCTAATCATTATTTATAAATTATAGACATAAATATGACCTTTCTATTATTGAATCCAACCTTTTTAGACTCCTCATTTAATAATCATTTAATATAATCTTTTTGAGATCACTAAATCAAAATAACTCCACAACTTCAAATTAAACCATCATAAAAATTAAACCTTATCTAATTAAGAAAAACTTCGCCCTTTACACTATTAAATCCAACCTCTTAAAAAGAAAAACTTCTCCGTTTACACTATTAAATTCAACCTAAATAAATCTAATACGCTCTCTTTTATCACTCTATTATTATATTATAATATTGATATTATATAATTTTTAACCATTAATATCTACTAACCTAACAGTTCTTGTAAATTTTTAACCCAATTTTAAATAAAAATAAATTATTTTTTAAATGAAACTAATAAATGAAAAAAAGAGAATATTTAGAGTTCTCCACCCAATCAGTCTCCATATTATTGAAGGCGGTGTTCACACATACTTTATCGAAGTGCATTTCCGGGAAACTTCTGTGGCGGTCCCAACTCGTCGAGGCGACTTCCGCTTTGGGGAAAGTCTCCACGGAGTCGTTTGTTTTGTCTCCGCTTTTTAGCTCTTGCCCCTATATATACAACATTTAACAAGTGATCCTTGAAGCGCAGAGTTATCGATCACGCACTCAGAATCTTCTACCGTCCATTTTCTGCTATTGTCTCTGTAAATTATATTAACATCGTTGGCAGAGATTCAGAACAATACCGAAATGGCTGTTGCGAGGATTCTTTTCACGATCTCAGCCCTTATTTCAGTTCTAAGTCTGCAAGTTGTTTCTGATATGTAGTATGTAAAATTGATTCCATTTATGTTGTGTGTGTCCATTTAGAATCTATAATTGGCTTGGCTGATGCTTTTCTGATAACCAGATCACAATAAGTAGTAATAGAATCAAGATTTATTTTATTTATGAAGTGCTTACTATTCGATTGGTTAATGATCAGGTTAGATAGTATGCGAGAAGCTGCCCGTGGAGGTTTGCGCGTTTTCTGTGTCATTTTCTGGAGCACGTTGTGTGCTTGAGAAGTCCATCTTGAGCGATGGCAATGTGCAGTATGAATGCCAGGTGAGTTTCTTTAGATCTTTCGCCATTGATTCTATGTTTAGCATTGCTTCTACCCAACTTCCCCCTTAATTGATTGGCTATTGATGATGTACAGAGCTCCGAGGTTATAGCTGAGAATATGAAAGAATTGATAGAAACAGATGAATGCGTGAACGCCTGTGGGGTGGAGAGGATGACTGTGGGGATTTCCACTGATTCCCTGGCGGAACATGGTTTCACAAATAAGTTATGCTGTCCTCGTTGCTACAACAACTGCCCCAACATTATTGACCTCTACTTCAATCTTGCCGCAGGGGAAGGTACTTCATTATTTCTCACTATCAAGACCACTAGTGTCGCAGATGGAAAATAGTATATTCAGTGATATACTACATGAAATATAGCTGCGGCCATGAATATGTATATGTATACATAAAGTTAGCCCATGATTGATTTATTTGTATATAATTTGTGCAGGTATCTACTTGCCCCGTCTGTGCGAGTCTCACAGAAGCGGACAACGGCGAATGATAAGCGAGGTTGCATCGTTTGCTGTCGCTCCCGCAACAATTGGTTCTGGAGTCACAACAACTTCTCCCACTTCGGCTCCATCCCCCGCTTCTTCATGGTTAAATCATTAAAGTAAGTTCTCGCTTCTCATATACAACCACCATACAATGTTCAGTCTGAATCATTGTTTTTAGGTGCAAGCGATCTTATGCTTTATTTTATTTTTTCAGGATTTTAATTTCGTCGATTGGACGCCATTTCTGAAGCAGAAACGTAACTACATAAATGTTAGGCCTTGTTTTAGTTGCAGAGACCGAGAAGGCTATTTGTGGTTCCTTATGTTTGGGTAGATGAGAGGGGTTAGCATTAGGGACGGGCTCCTTCCTCCTTTTCGGTTGTAGCTGTCTTCTTGTTCTTTCCCTTGCTTTTTCTTTTGCACTTGTCATTATGAGGTTTAAAAAATTATTTCTTTGGTTTCTCTTCTTTATCATCCTTGCCCTACTTTCAAAGTGAATGGCCTTCACACTAGGCGTATTAATAGTAGTAGGCTCAGATAATAACAAAGAAGGTCTAATGTAACTATATAAAGTACCAATATACTTTGTTACAGTTTCGGGTGAATCAAGTGAAATGCTCAAATTCGATGCTTATTTTCTAAACTTTTTTGTGAAGCTTTGTACATTTTGACCCTTTCATTGTCTTAAATATTGTTATTCCTTTAAAGCCTTTTGTTGATAACCCAAAGGATAAAACTGATCTCTTAATGCAGAAACAAAATTGGACCAAGAAGAAAGGAGATTACCCAAGTTTTTGTTGTCTTTCTGCAACTTTCTCTCCCACTAGAACAAAGCAGTGCCACCCAGCTAAAGAGATGCTAATTGAATCTTGGCCTTATCTTCCTTGATCTGCTGAATCCAACAATAAACCTCAATCCGTTGAATCCAATTGTTTAGTTTCTCTGCATTACATTCTCCATTATATGCGGGCAAATTAAACTTTACATCTAGCTTTAAAAATGGCTTCTTAGGTGTATTCCTATGATGCCTGTTAGCGGGATGAGAAGAAGAAGAAGAATAGTCACTCTAGGATGGAGAGGGCAGTTCAGGAGGCTTTCCTCTTCTACCTTCATGATTCACTAATGCATGGTCATCAGGTTCTTTCTTCTCATGTTTGATTGTCTTCTTATAATTTGCAAACAACTTGTCAACTTTCTCTTCCATGTTGAAGAATATCTTGCAATAATTTCGCTCTTCCTCCATTTGAGATTCCTCATCTTCCATGTTTCGCCTTCATGGTGCACGCCCTGCTTAGGGATGAAAGGATTTGAGTTTTCCTTCTCCTCTTTGGAGCTTGCTCTCGGTTAGCATTTACTCATGCAACTCGCATCAAGAAGACCTGATATGATACCAAACTTGATCCAGATCTTTTAACTTCAAGGATGCAGACATAATTGCATATAAAAGAGCATGTAACCAAGTAACTTAAACACATGAAAAAATGCGGAAATCATAAAGCAACCATGAGATCAAAGGCACACAAATGATTTGATTACAGATTTCACCCAATGTAGGCTACATCTTTAGGCCTTGCTCAAAATGCGGAGGACTTCTTTAATTAAATGGTAGCAAAGAAGTGAATTACCCTTATACCTCCAATTTTTGTCAAGGATGAAAAATGCAAAACTCAGATGTAGAAACTGACATCACCATTGGATTCGTGAAATCATGTCAAACGACTATAAATTTGACCATATTTTGAGCAATTGACCTCTGGAGCTCCAAGGAATCTTTAGATTTCTCAAGATTCCCTACAAGAATATTATCCCAAGATTCCTTTAGAATATTTCTTAGTTTCCGGGCATGGTTTCCACCCTGGGTGCTCCTGGTTCCACCTGTAAAACATGTATTCGGCTCACAGTCCCACCACTCCTCCGTTTGAAAGGAAAATGGTTGATGTTTTTTTTATATAAAACGTGGGCAGACCTTCCAACAAATGAGTTGTTGGATCGTTAACAAGTGGTGGCGATTATGGTGGGGGAGGGCCGAGTTCAAAACTAGACGCACCCCAAACAAAGGTTTGTAATTGTTTCATCGATAGCCTTTGAGGGGATTTTGGTTAACATTTTTGGTGGTGGTTTATATTTGGGGTCGCCTGTTGGCAGGCCAACCCACATGGGTCGGGGGGGTCCGAACCCCGCTGAGCTCCCATTACATGGCGGTATTATATTGAACGTGGGTTGGGCAGGTCCGCCTAGGGTGGACCACCCACCATATTAATTTAAACATATGTCGTTTGAACCGTTGGGGGGGTGGTAGGGGTGGCAGCCCGCCACCCCAAATATATATATTTTTATTTTTTTAGAACAATTGGTTAAAATTTCGGATCTAGTTTTTAAGGGTCATTAGGAAAATTAAAGAGGTGACAAATTATCCATTTTGACTACCATTTTATGTGCACCATCTTTTCACCAAATTGTTTCCTCGTTAGTGACTACTACTTGGCCTAGTTTGACCATAACTTTGACCGGCTATATCTTGAGCATACAAACTTGAATTTGAGTTACATTTGCACCGTTAGAATTAAGGTGATGAGCACTACGATCTTGCTTTAGCTTCGCTTCCATTTGCTACTTTTATTTTTGAGTATTTTCAAGGTCACTTCTATTTTCAAAGCCACTTGGATCACTCGAGGATGAGAAAGCAAAGATTCAATGGTCCATCAATAGGTTTCCAGCAGCATATAGAGACCAGATTGAGTTTGATGAGCCACAATTGCTGGAGGAAGCCATCAAAAAACTAAAGCATTGTTATGAGCAGTAAAAGCATAAAGTTGAGCCTAAGCGTGATTTGAAGGGGGATGAGAAGCTTAAATGGAAGTGGCCACCAATGATGGGAATACCTCAGGATGTAGGTGAGCAAGAGAATGTGGTTCCTTACAATAAGTTTAATGTAGTTGAGAAGCGATATGGGTCGCAGCCTGGAGAGTAGCAAAATAGAGGTGATGGTAGGGGACCGTTGTATGGTTGTATATGTGGAAAATATCATCACAAGAAGGATTGTACATTGTACTAGGGTGTTAGGCCTTAGATTTACAGTGCTCAGGAGGACAACAAGCATTCCTTGTATTTATGCAATTATGGACAACAAGTAGGAAAATCTCCAGGCATCCATTATTGAGATGGAAGGTAAGCTTTGTGGTAAATTTGTTTCTATTTTGATTGACCCTCGATCTAATTATAGTTATGTTAATCCTGACCTGGTGGATGAGTGTGGTTTGAGAAAATAAATGCATGAAGAGTCTTGGTTCATGCAGTTAACTAGAAGTACTAAGAAGAGAGTTCATCACTCGGTAAGAGCTTATGCATTTGAGCTGAATGGTATGCCTACATCTGCACACCTAAATGTGCTTCCATTGGGATCATATAGTATGATTTTGGGAATGGATTGGTTGTACCTCTACAGAACCAAAGTAGATTATTATGACAAGGCTATTGAGTGCCAAGATGATAATGGGGAAAAGAGAATCTTGTTGGGAAAAAAGAATCCTACATCAGTGAGGATGCTTACATCTATTCAAGCTAAGCACAGTCGTAGGAAGGGGTGTGCACTATTTGCATTCCATATTTCCAATGACAAGGGTAAGGATGTTGAGGATGCAGAAATATTCAAGAGGTACCCCGTATTGTAGCAGTTTCAGGATGTGTTTCTCGCAGAGGTTTCAGAGTTTCCTCCTCACATGGAAGTGGAATTTTCTATTGAGTTGGTACAAGAGGCAGCACCGGAATCGAAGGAACCTTATCAAATGATCACTCTAGAGTTGGTAGAATTGAAGTTGAAGTTGAAGGAAATGCTTGACAAGGGATACATTAGGCCAAGTGTATCACCTTGGGGTGCACCAATGTTATTTATGAAGAAGAAGGATGGTACTCTCAAGTTATGCATTAACTACAGACAACTGAACAAGGTAACCATCAAGAACAAATATTCATTGCTGAGTATTGATGACTTGTTTAACCATTTGAAGGGAAAAGAAATTTTCTCAAATATTTATTTGAGATTAAGATACCATGAGGTGCACATTAAAGAAGATGATATCTACAAGACTACTTTTTGGACTAGGTATGGGCATTATGAGTTTGTTGTTGTTCTTTCAGTTTGACTAATGCTTTAGCTACTTTCATGTGCTTGATGAATATTTAGTTGCATCCTTATCTGGACAAATTTGTTATTGTATTCATTGATGACATCTTGATATATTCTAAGAATGAAGAAGATCATGCCGAACATCTATAAATAGTGTTGAGATTGCTAAGACATCATCAGTTGTATGCCAAGCTTAGTAAATTTAGTTTCTCTCAAATAGAGGTACATTACTTAGGACATGTTGTTTCCAAGGAAGGCATATCATTTGACCTAAAAAAGATAAGGTATATCATGGAGTGGGCAGCTCCTAAGAATCTGAATGAGGTCAAATCATTCATGGGGCTAGTAGGGTACTACAGTAGATTCATTAGTAACTTTTCATGGATTGCATATCCTATTACATCATTGCAGAGGAAAGGAAATAAATTTGAATGGATAGAGGAATGTGCAACAAGTTTTGAGGGGTTGAAGTAGTTGTTGATGAATGCTCTAGTGTTAAATATTGCAGATCCAGATAAAGAGTTCATGGTGTGCACAAATTCTTGCAAGAGAGGACTTGATGGAGTCCTAATGCAGGAAGGACAAGTGGTGTGCTATGAGTCAAGGAATCTGAATGAAAACGAGCAGAACTATGTGACTCATGATCTTGAGTTGGAAGCGATCATTCATCCATTAAAGACGTGGAGGCGCTATCTTCTTGGTAGGAGGTTTGTATTAATGAGTGATCATAGTGAGCTGAGGTACTTGTTTGACCAACCGAATCTAAATTCCAAGAAAGCTAGAAGGTTTTCCATGCTCAATGAGTTTTAATTTGAGATAAAATACATTAAGGGAAAGGATAATAGGGTTGTCAATGCTCTAATCAGAAGTGCAGGTAAATCACATAGCAGCTATGAGCTCTTATGGGGCAGATTTACAAGATCAGATCCTATAGGTAGGACAACATGATGATAGGTATCAACAGCTTAGGCATAGGTTACAATAGGGTATATGTGATCAAGATGTGGACTATTGTCTCACAGCAAATGGATTGGTCAAATTAAGGGACAAGATCTATGTGCCACATGACAGTGAGCTCAAGAAGCTTATCTTGAGGGAGTTTCATGTTAGGCCATATTTAGGTCACCTAGGATATCAAAAGACATTGACAAAAATGAAGAAGTTCTACTATTGGCCGAATCTAAAGAAGGAAGTGGAAGAGTTGTTACTAGATGCTTGGACTGTCAGCAGGTGAAAGTTGAGTGTAAGCACCCAACTGGTTTGTTACAACCTATTTTGATTCTGGAGTGGAAATCGGAGGTCGTTTCCATGGATTTCATTACAGGTTTGTTAAGGACATCGAAGCAGCATGATTCCATCATGGTTGTGGTTGAAAGGTTGAGCAAGGTATCTCACCTCATTCTAGTGAAGACTACTTATTCAGCTAGTGAGGTAGCGCAGGTCTTCATCAGAGAGATAGTAAGATTGCACGATGTTCTGAAGAAGATTGTGTCGGAAAAAGATGCTAAGTTCACTTCTAGGTTTTGGAAAGAGTTATTTGCAAGTTTGGGTATAAAGTTGGCCTTTAATACAACTTATCCAAAAAAATATGGACAGAGAGAGAGGGTCAATAGGATTCTGGAGGATATGTTGAGGATTTATGTCATGTACCACTAGAGGAAGTGGGAGGAGTATTTTCCATTGATTGAGTTTTCTTACAACAATGGGTATCAGGATTCACTGAGGATGAGTCCATTTGAGGCACTCTATGGCCGGAGTTGTAATACTCCCATTAGCTGGAGTAATCTAATGAAAATGTTAGCTATTGAAACAGAGATGTCGGAAGACATGGAACGAGAAATGTAGGTTATCAAGAAGAATCTAAAGGTAGCATGGGACAGGCAGAAAATTTATGTAGACCAACATAGAGATTTTAGGGAGTTTCAAGTTAGGGAGCATGTCTATTTGTGATCAAGCCCAAGAAAAGCTCCTTGAGGATTGGATCATGTGCCATGTTGGCACCTCAGTATTGAGGGCCTTTCGATATCCTTGAGAGGATTGGACCAGTGGCCTATAGACTTGCACTACCTCCGACAGTGAAAGTCCATGATATTTTCTATGTTTCATTGCTTAAAATATATGTAAAGGATGTTGATCATGTTATTGATTAGTCTATATTGTAGGTGAATGTAGAAGGAGAATGCCAGTAGGAACCTTAGTGCATATTGGAGTGGAAATAACTCATGCTTCAGAACAGAGAAATCGAGCAAGTTATAGTGTAGTGGAAGCACTTTGGGCCGATGAAGTTACATGGGAGATGGTTGATCAGATGCAGGCTATGTATCCTTCATTATTTGTTGGTGAAGGAAAATGAGATTTTGTTACATGTACATATTTATGTATGGTTGATATTGTAAATACCGCAATGAGTTGCATTAAAAAGCTTGAATATGACATATGGTTGTCATGTTGTCATGTGTGTCATGATGGTTTTTCTTTTGAGCATGTTATTCATTGTAAATATTGCAATGTGTTGGGTTATAAAGATCCCTGGGCATTTTTTGTTTTTCAACGGTTTTCTAGTTATATGTGTCATACAACACCGAGGATGGTGTTCCCCTAAGAGGGAGGGGTTTGTAATATCCTTGAGTTAAAAGTTCATGTAAAAAAGTTAATAAGGGAAAAATAAGACCAAGGTCATGGGACAAGTATTCCAAGCTGAATGTTGGGAAAATCATCCTAGTGGGCATCACTTTTTGTTTATTATGACTAAGGGGAAATTGGCAAAGGAAATGGCAAAGGCTTTGAAAAGGAAAAAATACGTTATTGGCATTTTATTTATGAAAATAATGGAAAATATGAGAAAAGGAAGGTGAAAGGTCACATATTGTGTGTGAGGAGGAAATTGAAGGAAAATAGAGGGAAAATGAAGAAATTAGAGGAATCAATAATAAAAAGACATTAGAGCATGAGTTTGGGGCCTTTTGCGAGTTCAACTTTGGAATTGGTTTCAGAGAGGAGAAGAGCACCACGAGGAGAAGGAAAGCAAGCAAGAAAAGGAAGGAGAAGGAGAGAAAGTAAAGCAAAGGCAAGAAATGATCAAGCAAGGAAAGGTGGGATCAAGTGGCTTCAATGAGAATACTTGCGGGTAACAGGTTGCATGTATGATTTCCTAGCTGGGGGTGGCATGCAAGGTATATACATGCATATATTTAGGTTTTTTGTTGTTGGTGGCATGGATTTTGCTAAGTTTTAACAATGGTTTAAGTCTTTCCTTACAAGTTTTGGATAACCATGGTGTGAGGGGATTCATTCTTGGTTGAGCTTTAGATTTCCGGAAGGTTTTGGATATGGGTGAGGTTGTCTCGGGAAAATAAGAAGGGTTGGGGATGGAGATAGTTTTCTCCGGGAAGCCCTCAACAGGTGGGTGGAGACAGAAAAATTCCTGAAGGGATGATGAAGGAATACTGAGGCATCCAAGTTTGGTTTGGTTTTGTGATCTCGAGACCGATTTAGGTGAGATCACGGTATTGTGAGGGTGGAGGTGGTTTATCCTCTGGATTCACTTGGTTGTTTATGGATTGATTTATCACAAGAGATCTCACATTCATGCTTGGAATAAGGCACGGGGATGATTGGCTGAAAGAAATATTTGGTTCAGCCCAATCTATGGTCGGGTGGTATGTGGAAGTCCTTGACTTGGTTGGATTTTGGATATGTTAATAAGAGCTAAGTTTCTCTTGTATTTTATGAGTAGATATACTTGTTATTATGTGTCTTTAATGGTTGTTCTACCATTGTTATTTATCTGGTTATACGCATGGTTTTATGACAGATCCAAGTTATGGTTCTTATCATGTTTGGTTGATAAAGGAATGGTTACTCACTGCATGACCTAATAGATGTTATGGAAACTATTGTCAGAGGGTGTTAGTCCTTCATGGTCAACATCATTTCATATCTTTATGTTCATATATGCATTTATGACCTATAGGTTTCATGTTCATCATGTGTTTAACATAATGATTGTTATGGTTAGACTGGGCTAGGTCAAGTCTTTGAGTCAGTTTTGTGTTATAGGCTTTATCTTTGTGTTATTTATCATTTCTAGGAGTTTCATTAAGTTCTAGGCAGCAATTTGGATCCTAGCCCTGAAAAGTGGCTTAAATCTCACAGTCGTTGGCACAAAACTTCCTAAAAGAGACTACAGTTGTTGGGAAGTAGGCTTGTGGGAATGACTGGAGGGTTACAATCGCTTGGAGGCTTTGTCATGGTAGCGACTAGGGGTCTAGCTCATTGAAAAAGAAAGTTATCTTAGGGGTTGGACACTTGGATTGATTGGTTGGTTCCTAGTGGTCCTGTAGCACCTAGGGGAAGTCAGTAAGGTCTTGTTATGTCGAATACATTTCCTTAAGGTCATATAGGAGGTTGAGTCATGTCATAGCATCCCCTCAGCTCATGTTTACCCTGGGAAAGCCAGTGAAAGTGGGCAGATGTAAGAGGAGGTGTGTTACATTGCAGTACCTAAACATTGGAATTCACTCATGGAAAACAATAATCAGTTCCATAAAACCACCTATTCTATCTTGTTTATTTATGCAAAATAAGTCATTATGAATGGGTAGTGCATTGGTTATGAGCAAAAGAGTTTAGGATTGAGGTAAGGGTCGTTACAGTGGTCACTGGATGTGCGCTCTATGCTAAGGTTGGAAGAGAGTGGCTTGAGTGAAGGTTACATCAGCGACAGATAGTGGTTAGAGGCTTAGTCACTATAAGTGCGCAATGCACTCTTGTTGGTAGAGAGGCTCTTTGGTGAGGGCAAGTCATATTTGCAGTGAGTAAATGTTGCATGCTTGCCAATTGAAAGTGCGCTCTGTGCAAATCAACGCTTTAAGGATAGTGAAGGGCACAAGTCACATCATTAGTGGATAAAGGGCTGGAGACCGTGGCCTAGAAGTTCACTTTGCGCTCTTGAGAGACAAGCTCTTTAATGGGTGCAGGCCGCTCTTCTAAGAAGCAAGGACTCGATAGTTACTATCTAGGAAAGCGCAATGCACTGGTGAAGCTTTTGAAGAATTTAGAGTTAGCACAATGCATGAAAACAATGACCTACTGAAAAATATACTAAGTGTACAATAAGAACGAGAAGGGGGGATCATAAGAATGAAAAGATTGGCATGCACACACACATATATACAACCACATTCATCACTGAAATGTGAAGAGTCTTTAGAATGTAAAGAAACATTGAAATCATTATGCAAGAATTGAAGCGACACTTGGTTGGATTTTGGATATGTTAATAAGAGCTAAGTGAAATAGATGAGAAAGCTTACCTAGAAGATGGTGCACTTGCAATCAAGAGTAGTGAGCACTCGTGCTCCAAAAGTGCGTAGAGCTCCAAAGCAAAAGATATGTGTGAAAATGAGCTCTGAACTAGACTCTTTATATAGCGAGAGCATAAATTAGGGTTTGAGGTGCACTATTGCATGTCGAAAAAATCATGGGATAAGGACAAGAGAACTGTCAATAGAGAGTGTGATAGCACTATCTTTAGAAAGTGCGCTCTAGTTATCTTTGGAAAATGCTTTGACTGCCTCTAGAATATGCGCTCTAAGTGTCATCAAAGAATGCAGTAGAATTTCTCCCAAGAATTGCGCTCATGCTGTCGACATGAAGTGTGCTCTACATGTTGACAAGGAATGAGCTCCACTGTTCCCATGAAGTGCGCTCCATTGTCTCCAAAAAGTGCGCTAAGTCTAAGATTGGTAAATGCATGATGCGTCGACACTGAGATTTTCTAAAGGAAGACTTGAACAATTACAAAAATATGACCACATGACCATGATAACTCAAAACGAAAATTCACATGATCATTATAGGTCTCCAAAATTTAAATGAAAGCAAAATCTTAGAAAGTGTTATAGCAACTACAACACATACATAACAAATTAATTATATTATAATAATATTTTTTATTGTTACAATTAAATATTTGTACATCGAGGTAAATGATTGGATTTATAGTTAAATGTTTGTACCCGTAGATAAATGATAAAATGGAATTAAGTAATAAACAAATGAAATAAATTTATTTTTAATTTTTGAAAAATTTAATTGTCTTTAATAAAATTTCAAAAAAGTAATCTTCCAAATACAGCCCTTCCTCGAATGTTCCTAAGCCAGCTACATTTACGTAGTGTGACAAACTGATGATCGAGTCAAGTCAACAAATGCGCTGCAATACTCCACACGGCCTCCTTTAATCTGGGCATCGAGTCGCTAGACGGCACGTTTACATTTAGGGCAGCGAAAAAATTGCATATAGTTGAGTAGGCGTGTATCACTTTATTAAGTCAATACACAAATGGCGAAATGGTCGCTTCAGAGACGATCTTGAATGGTCATATTTTTAAACTCCGCGGGACACCATTTTTCGTCTCCGCAGGATTTGACAGGCAGTCTGCGCCGAAGGGGCTGATATGCCGGTCAAATACGGCTAATATATCATGACATATTATATGATATGAAATATACCATATTATATGATATTAAATAATAATAAGAAGTTTTGATTTTTTAAATTGGAAATCAAAAACAAAAGTTAATGTTTTTATTTATTTATTTAAAATGTTTATATAATTACAAAAAGGTTTACTCATCAAGATTTTATTATGCAATGCATTACGCTGTGGTATTTGTAAAAGTAGAAAAATCATAAGTTAACTAAAATCCATCAAGAGAATGGGGAAATATCAACACTGCTTTGTTGCAAAACTAGGGAAATATCAACACTGCTTTGTTGCAAAACTACTCCTTTATGTTCTTATGCCCATGGGGGTAGGCTTTCCACCATTGGATCCAATGATATAAATTGAAAGACATGGGTGGGCTTTCCAACATTGGATCCAATGGCTTTGGGCTTCTCATTTAATGAAGGACATGGGGTGGGCTTTGATCCACTTAATGCCTTGACATGGAAGTATCAATAGTGTCTGGAATGACTCACTAGAAGAGAAGGATTTGGTTTGTTGTAGAGATGCTCCTCATTGTGAGTTAATTCTTGGTGCATGATTTGGTTTGTTGCAAAGATGTTCCTCATTGCAACTCAATTCTTGTGTAGGATTTGGTTTGTTGCAGAGTTGCTCCTCAATTCAAGTCAATTCTTCCAACCATGAATTGGTTTGTTGTAGAGATGCTCCTTAATGCAAGTGAGTTCTTGGTGGAGGATTTTGTTTATTGTAGAGCTACTCCTCAATGCAAGTTAGTTCTTCCACACCTAGTGGGGTTTAGTTCTTCCACCAAGAATTGTTTTGTTGTAGAGATGCCCCTTAATGCAAGTCAATGCAAGTCAGAGTTCTTCGTGGAGGATTTGGTTTCTAGAGTTACTCCTTAATGTAAGTTAGTTTTTCCACACCTAGTGGCATTTATAAATTGAAGAAATGGGGGTGGGATTTCAACCCCTTTGGGCTGCTCCTCAATGGAAGTTACTTTTCCACCACACCAAGTGGGGCTTATAAATTGAAGGCATAAGGGTGGGTTTTCAACCCCTTTGGGTTTAATTGAAGAAATGGTGGTGGCTTTCAACCCCTTGAGGATTCTCCTCAATGCAAATTAATTTTCCACCACACTCAGTGGAGTTTATAAATTGAAGACATGAGGGTGGACTTTCAACCTCTTTAGGCTTCTCCTCAATGTAGGTTAGTTTTTCACACCTAGTGGAGTTTATAAATTGATTACACGGGGGTGGGTTTTCAACCCCTTTAGGCTTCTCCTCAATGCAAGTTAGTTTTCCACCACACCTAGTGACGTTTTATAAATTGAAGACATGGGGGTGGGTTTTCAACCCCTTTAGGCTTCTCCTCAATGCAAGTTAGTTTTCCACCACACCGAGTCACATTTTATAAATTGAAGACATGGGGGTGGGTTGTCAAACCCTTAGGGCTTTTCCTTAATGCAAGTTAGTTTTCCACCACATGTAGTGCAAGTTAGTTGCTTCTCCTCCATTCAAATTAGTTTTGCATCACAACTAGTCATGATTTATAAATTGAAGACATGGGGTTGGGCTTTCAATCCCTTTGGGCTTCTCATCAATGCAAGTTAGTTTTCCACCACACAAAACATGGGGTAGGCTTTCAATCTTTTTGAACTTCTCCTTAATGCAAATTAGTTTTCTACAACACCCCATCACTATTTATGAATTATAGACATAAAGGTAACCTTTCTACTATTGAATCCAACCTTTTTGAGATCACTAGATTTAGATAACTCCATGACTTCAAGTTAAACCATAATAAAAATTAAACCTTATCTAATTAATAAAAACTTCTCCCTTACCCTATTAAATCCAACCTCTTGAAAAAACTTCTCCCTTTACCCTATTAAATTCAACCTAGATAAATAATATAAATGTTCTCGTATTAGAAAATCTAATACGCTCTCTTTATCACTCTATTATTATATTATAATATTGATATTATATAATTTTTAATCATTAATATCTACTAACCTAACCGTTCTTGTAAATTTTTAACCCAATTTTAAATAAAAATAATAATATTTTTAAAATAAAACTAATAAATGAAAAAGGAGAAGATTTAGAATTCTCCGCCCAATCAGTCTCCATATTATTGAACGCGGTGTTCACACATACTTTATTGAAGTGCGTTTCCGGGAAACTTCTGTGGCGGTCCCATCGGGCATCGCCCAATTCGTCGAGGCGGCTTCCGCTTTGAGGAAAGTCTCCACGGAGTCGTTTGTTTTGTCTCCACTTTTTAGTTTTTGCCCCTATATATACAAGATTTAACAAGTGATCCTTGAAGCGCAGAGTTTTCGATCACGCACTCAGAATCTTCTACCGTCCATTTTCTGCTATTGTTTCTGTAAATTATATTAACATCGTTGGCAGAGATTCAGAACAATACCAAAATGGCTGTTGCGAGGATTCTTTTCACGATCTCAGCCCTTATTTCAGTTCTAAGTCTGCAAGTTGTTTCTGGTATGTAGTAAAATTGATTCCGTTTATGTTGCGTGTGTCCATTTGGAATCTATAATTGGCTTGGCTGATGCTTTTCTGATAACGAGATCACAATAAGTATTAATAGAATCAAGATTTTTTTGATTTATGAAGTGCTTACTATTCGATTGGTTAATGATCAGGTGAGATAGTATGCGAGAAGCTGCCCGTGGAGGTTTGCGCGTTTTCTGTGTCATTTTCTGGAGCACGTTGTGTGCTTGAGAAGTCCATCTTGAGCGATGGCAATGTGCAGTATGAATGCCAGGTGAGTTTCTTTAGATCTTTCGCCATTGATTCTATGTTTAGCATTGCTTCTACCCAACTTCCCCCTTAATTGATTGGGTAATTGATGATGTGCAGAGCTCAGAGGTTATAGCTGAGAATATGAAAGAATTGATAGAAACAGATGAATGCGTGAACGCCTGTGGGGTGGAGAGGATGACAGTGGGGATGTCCACGGATTCTCTAGCAGAAAGTGGTTTCACAAAGAAGTTATGCCTTCCCCGCTGCTACAACAACTGCCCCAACATTATTGACCTCTACTTCAATCTTGCCGCAGGGGAAGGTACTTCATTATTTCTCACTGTTAACGCCACTAGTGTCGCAGATGTAAAATAGTATATTCAGTGATATACTACATGAAATATAGCTACGGCCATGAATATGTATATGTATACCTAAAGTTAGCCCATGATTGATTTATTTGTATATAATTTGTGTAGGTATCTACTTGCCCCGTCTGTGCGAGTCTCACAGAAGTGGGCAACGGCGAATGATAAGCGAGGTTGCATCATTTGCTGTCGCTCCTGCAACAATTGGTTCTGGAGTCACAACAATTTCTCCCACTTCGGCTCCATCTCCCGCTTCTTCATAGTTAAATCATTAAGTAAGTTGTCACTTCTCATACACAACTACCGTACAATGTTCAGTCTGAATCATTGTTTTAACGTGCAAGCAATCTTATGCTTTATTTTATTTTTTCAGGATTTTAATTTCGTCGATTGGACGCCATTGCTGAAGCAGAAACGTAACTACATAAATGTTGGGCATAGTTTTAGTTGCAGAGGCAGAGAAGGCTATTTGTGGTTCCTTATGTTTGGGTAGATAAGAGGTGTTAGCATTAGGGACGGGCCCATTGTTTAAATAGTCGAGTAATTTTTGTAGCTTGTAGTAGTGTGAATCAGTCGTACAATCAAATTGGTTGTGCAGGGGTTATATCGGCTCATATTGCAGAGCTCTATGTGAACAGTTGGAACTTCTTCTCAAAATATTCCTTCGATCAATAAAATTTCGTATAAATTTATTTGGAATAATCCATGTATTTTGCATCAGTATTATGGCGTGTAATGATATGCTTTGGCACTTTGTGGAAACACGGTTTAGAACACAAATTTGGAGTCTGATATTTCACTCTTCTGAATTTTTCCGGCGAGCACATTCGGGTCTTACGAAATAATACCCTTGACTATATAACAAACTTGTAAATTACGGGTTGCACGTTTGAGTCAGGTCAATCAAAAGAAATTCACAGATAGATTGCATTAAGTAACCACATCTTTCAACGACTTTGAGAAAAGCAAAAAAGGTCTCTTAAACCCTACGTATAGAATGAAGATAGAAAAACATAAAAGAGGGAAAGAATAATGAAAGCATCTCTCTTAAATTCTACGTAGTAACGGAGAAAGAAAAACATAAGACAGCGGAAGGATAGATTAAAAAGATCAGAAAATATTAAAAAACAGTTAAAACATAGAAAAAATGTGAAAAAAATGATTGAAAACATATGCTTTATATTTTAAGACAATTGGTGCTTTTAAAAATATGCTCAAAAATGTTAATTTGACATTAAGTTTTTTTTTAAACAATTCCGGAGATATGATATTGATGAGATTACTTGCAAATCGATTTTAAATACTAGAATTTTAAAAAGTAAAATTGATTATAAAACTTGTTTTTATATTGTTTGTATCTTTTTACACTACAAGTTTATAGATAAACACAAAACACATTATTATTTTTTAATTTTTTTATTAAAAAAATAATAATTTTATTTTATTAAAGTAATATAGAGAATTATCTTTTTTTTCATATACATAACAACACATTACTATTTTTTAATTTTTTTTATTAAAAAAATAATAATTTTATTTTATTAAAATAATATAGAGAATTACCTTTTTTTTTTTTTCCATATACATAACATGTGTTAACATGTGTGTATCGAAAGAGTTCACCGAAAATCAGATGTACTTTCCACATAAACATTTTATGCTACGTAAAACAATGAATCAAAAGTATATGCATCCATATACATACACAAAAAAGTGTCTGTTCTATTATATTTGTTGCATATGATAGACAAAAGTAGTGTGCAAAAATATGCATCATGAACTATAAAGTAAACATAAACAGGGAAAAGTAAGGTCTATGATAATATTTGTAATGGTCCAATCCATTGCCCTTTCAATTTAACATTGCCATTGCCCGAAATCCAAGCCTCATTTAGATATTTGATTCACTGTGGTATCCTAGAGGGATGTGGCTTTCCAAATTTTTGTTGGTAACCACAGCCACATCAGTTTCCATGGCTAGAGGTGAAGGATCCTTCTGGGCATCCGAATTTGAAAATTTTGAAGTAACTTCCACCTTTGTATCCTTCTCACGGACCTCCTAAAAAATAAAGCATCACCCCCAATGACTGGTTTTGGTTGGGGAGAAATCACCTAGGATCATCTCCACACCTGTCACTTAGAGAAGGGTAAACTGCACTGATTAACTAGATGACCATACTTATGGCACCGTGTGCATCTCAAAGGAACCCCTCATAGTTAAAGGTTTGTAGCTTAGTGCGAAATTTGATCTTTTCATGACCCTAGTGCCCACAAACATATATCAACATTCATAACAATTTCTTAATTAATATCCCTCAAACATATATCAACATTCATTATATATATATATAGATATTGTTGTATTATAGTTTATCTCCAACTAATTCTATTGCTATTTATAATTATTAGTTTTTACTATTTTGTTAAACATTTTTGGAATAATTTGGTAAGGTAATTTTCTTGATGTAAAATTATATAAACTAATATTTTAGTTTAATAAAATAATATAAAAAATTGATTTCTCACTTTATATGTAATACTTTATTCATGAGTGGATAATTCTACATTAACATTAGACCAAATTCCAAGCCAAGATGAATTTGGGTGGTCTTCTAATTCACAAATACTTTTAAAGGCATATCGTTTTAAGATATTCTCACCACCATTATCTCCACCTCCTAAATGTGTAATATGAAAGATATGAAAGTGTGGGTGTGCTCAGATTTACATTATATTGCTAGCTTCTTGTGAATTTTTTAGGTGCTTTGTTAGGTTGTGTGTTGAAGTAATTTACAATATTAACTAGTTCTTTTTTCATTGAGTTTTTGTCATAAAAAGAAAGTATTTTAGCTCATTTGTTTGGATTTAATTATCATGGTTTTAGTTTTGTTAATATTTGTAGTCATAGTTGCTTTCTAAGTTGGTAAAGGTTTTTTGCCAAAAGAATAATAGTGTCAATCTAGAGGAAAAATTATGACTCTACTAATCCTCATCTCCCAAACACTTTTCTAACTTATTAATGTATATGCTACAAAATGTAGTAGACCATGGTATTGTAACAAACCCTATTTACAGCCACAATGAGATCTTTATCACCGATATTGTATTTTTTTTAATTATATTATAATATTATTTTTTACTATTAAAACTAAATACTTGTAACTCGAAATAAATGATTAGAGTCATAAATAAAGTAAACAAATAATAATATTAAAATTAATTAATAAATAACTCATATATATATGTAATTTATTTAATATTAAAAAAAAATCAATTATTTAAAATGAAATAAAATGTTAAATAGGTAAATTTTTCAACCCGTAGTGTAACCAGATTGCTTTTTTGCCTTGAAAGTTATGGAATTTGGGGTTATATTTTGAGAAAATTTGGTAAAGATTTTTGTAAATCCAAGTTATAGTTGTTAAACTTCAAAATTTTAGGTACCCTAGACATTTTAGATGGTGGTGAATCTATTTTCACCCTTAAAAACATGATTCAAACACATTTTAAATGCCCTAAACATTTTAGATAGTGACGAATCTATTTTTACCCTGAAAAACATGATTCAAACACTCTAAAAAAAATTGAAATTTTATTGCCGAAATTCCAACCACTTTAACCATCCAAACAATTCTGGGCCTCCGTAAACGACTCCATTTTCCAAATTCCGGCCTTCCTCGAATGTGCCTTGCAAACATCTCGCGTATTGTGACAGACTTACTTGCAAGTCAAGTCACGGCCTCCTCTCATTTCGGCATCGAGTCGTTAGATGCCACATTTACATTTAAAACACCGAAAAGAATGCGTATAGTCGCCCATCGCATTATAAGTCAATAGACGAATGGAGCAATCCTTGTCTCATGGTCGTGCCCAATCATTTTGAACCTCACACACCTGGAATTGTGAAAAACCAATAGATAAATAATAATAGTAGCCACCACATCGTTATATTTGGCTTGCAGCGCTTTCTATCGTAATCTTCTGGAATTTAATGGGCCAAGCTGCGATAAAAGCTTAATTAATTAAAAGCATCAGATATTGGAATAAATAAAACAGTGCCTTTCGAAATTCAAATTTGAATTCACTTCAAATAGGTTTTCAACATTCATTGCGCCAGACTGGATTACGTACGGTATGACTGCAAATATTATTTCCGCAACTGTTAACAGTAAAGTGTGTTTGCCGGAGCAATTATGTACACGCGTTTACGGTGAAAGCAAATGTCAGAATTCTCCGCTGTCACAGTCACTGTCAAGGCATTCAATACCCTATGCGGAAATATGGCTCGCCATTTGTCGTCTCCACAGGATTTGACAGACATATGCCGGTCAAATACGGCTAAATTATTTTCATCTTAGTCAAAATTTTTTGTCAAATAAGCCGAACAGGAAACGGAATTAGAAATTCGAAGCCATAAAATTGAGAGAGTGCTTTGGACTCGAAATTCGTACCCTGCTGCAGGACAACAAGTCTCCATTCCGAGGACACATTTTCAGTGATAATTTTTAGTCTGCGCAGGTGAGTGAATCTCAACTTCAACGATTGTCGGTCAAGGACCACTATAAACATATGCGACTGTTTTTTAGTTTTGAAAATTATGGAAATTATGGTTAGATTTTGACAAATTCGTAGAAATTTTTGTAAATATAAATTATAGTTGTTAAATTTCAACATTTTATGTGTTTGAATAAAATTTTTGATGGTGCTGAATCTATTTCTGCCATTAAAAATATTATTGAAACACTAAATTTTTTTTACCGTGATTCCAGCCACTTTTACCTCCCCCTCAATATCTTTTTTCTAAACATATTATTTAACAAAAATTATAAACAATTATAATTTGATTTTGTAGTATTTGATAAAAATAAAACAAGTTTATAATTACTTTTTCCTTTCCTTTTTTTGATAAATATGATATATACCATATTATCTCATATTAAATAAAAATCTTAGTGGTGATTTTCTAAATTGGAAACCAGATCAAAATCAAAAGTTAATGTTTTTCTATTTCAAATATCCATATAATAACCTGATACATACAAAAAGGTTCACTGACCAAGACTTCATTATGCAATACATTATGTTGCAGTGTTGGTAAAAGTAGAACCACCACAAATTTACTAAAACCCATCAAGAGGATGTTGAAGTATCAACATTGATTTGTTGCAAAACTACTCCTTCATGTTCTTCCCCCCATGGGGGTGGGATTTCCACAATTGGATCTAATGGCTTTGGGCTTCTCGTTTTAATGAAGGACATGGGGGTGGGCTTTGATCCATTTAATGTCTTGACATGGAAGCATCAATAATGTTTGGAATGTCTGACTATAAGAGAAGGATTTGGTTTGTTATAGAGATGCTCCTCAGTGTGAGTTAGCCCTTGGTGCATGATTTGGTTTGTTGCAGAGATGCTCCTCAATGCAACTCAATTCTTGGTGTAGGATTTGGTTTGTTGCAGAGTTGCTCCTCAATGCAAGTCAATTCTTCCAACTAGGAATTGATTGGTTTGTTGTTAGAGATGCTTCTTAATGCAAGTGAGAGTTCTTGGTGGAGGATTTTTTTTATTGTAGAGCTACTTCTCAATGCAAGTTAGTTCTTCCACACCAAGTGGGGTTTAGTTCTTCCACCAAGAATTACTTTGTTGTAGAGATGCCCCTTAATACAAGTCAAAGTTCTTCATGTAGGATTTGGTTTCTAGCAGAGTTACTCCTTAATGTAAATTAGTTCTTCCACATCTAGTGGCATTTATAAATTTAAGCAATGGGGGTGGGATTTCAACTCCTTTGGGCTTCTCCTTAATGGAAGTTCATTTTCCACCACACCAAGTGGAGTTTATAAATTGAAGACATAGGTGTGGCATTTCAACCCCTTTGGGCTTAATTGAAGAAAGGGTGGTGGCTTTCAACCCCTTTGTGCTTCTCCCCAATGCAAATTAATTTTCCACCACTCTCAGTGGATTTTATAAATTGAAGACATGGAGTGGGCTTTCAACCTTTTTGGGATTCTCCTCAATGTAAGTTAGTTTTCCACACCTAGTTAGGTTTATAAATTGATGACATGGGGGTGGGTTTTCAACCCCTTTAGGCTTCTCAATGCAAGTTAGTTTTCCACCACATCCAGTCACATTTTATAAATTGAAGACATGGAGGTGGGTTTTCAACCCCTTTAGGCTTCTCCTCAATGCAAGTTAGTTTTCCACCACACCCAGTCACATTTTATAAATTAAAGACATGGGGGTGGGCTTTCAAACCCTTAGGGCTTTTCCTCAATGCAAGTTAGTTTTCCACCACACATAGTGCAAGTTAGTTACTTCTCCTTTATTCAAGTTAGTTTTGCACCACACCTAGTCATGGTTTATAAATTGAAGACATGGTGTTGGGCTTTCAACCCCTTTGGGCTTCTCATCAATGCAAGTTAGTTTTTCCACCACACAAGACATGGAGTAGGCTTTCAATCTTTTTGGGCTTCTCCTTAATGCAAGTTAGTTTTCCACAACACCTAATCACTATTTATAAATTATAAACATAAATGTAACTTTTCTACTATTGAATCCAACCTTTTTAGACTCCTCATTTAATAATCATTTAATATAATCTTTTGAGATCACTAAATCAAAATAACTCCATGACTTCAGATTAAACCATCATAAAAATTAAACCTTATCTAATTAAGAAAAACTTCGCCCTCTACACTATTAAATCCAACCTAAATAAATTATATAAATGTTCTCTAGAAAATCTAATACGCTTTCTTTTATCACTCTACTATTATATTATAATATTAATATTATATAATTTTTAACCATTAATATCTACTAACCTAACAGTTCTCGTAAATTTTTAACCCAATTTTAAATTAAAAAAATAATATTTTTTAAATAAAACTAACAAAGGAAAAAAGGAAAATATTTAGAATTCTCGACCCAATCAGTCTCCATACTATTGAAGGCGGTGTTCACACATACTTTATCGAAGAGCATATCCGGGAAACTTCTGTGGCGGTCCCAATTCGTCGAGGCGGCTTCCGCTTTGGGGAAAGTCTCCATGGAGTCGTTTGTTTTGTCTCCACTTTTTAGCTCTTGCCCCTATATATATACAAGATTTAACAAGTGATCCTTGAAGCGCAGAGTTATCGATCACGCACTCAGAATCTTCTACCGTCCATTTTCTGCTATTGTCTCTGTAAATTATATTAACATCGTTGGCAGAGATTCAGAACAATACCGAAATGGCTGTTGCGAGGATTCTTTTCACGATCTCAGCCCTTATTTCAGTTCTAAGTCTGCAAGTTGTTTCTGGTATGTAGTATGTAAAATTGATTCCATTTATGTTGCGTGTGTCCATTTGGAATGTATAATTGGCTTGGCTGATGCTTTTCTCATAACGAGATCACAATAAGTATTAATAGAATCAAGATTTTTTTGATTTATGAAGTGCTTAGTATTGGATTGGTTAATGATCAGGTGAGATAGTATGCGAGAAGCTGCCCGTGGAGGTTTGCGCGTTTTCTGTGTCATTTTCTGGAGCACGTTGTGTGCTTGAGAAGTCCATCTTGAGCGATGGTAATGTGCAGTATGAATGCCAGGTGTGTTTCTTTAGATCTTTCGCCATTGATTCTATGTTTAGCATTGCTTCTACCCAACTTCCCCCTTAATTGATTGGATAATTGATGATGTGCAGAGCTCCGAGGTTATAGCTGAGAATATGAAAGAATTGATAGAAACAGATGAATGCGTGAACGCTTGTGGGGTGGAGAGGATGACAGTGGGGATGTCCACGGATTCTCTAGCAGAAAGTGGTTTCACAAAGAAGTTATGCCTTCCCCGTTGCTACAACAACTGCCCCAACATTATTGACCTCTACTTCAATCTTGCCGCAGGGGAAGGTACTTCATTATTTCTCACTATCAAGACCACTAGTTGTTGGAATGGTAATTCCAACTGCAGGCGGACAGGGACAGCGATGGCAGCCGACTCAGTCAGCACGCTGCATCCAAAAACCACCGAACGAAACCATAAAACCGTCCAGATCATATCGGCATATCGGCAAGTCGGCATATCGGCGGGTTGGAGCATCGGAGGCAAGCAGTGGCAGCAATATGAAACATCGCCGATGAGCGATCGCCGATATCGCATCTGCACATCGCTATCGGCAATGTCATAGGGTCGGGGTCTTTGACATGAGTAAAGTTGTGATGCGATGAAGCGCGGACCTGATGGCTTCCCAAAATCAAATTGTATAATGTTTGTCTTTTTTGTTGACCGCCGAGAATGGAAGAATTAATGGAGTTGGTGGTTGTACGTACTTTTTGGTGGCCCTTTTAAATGATTATGGGCACATACGTTTTATATTTTTTTATGTGTACGTAGTTTAGGTGGGCCTTTAATATTAGTATGGGCCACGTTTTTTATGTATGTTTTGTATTAAGTTTTTATATATATGAGCCATGTGAAAATGTGCTTGTGGTTGTAGTGTTGACTATTGTAAAAGAAACGACGGAGCAGTAAACAAAATGTGCTCTGTATTGTTTTTGTTACACATGGGAGATATGTAAAGTGCAGCAGCGAAAGAGTATAGAGCGAGCCAAATGAAAGGAGCTCGTGGGTTGAAATTTTTGTGTGGAGCATTGTAAAACGAAGGTGCAGTAAAAGCGAAAAACCATGTGTGGTTTTGCACAGCAGTGCATGAAGAAAAGAAAAGGTGGGAGCACATCTGTAAATGTTTTTTTTATTAACTGGAAGTGAAGAAAAGTAAAACACCGCAAGCAGGGGAGGCATATAATTTTCTTGGGTAAGCATGTGTAAATTTTGTTTTTACAGCAGCATGTAAAAGAAGGTTTTTACACCAGTAAATGTAAAAGGGGTTTTACTGCAGTAAACCCAGCACAGTAATTTCTCAGGTGAAAACAGAGTTTTTGCTGAATGTAAGTTTTTTTTTTAAAATCCCTCTGAGTGAAAGAGGATGAAGTTTGTATCAGGCTTTGTATTTTAATCAATAGAAATATTTTATGGCTGTGTAATACTCTGTTATGAGTAGATTTGTTTTTAAAAGCTTCCCTGTGCACAAAGGTCCTGGAACAGTGGAAACAGAGCATTGGCTCTGTGGTGTTAGAATGTCTGGTTTTGGTATTTCCCATTTAAAAAAAAAATAACCAACAGTGGTATCAGAGCTAGTCCAGGCTCTTTGAAGACTCAAAGAAGCTGAAGGAAGGTGTGGTTGCAGCAGTCAAACTTCTCCAGTAGTGTGAAGACTCAGCCAAAGGGATTCAGGTATTTCTCAAGTTTTTGAGTTATTGTTGAAGGAACAGTCAGTTGTTTTAAAAGAAAACACAGTCAAGTATTTAAAGCCTAGATAAGAATGGCAAGGTCAAAGAAGAAAGCCTGCAGGTCTGTTAAAAATGTGTCTCCCTCCTCTACTAAACTAGAAGGCAATCCATTAGAATACATTCTATTTGAAACCCCAAAGTTTGATGGAAACTTTGATGTATGGGAAATAATGATGAGGGCTTTCCTAATGTCTGAGGGGATTGAAGTCTGGGAGTCAGTGATTGATGATAGCAAGATGGATAAAGAATCCATGGAGTATGATGCACAAGCAGTAAAACTAATCTTGGAAGGGCTGCCTGATTCTGTGAAGAGGAATCTAGGAAAATATACATCAGCAAAAGATATATGGGACAGACTGCATGACCTTCATGCAAAGGGAGCACTGACCATGGAAATGAGTCAAGAAAAAAGTCATGAACCCATCATAGAAGCTGAGAATGAAAAGCTTGACCTCATCAAACTTTAGGTAAAAGAAAGAGATGAAGAACTTACAAAGCTCAAGAAGGAACTTGATGAAAGCAAAAGGAAACATCATGAAGAAGTCATATCCATGACAAATCAGCTGAACAAAGCAAAGAAGCAGGAAGATGCCTTGACAAGTCAACTTGAACAAAGGCACAAGATAGTGAACAAGCTTTTGGAAGAGATTGGACAGTACAAGGAAGAGGTCTTCTTCCTTAAGTCTGAACTACAAGAAGCCAAGAAGCAGGCACAAGAAGCTGAAAAGAACATGAAGAGCAGTCAAGCAAAGGATGAAGAAATCTCCAAAATGAAGACTGATATTATCTCCTTCAAAATAGTAGCAGCTGAAGCTACTCGTAGCAAGGAAGAAACTGAGGGACAACTGGCAAAGAAAAATAATGAATGTGAAAAGTTGGAAGAAGAGATTGTCCTCCTCAGGAAGAAGGTTGAAGGGATGAACAAGATCATGAAGAGCTCTCAAGCTCTAGATGACATGCTCAGCTATCACAGATCTCCATTTGATAAATCAGGACTTGGGTATGCAGGTGAACCCTCAAACAAGGATGAGGATGCTTTAAGCAAAGGAGATGTGAAGAAGCCAGAAAGAGATGGTGATGCTCCTAGTTCCAGCAAAGGCAAGGAGAAAAATGAAGGCAGCAATAGAAGAAATCCTGCTCCAAGTAGAAAATCAGCTCCAAGAAGAAATGTAGCTGATGTCAAAGAAGCAAGAGGCAATGGTGATCATCAAAGGATCTCAAGGCAGCAAGGCTTCAGAAGTACATCAAGGAAACCTCCATCTCCCAGGTACCAAAGTTCATTTTATGGTTATTGTTATGCTTGCTCAAACTTTGGTCATATGGCAAAAGATTGTAGAGCATTTCATGGAGATAGATGTTGTGGTCCTCGACAATCTCCAAGAAATAATTTCACAAGAAGAAATCATGAATTCTTATTCATGAATAAAGATGAATGCTTTAAGTGTCATAACATTGGGCATATGGCACGAGACTGTAACTTAAGATGGGCTCCTATGCAAGCTAGACCCACACAAAAGAAGAAAGTTACACAAGTATGGAGAAGAAAAGAAATACAGTGTGAAAGCCCCTTAAGCAACGCAGCTGATCTAAGTTTGTTTTGAGAAAACTTGCCAAAAGAAGACAAGCATACATTAAAGGGGAGCTTGTATTTTTTTTTGTTTGCTGAACTGTATTAACAGTCATTTGTTGATGGAGGATGTATTGCAGCGCAGCAGTTGCAAATGAAATCTTTGTTAATCCCTCTGAAAGGTAATATGCAGTAGTGATGAAATCAGCAATGTTTTTGCTTTGTGTTTATGCAATATGCACAGAAATGCATAAAGAAGAAAAGATGGCAGCGCTGAAATGTAAATAGCAGCAGCGAGATAAGAGAAAAATGCAAAGCATGGAAACCCTCACAGCAGTGGGAAGACAGAACATAAAACAACAGTTTGGAATTTTTTTTGTGGAGCACATGCATTGAAATGCATAGCATTGGAATGTAGTTTTCCTTTTATGTAAAGTGAGAGAATACACTCACAGCAGAATGAGTGTAATGCACAGCAGATGAAATGCTTTGAATTGGAAATGAAAATGCAAAGCAATGAGAAGAAAATGAGAAGAAGGCAAAACGCAACAGAACGTAAATTCCCAGTGGCTGAGAATGCAATGAAATTTCTCACACAACAGTAAAAAAAATGTAATGTTTTTCTTCATATGCAATGCAGCATGCAAAGAAATGCATAAAGAAAAACAGGGACAGCAGATTTTTAATGCACATGGATGAATGAGAATGTGTATGGCAGCAGAAAAATGAAAGGAACTGCACAGCAGTGCATTGTGTAATTAAAAAAAATGAAGACTAAGATTGTGTGAAGCAAGGGTGCATGAGAAAAGGCAGCAGCCTGTGTTATTTTTTTTTGTGGAGAATGAAGTGCCAAGAGTATGGGCACACAGCAGTATGTTGAAACAAAAGGCAGCGACCGTGCAAATTGCAGAGGCAACGCAACAGCAAATAAAAACCCAGGGATGACAGTCTATGGTTATGGGTATGGACAGCAGTGTATATGAAAAATGCAGCAGCAAGAAGCTATGGACAGCAGCATGATGGAAAGAAGGAGAAGCACACAGCAATGCAAATGTGAAAAATGCAGCAGCAAGAAGTTCTGAACAGCAGCACATGCAAAAGAAAGTTTCCTTACAGCAGTAAAGGTAAATGTAATGAATTTGTTGTTCATTGAGTTGAAATGCAATATATGCAACAGCAGTGAATGCTTACACACAGCAGTGTAAATTTGTAAATTGGGACAGCGTAATTGTTCCAAGAAAGACAGACTATTTTGTCTTTGAAAAGTGCAGAAGCAGTGCAAGTGAAGACACAGCAGTGTGGGATAGACACAGTAAAGAAGATGGCACAACAGTGCAGCAAAAAAAATATATGCATCAGCATAGGAGAACATTGTAATGAGTTTGCACACACAGCAGTGCAATGTTTGTTATGGAACTGCATTTGAAGCAGTCATTTGGTGAAACCCTCTGTTAAAAGAGGAAGGTGGTTTTCAGCACATTGTCATTAGTGAATCCCTCTATCAAGAGGATGATGCTTTTCAGCATAGTCACAGGTGAATCCCTCTGTCATGAGGAAGGTGCTCTTCAGCACATTGTTATGGTGAATCCCTCTGTCATGAGGAAGGTGCTCTTAAGCACAGTTTCAGGTTAATCCCTCTATTAAGAGGAAGACAACTTTGTTTGTTTGTGAACTGCATCAGAAGCAGTTGGTGAATCCCTCTATGTGAGGAAGATGTCTTTGTAACAGCAGTTGGTGAATCCCTCGATGAGAGGAAGTGCTTGGGTAAGATTGAATGCCCAGCAGTTGAAATTAAAGGGGAGTGTTGGAATGGTAATTCCAACTGCAGGCGGACAGGGACAGCGATGGCAGCCGACTCAGTCAGCACGCTGCATCCAAAAACCACCGAACGAAACCATAAAACCGTCCAGATCATATCGGCATATCGGCAAGTCGGCATATCGGCGGGTTGGAGCATCGGAGGCAGGCAGTGGCAGCAATATGAAACATCGCCGATGAGCGATCGCCGATATCGCATCTGCACATCGCAATCGGCAATGTCATAGGGTCGGGGTCTTTGACATGAGTAAAGTTGTGATGCGATGAAGCGCGGACCCGATGGCTTCCCAAAATCAAATTGTATAATGTTTGTCTTTTTTGTTGACCGCCGAGAATGGAAGAATTAATGGAGTTGGTGGTTGTACGTACTTTTTGGTGGCCCTTTTAAATGATTATGGGCACATACGTTTTATATTTTTTTATGTGTACGTAGTTTAGGTGGGCCTTTAATATTAGTATGGGCCACGTTTTTTATGTATGTTTTGTATTAAGTTTTTATATATGAGCCATGTGAAAATGTGCTTGTAGTTGTAGTGTTGACTATTGTAAAAGAAACGAAGGAGCAGTAAACAAAATGTGCTCTGTATTGTTTTTGTTACACATGGGAGATATGTAAAGTGCAGCAGCGAAAGAGTATAGAGCGAGCCAAATGAAAGGAGCTCGTGGGTTGAAATTTTTGGTGGAGCATTGTAAAACGAAGGTGCAGTAAAAGCGAAAAACCATGTGTGGTTTTGCACAGCAGTGCATGAAGAAAAGAAAAGGTGGGAGCACATCTGTAAATGTTTTTTTTTATTAACTGGAAGTGAAGAAAAGTAAAACACCGCAAGCAGGGGAGGCATATAATTTTCTTGGGTAAGCATGTGTAAATTTTGTTTTTACAGCAGCATGTAAAAGAAGGTTTTTACACCAGTAAATGTAAAAGGGGTTTTACTGCAGTAAACCCAGCACAGTAATTTCTCAGGTGAAAACAGAGTTTTTGCTGAATGTAAGTTTTTTTTTGAAAATCCCTCTGAGTGAAAGAGGATGAAGTTTGTATCAGGCTTTGTATTTTAATCAATAGAAATATTTTATGGCTGTGTAATACTCTGTTATGAGTAGATTTGTTTTTAAAAGCTTCCCTGTGCACAAAGGTTCTGGAACAGTGGAAACAGAGCATTGGCTCTGTGGTGTTAGAATGTCTGGTTTTGGTATTTCCCATTTAAAAAAAAATAACCAACACTAGTGTCGCAGATGGAAAATAGTATATTCAGTGATATACTACATGAAATATAGCTGCGGCCATGAATATGTATATGTATACATAAAGTTAGCCCATGATTGATTTATTTGTATATAATTTGTGCAGGTATCTACTTGCCCCGTCTGTGCGAGTCTCACAGAAGCGGACAACGGCGAATGATAAGCGAGGTTGCATCGTTTGTTGTCGCTCCTGCAACAATTGGTTCTGGAGTCACAACAATTTCTCCCACTTCGGCTCCATCCCCCGCTTCTTCATAGTTAAATCATTAAAGTAAGTTCTCACTTCTCATACACAACCACCATAAAATGTTGAGTCTGAATCATTGTTTTTACGTGCAAGCGATCTTATGCTTTATTTTATTTTTTCAGGATTTTAATTTCATCGATTGGACGCCATTTCTGAAGCAGAAACGTAACTACATAAATGTTAGGCCTTGTTTTAGTTGCAGAGACGGAGAAGGCTATTTGTGGTTCCTTATGTTTGGGTAGATAAGATGTGTTAGCATTAGGGACGGGCCCATTGTTTAAAATTATGAACCAGATTGCGTGTAGTCAAGTAATTTTTGTAGCTTGTAGTAGTGGTGAATCAGTCGTAGAATCAGATTGGTTCTGCAGGGGTTATATCGGCTCATATTGCAGAGCTTTATGTGAATAGTTGGAACTTCTCAAAATATTCCTTCGATCAATAGAGTTTCGTATAAATTTATTTGGAATAATCCATGTATTTTGTATCAGTATATGGTGTGATGATATGCTTTGGGACTTTGTGGAAACACGGTTTGTAACACAAATTTGGAGTCCAATAATTCACTCTTCTGAACTTTTCCGGTCAGCACATTCGGGTCTTATGAAATAATCACCCTTGACTATTTAATAAACTTAAAAATTTCCATTGCTGATCCCAGGTATGTCCATTCTGTTTTGTATCTTCCAGTCTTTTTTGTGTTTTTGTCTTTCACCACTGATAACCGCCGGTGGCAAAATGTTGTAATAGGTGTTGGTCATTGGTTTCTATTTGCCATTCCGAAACTGTGATATCTACACTTTGCAACTACTGTTTGACTATTTGGATGGGCTATAATGTCTTTTTGTTGGAACTTTATGTTTCTCCATACTATTTTGGTAATGTTTGTCCATACTATTTCCGTAATTATGTACGGAATGGACTAACTTTCTCAAGTTTACCTGATGTATTTTTCACCGATTATATATCTTATATAATATAATTCAGTTTTTTTCGCTGTGAAAAAAAATAAACTTATAAATTAAAGGTTGCATGTTTGAGTCATATCAATCAAAAGAAATTCACAGATAGATTGCATTAAGTAACCACATCTTTCAACGACTTTGAGAAATTAAATCCTACGTATAGAATGAAGATAGAAAAACATAAAAAAGGGAAAATAATGAAAGCATCTCTCTTAAATTCTACGTAGTAACGGAGAAAGAAAAACATAACACAACGGAAGGATAAAGAAAGATTAAAAAGATTAGAAAATATTAAAAAACCGTTAAAACATAAAAAAATATGAAAGAAATGGTTGAAAACATATGCTTTATATTTTAATGGAATGGGTGCTTTTAAAAATATGCACACAATTTCTTAAGAATGCCTGTATATTCTCAAAAATGTTAATTTGGCATTAAGTGTTTTTTACCAATTCGGGGATATTATATGGATGAGATTACTTGTAAATTGATTTCAAATATTAGAATTTCAAAAATTAAAATTCGGGGATATTATATTGATGAGATTACTTGTAAATTGATTTCAAATATTAGAATTCCAAAAACTAAAATTGATGATAAAATTTGTTTTTATATTGTTTATATCATTTTACACTACAAATCTATAGATAAACACAAAACATATTATTATTTTTTAAAATTTTGTTTATTAAAAATAATAATTTCATTTTATTACAGAAACATACAGAATTACCTTTTTTTCATATACATAACATGTATGTATCGAAAGAGTTCACCGAAGATCAGATGTACTTTTTGCAGAAACCTTTTATGCTACATAAAACAATGAATCAAAAGTATATGCATCCATATACATACACAAAAAAGTGTTTGTTCTATTATATTTGTTGCATATGATAGACAAAAGTAGTGTCCAAAAATATGCATCATGTAGTGGGAAAAGTAAGGTCTATGATAATATTTGTAATGGTCCAATCCATTGCGATTTTCAATTAAACATTGCCATTGTCCGAAATCCAAGCCTGCTTTAGATAGTTGATTCACTGTGGTATCCTAGAGGGATGTGGCTTTCCAAATTTTTGTTGGGAACCACAGCGACATCAGTTTCCATGGCTGGAGGTGAAGGATCCTTCTGGGCATCCGAATTTGAAATTTTCTAGGTAACTTCCACCCTTGTATCCTTCTCACGGACCTCCTAAAAAATTGAAACATGAGAAATCACCTAGGATCATCACTGCACCTGTCACTTAGAGAAGGGTTAACTGGGGTAAACTGCACTGATTGACTAGATGAGCATACTTATGGCACCTTTGCATCTCAAAGGAACCCCTCATAGTTAAGGGTTTGTAGTCTAGTGTGAAATTTGATCTTCTCATCACCCTAGTGCCGGCAAACATATATCAACATTCATAACAATTTCTTAATTAATATCCCTCAAACATATATCAACATTCATAATAATTTTATATTTTATTTTTATTTTTAGCAACTAGCTTAGTCTGATAAGGAGCGTCATATGGATATTGTTGTATTATAGTTTATCTCCCACTAAGGAGCGTGATATGGATATTCTTGTATTATAGTTTATCTCCAACTAATTCTATTGTTATTTATAATTATTAGCTTTTACTATTTTGTTAAACATTTTTGGAATAATTTGGTAAGGTAGTTTTCTTGACATAAAATTATATAAATTTATATTTTAGTTTAATAAAATAATATAAAAAAATGATTTCTCACTTTATATGTAATACTTTAGTCATGAGTGGAATAATTCTACATTAACATTAGACCAAATTCCAAGCCAATATGAATTTGGGTGGTCTTCTAATTCACAAATACTTTTAAAGGCATATCCTTTTAAGATATTCTCACTACCATTATCTCCACCTCCTAAATGTGTAATATGAAAGATATGAAAGAGTGTGGGTGTGTTGAGATTTACATTGTTGTGAATTTTTTAGGTGCTTTGTTAGGTTGTGTGCTGAAGTAATTTGCAATATTAACTAGTTCTTTTTTCATTGAGTTTTTGTCATAAAAAGAAAGTATATACTACAAAGTGTATTAGGCTATGATATTGTAACAAATCCTATTTACAGATTAAAAATCCTCATGATATAGTGAAGGTATTAGACCATAATATTGTAACAAACCCTATTTACAACCACAATGAGATCTTTATTACCGATATTGTATTTTTTAATTATATTATAATATTATTTTTTACTATTAAAACTAAATACTTGTAATTCGAAGTAAATGATTAGAATCATAATTAAAGTAAATAAATAATAATATTAAAATTAATTAATAAATAACTTTTGTATATGTAATTTATTTAATATTCTTTTTGTTAAAAAAAATTAATTATTTAAAATCAAAATAAAATGTTAAATAGGTAAATTTTGGAAGCAGTAGCTTAATGAGATTGCTTTTTTGCTTTGAAAGTTATGGAAATTCTGGTCATATTTTGAGAAAATTTGGCAAGGATTTTTATAAATCCAAGTTACAGTTGTTAAACTTTAAAATTTTAGGCGCCCTAAACATTTTAGATGGCTGTGAATCTATTTTCACCCTCAAAAATATGATTCAAACACTGTCTCTACGAATTTTTTTTACCCAATTCCAACCACTTTTAACAGTGCAAACAATTCTTACCTCCATATACTACTGCATTTTCCAAATTCCGTCCTTCCTCGAATGTGCGTCGGAAACATCTTGCGTATTGTGACAGACTTACTCGCAAGTCAAGTCACGGCCTCCTCTCATTTCGGCATCGAGTCGTTAGATGCCACATTTACATTTAAAACACCGAAAAGAATGCGTATAGTCGCCCATCGCATTATAAGCCAATAGACAAATGGAGCAATCGTCGTCTCATGGTCGCGCGGCGCGCCCGATCATTTTGAACATCACATACCAACCCCGCATTTTTTGACCCCGCAGCTTTCGGGACACTATTTTAGTCTCAACAGATTGGACGGGCAGAGTTAGAAATTTTTATATTTGGTTTTAAATGTTTCTTTTCTTTGTTTAGGCGTGTAGCACATTATATATGTTTCCAAAAAGAAATTGAATTGGAAACTCAAGAAACCAAAGTCCTCGCTCTCCGAGGACCAAAGTCCCAATGATTCTTTTCGCTTATTTATTTCGTTATTCTTTTGTTCAATCGATATATATACTCGAATGTACACGGTTTCCTTTAAAAAACATAAAATTATTATTCTAACTATATGATTATTATTCTAACTATAAAATTATTATTGAAATAAATGAATGCACGCAGTTTCCTTTAAAAAAAAATAAAATTATTATTCTAAGCTATCAATAACATGACTATCATATGACTGATTGTGGAAGATTACAATCAAGTAAAGAATAAAATTAAAAAAGGAATATTAAGTAAGGCATAATATTTAAAATACTCCCCATGGATTGCAACACTACGGGGTGTAGATATTAATGAAGGCGGTGTTCACGAATACTTGAGTGAAATATATTTGCAAGAAAGTTCTGTGGTGGCTCCACCGGGCATCGCCGACAAGGCGGTTTCCGCGTTCAAAAGTCTCCACATAGTTGCTTGTTTTGTCTCCACTTTTTACCCCTATATAGTAAGGCCGCAGACTCATCAACCACGCATCTCCTAATAACTGTACTGCCGGTTTTCTGCTATTGCTTCTGTAAATTATCTCAACCACGCATCTCCTAATAACTGTACTGCCGGTTTTCTGCTATTGCTTCTGTAAATTATCTGAACATCGTTGGTAGATATTCAGAACAATACAGAAATGGCTGTTGCGAGGCTTGTTTTCACAATCTTTGCCCTTATTTCAGTTATAAGTCTGCAAGTTGTTTCTGGTAGGTACAATTGATTTCATTTTATGTTGGGTATGTTCATAAAGCATCTGTAATTAGTTTTGTTAATGATTTTCTAATTTTGTTTAGATAATCTTCCGTAAAATCACATAATCAATCTTTAATGATTTTCTAATCTGTTAAATGGTAATGGAATTAATAATTTTTAAAATAATTAAGAATTTAATATGAGTTGAATGGAGAGAGATTTAATTTTTTCACATGTAAATTATAAAATTTTATATGAATTACATTTAAATGTCATTTAATTTTAGATTTTTAAAAATTTTTATTTGGGTTTATATAAACAAAATTTTAACTCTAATAACAAATCAACAGAGTTACACATCATATTGAACTATAAAATGATTGATTATCAGGTGAAATAATATGCGAAAAGCTACCGGTAGAGGTTTGTGCGTTTTCTGTGTCGTCTTCTGGAGCACGTTGTGTGCTTGAGCAGTCCATCTTGAGCGATGACAATGTCCAATATGAATGCCAGGTCAGTTTCTTTACATCTTTCACCCTTGCTTCTACCTAACTTTCCCCTTAATAAAGTAATTGATGACTTTACATCTTTCACCATTGCTTCTACCTAACTTTCCACTTAATTGATAGGGTAATTGATGATGTGCAGAGATCAAAGATTATAGCAGTGAATATGAATGAATTGATAGAAACAGAAGAATGCATGAACGCGTGTGAGGTGGAGAGGATGACAGTGGGGATGTCCACAGATTTTCTAGCAGAACATGGTTTCACAAATAAGCTATGCCTTCCCCGCTGCTACAATAACTGCCCCAACATTATCGACCTCTACTTCAATCTTGCCGCAGGGGAAGGTACAAATTATTTCTCACTATCAGCGCCACCAGTGTCGCAGATGTAAAATAGTATATTCATTGATATACTACGTGAAATATAGCTGCAGCCATGAATATGTGTATATATATCTAAAGTTAACCCAGGATTGATTTATTTATATTTATAATTTGTACAGGTGTCTACTTGCCCCGTCTTTGCGAGTCTCACAGAAGTGGAGAACGGCGGCTGATCAGCGAGTTACATCATTTGCTGGCATACCAATTTCTCCCGCTTCGGCTCCATCTCCCGTTTCTTCATAGTTAAATCATTAAAGTAAGTTTTCAATTCTGATACACAACTACCATACAATGTTCACTCTGAGTCATTGTCTTTACGTGTAAGCAATCTTATGCTTTATTTTATTTTTTCAGGATTTTAATTTCGTCGATCGGACGCCATTTCTGAACCAGAAACGTAACTGCATAAATGTTAGCGAGGGGTCTATAATTGAGCCCGGCGTTTAATACTACGAACAAGATTGCGTGTGGACTGGTAATTCTTCTAGCTTGCAGTAATGGTGCAGCCCTGCAGATTGGTTTTGTGCACGAGTTATATCGACTCATATTGCAGAGCTTTATGTGATTAATTTGAACTTCTTTTCAAAATATTCCTTCTATCAAATAAAATTTCATATAAATTTATATGGAACAATCTATGTAATTTGCATCAGTGTGATGTAATAATATAATATGGTTTGACACTTTGTGGAAACACGGTTTATAACACAAATTTTGAGTTTGATGTTTCACTCCTCTGAATTCTTCCCTCCAGCAGTTACCAATCTTATGGAATGAATAGCCGTCGCTATATATTGTTTTGTTCTAAATTACCGGTTGTACATGAGAGATGTCAATCACAAAAGAAATTCACAGATATATTGCATTCCGTAGCTACATTTTTTCAATGATTTTCAGAAAAACAAAAGCAGCTTTTCTTAAACTCTACGTAGGGAATGAAGAAGAAAAGAATACATAAAAGTGGGGAAGAATAATGTAAAAGCAGCTTGAAAAACATAAAAGTGGGAAAGAATATGGAAAGATTTAAAATAACAGGAAATACAAAGAAATTGAATTATGGGAAAAATATAAATGAAATTATCGAAAAATAAAAGTTCAAGAAATTTTATAAATAAATATACGGAATGTCGCGTAGTCTAATGAGGCAGAGGAGTTGCCCGGAAAGTTATGGAAATTTCGGTCATATTTAGAGAAAATCTGGCACGGATTTTTGTAAATCCAAGTTATAGTTGTTAAATTTCAAAATTTATCCAAGTTATAGTTGTTAAATTTCAAAATTTTAGGTGTCCTAGACGTTTTTGATGGTGCTGAATCCATCAAAAACACGATTCAAGCATTGCCTCTACAAGATTTTTTGAAATTTTTTTGCCTGGATTCCGGCCACTTTTGGCCGTCCGGACAATTCCTCCGCCTAGAATGAAATAAAGAATATATATGTGAGTGAGAGGGGATTTGAATTTTAGATTTTTTAAATTTTATAAATTAGGTAATATTTAAGTAAAAAACCAAATGGTTGAAAAATACTTTAAAACAAAAAATATAAAATTATTATATATTTTTGAGAAAAAATGTTATATAAAATAAAAATACAAAATTTCAAAATAGTATTGATTCATTTCAATTAAATTATTAGGATATATATTTTTGAAAAAAGACCTTATATAAAAATAAAAAAAATTAAATTAATAAAGCATAATTTATATAAAGGTAAAGGAATACATAAGTATATAAAGTTTTTGTTAATTATTATTTGTGCAAATTTATGACTTTTTTTAAGGATATGCATACATCTTCAAAGAACATGCATATGTTCTTAAAAATGTTAATTTGGCATTGAGTCGATAGTTTTCGTGGCAATTTACTGAAGTTGAGAACATATTCATGTTCCTAAGAAGGTAAGCACGTTTCTGTGTACATATCCATTGCCACTTTTTCTACAATTAAATTCTTGCGAGGGCACCATCAAACTTTAGTAGGGAATCTTACTGCTTAATGTCTGATAGGGACATTGTCTCTCTCCGAATAATTTTATTGTGGTTTATAATTACGTATTCTTATTATTTTGTTAAGGTAATTTTGATATTATTTATTTATTTAATACATAAAATTAATTAGAGTAATATTCTACTCATGAATGGAATAATTCCACATTATTAATATTAGAGAAAATTCCAAGGTGATGTGGATTTGGGTGGTTTTCCAATTCACAAATAATTTGACAACATGTTGTTTTAAGCTATTCTCACTATATGTAGCAACAATTACTATATACATAATTTCCATTTTCAAAATGTGTAATATAAAAGAGTGTTTTTGTTGAGATCTACCCTTTACTATTAGCTTGTCAAATTTTGTTGTGATTTTTTTCTACTTTGTTGTCATTATTCATAGTGTTTAGAGCAATTTATATTATTAATTAGTTTTGATATTTAGTGTGATATTTTTATTTAAGTGAGAGTTTTCTGTTCATCTTTATGGATTTGTTAGTATTTCTTTCTTATGTTAATAAGCTTTAATGAGAGAGAATGTCTAATAACTTTTAAATAAAATCTTCTAATCTAATTCATGAACTTGTGTTATTAATTGTTTGTATTTAACATCTCACTTTTCTTATGAGTTGTTTTTTCTATAGATTTGGATTTAAAAATTTATGGAGAAACCACTCCTACATTGATGTATGGACGAAGAGCTAATTGACATAGAGCACAAATATGCCGCTTACACATTTATGTATGGACCAGGGGCTTATTGACATTAAGTATAGATCTAGTTTAGGGCGTTGATTATTTCACACCTATGGCCCTCTCATCTTGGATGTGGCATGCCCAATAAATTCATGGATATGTGTTAAGTCTCTTAGATTGATAGTGGGCCACCTACTTCATGGTTTCAGGGTATGATCTTCCTCTATAGATACACTAAATAAATTATTGTTGGGTGACAATGCAAATGCATTGTCAAATATTATCAAATTTTGAAGAATTTCAAGCCATAATGTTCCTTCTACTAAGATGCATTGTGCTCCAACCTAGTGCGGAAAGAATCATGCATTTTTCCTTTTTATTGATCATTTAGGAGTGCTATTATGCATATTTTTTACAATATTAGTTTAAACCTAGGTCGATTCCAACCAACACATTGGGTGGTTGGTCACTAAGAAGTGGTGACATAGATATCTATTTTATCTTTCAATACTAGGCTAATCATTTAGGAGTGCTAACATGCATATCTATTTTTTTCTCAATACTAGGCTAAGCCTATGCCAACTCTAGCCCACATATTGCATTAAAGAATACATTTTTGAAGTTAAAAATGTTATCGATAAGATTGTGTGAGATTTGGTTTAGCCTAAACAATATTTGGGATAGTGTAATGCTTACAATTGAATCCCATTTTAACCCCTCCCATGAGATTCAAACTCGAAGAAGATTAAACCACATACAAATGAATTAAAATGCACATCATCTGTGCTAGCATTCATATCTATATGTCACATAGTACAATGGTGATTAATATATCCCTTTTACAAATCAATTTGGCTATAAAATACATTGATTAGGTGAAACTAGTTTATTTTCACCATTTCTAATTCTCTAGACTCGTAGTCAAGTTATATATAGTATCTCTCAAATCAAATAATCGTCAACTACTCTTTAATTTATCATCAACACTAAAATGGTCTAGAATGGCCCATTGGCTTGGATTCACAAATTTAATGTTCAAACTTTGGAAATCTTCAAAAGTCGGCAATACGCTAATATTGGAAATAATGAACTTTCCATGTTTTAACCAGTCATGTGATTTTTCATAAATAGCTTCAATAGTATATAACATTTAAAATAATGAAACTTGAAGATATAAAAAAATGATTTCAATTATTGTATACCATTAAAATTATTTATTTTTTTAATACATGGAATAAAGACACAAGAAGCCCCAAAGTATTTCCCCACATTTCTTGGATGGTAAACCATCAACCCTGATTCCAGGGCCTCGCCCCAAGGTAATCGAAGAGAGTCGAACCTATGATTGGCAAACACTAGCAATAATATCAAAATTAAAGTTATTTATATATAAATTATTTTTACCAGAAAGTGTTCTCTCTTATGAAAGTTATTTTCCTATATTTTGTAAAGGAATTTATTTTCTTTTTTCTTTCTTTCTAAAGAGAATTTATATTTACTATTTAATATATGAAGTTTTATTATAATTTTCTTTTCAATCTCCTTGTATATTAAAGATGTAGACTATAAAATTTATATGTGCCAACATCTAGACTTGTTAAAAAGGTGGAAAAACATTCCCAAAATTGCTACCTTGTTAGTAGTCAAGGACAACGATATTTTTATTAGCCATATCCTCAACACGTGAAATGTGAGGTGCCCATTTATGCTAAATACCATGATCTAAAAGTACTTGACAAGTGGATTATTGATATCAATAGACGGTTTAGCTATAATTTGATTCCTAAAGATAATAACGTTCCCTTTTTTTATTAGAAGTTTAAAGTGCTTGCCAAGTGTTCTATCTACTACAACCCCCTCAAAATTTTGTCTATATTCTAATTGTGGAGCCTCCTTTTGGCCTTGTGAATTGTTGTTTTGAGTTGCTTAAGTCATCCTTGGACTTATTTTTCTAAGTGTCAAGTCGTCTTCTAGTAATCTCAAGTGTCACAACTTCTTGATGTTACATGCCTAGATTGTTGCCTTTAATTGCGCTTTAAGATGATGGTCACTCTCTCACATTCATAATTGTGCACTTCCTATTAACAGTGATTGTGCATGCCTTGATAGTAGGGATCGTAAAATCCTCTGTGGCAGTTAACTGCACAGTTTCTTATGTTAGGAAATTGTGCAGTCCCTTGTGCCAGTGAACTGCACAGTTCACAGAGACATTCAAATGTGCACTCTCTGAGGATAGACATTGCAAACTCCCTATGGACAGCTATTGCACAACACTTCATGACAATGTCAACACACTTTCCAAAGGAATTGGTGTCATAAGAAGCAGTTAACTAACTCCAACTCCTAAATTTTTGACATGTGTGCACAAACCCTAACCCTAGATCTATGAGTGCTCACCTATATAAGAAGCTATCCCATAGCTCATTCTCACACTCATCTTTGGAGCTCTATCCATTTCTTGAGCAAAAGGAGCTTTTGGTTGCATCTGTGCCACGATTTCGGGTAAGTTTTGTAGTTGTTGCTTTTATCCACTTTCACTTTCGCTTTTGTCATTTTTGCTTCCATAAGTGTCATTTTAGTGTGTTTTTTACATTACAAGTGTCATTATTTCTATATTTAGCTTTTTCATGTGTCATTTCTCTCTTACATGTTTTGTTTATAGTGTCTCTTCATATTCCAAGTCCTTTCACATTTCGGTAATCATTGCAGATGAATGTATTTATGCATGTTAATATTCTCACAATCCTCATTAATTGCTAGTGGTCAATACTTAGTTGAATTTTGAGAAAATCTGCATCCCCATCTCTCCAACTATGCACTGCTCCCTTCCACGAAGCAGTTCTCAAGCCTTTCCCTCTACTTATCTGACATGTGCACCTCCCAACACTTGCCTCTCTACAACTATGAATTGTGCAACTCTAGTCGACAATGGTTGGACCCATGCCCACTGTAATTGCACAATCTATGGCATCAACTACACACTGTGCACTTCCAGTGGGTAGACTAGATGTTCCTCTCCTCTACTGCTGTGAATTGTGCAGTCAAGGGAAGCCCTCTTTCTCAGTAATTTTTCATTACACAATATTAAGATTCAATCCTTCAACCTTGCCTCTTGTTGATCCACTGTGCGTAGTCTCTCCTCCTTGACATTCCGTGATGCCCATTTCTAGTGACTAGTTAGGTCACCCTTGCCTCAAGTTTTCCCTCTTGTTCTTAGAGCTTGCACAATCCTCCCTCCTAGTGACTGCTTCTGTGTTTGATAGCTTAATAGAATATGAGACTATATATGGAATTGAATTTGTGTTGTGATGGGTGCATTTCCACATCCAGGTGCTACTAATCAAGATCTTACGAGTCTTTCATCCTCCATTGACATGATGCCTCTATTTACAAGATAAGCACCAACTAAGGAGGCCACTGAAAGAAGTAGTGAAGTTGTTGGGGAAAGTTCTAAATCAGGAGCACCTCTTGGAAGATACTAGGTGTTTTGTGTCTTGTTTTTTCCAAGACCATGGTGTCCTGGATAGAAACTTAAATATCTGACGCTACCAAACCAAGAATCATAATGATACTAATTTTCACAACAGAATATAAACAATAGTAAATCTACTAGTGCACAAAATATGGACAATTTTTTACAATTTTCAACCCAGATTCGTTATATTAATCAACATATAATACAACCATCTAGGGATCCCATACCAGGGATAATGGCCCTCATACATCTACTAATACAAGACACAAAACTAGGGCTTGGTGTCAGTAAATCAACAACCAATCTTCCCATACAAGTGACACTGACCATATGGATGATGTAGCGCACTCTCTTAGATCCTCTCGGTCATTTCCTGTACCTGACAGGTCCTGCAGCTCTCGATCTGTAGCTCCTACCTCTATCAATGCTCCAAGTCCATATGGCCATTGAACCTTGGATATTAATCTACTCACTAGTTGCGTCTTAGTCCATCAAGGGCACAACACATTGAGACTCTTGTTGAGTTGTTCACAACTCTGTTTGTGAATAACTCTCAATCTTCCAACTGTTTCTTCTCAGCTACTCAGGGACTTCAGCTCACTACGGTATTCGTACACTGCTCCAATGAAGACCAACATAGGGCATGGAGGGATGCCAGCTATCACTGCAAGACGTCTATCTCCCATAATGAACATGGGCTAGGAGGATTTCCCATCATCTAGTGTAGAATTCCTTCTCCCCACATAAGTCTAGGGCTACTCAACTGTTGGACCTCTAGTTCGTCAACCCTTGAGCTCAACAACTGTCACTCTAGAAACCACGTAATTCCATGAAGATGGGGCACATCAGGCTCCAAATCGGACACTACCATGTTGTCCTCCAACAGACCATAAATTCCAAATCCTTGTCAACACTTGTTCCACTCTCAGGCTACCCCTCCAATAGACCATGAGTGACCAGTCATTGATGTAGCATCTACCTCTAGCTAGGGCATCCTCGCACCTAGGAAACCTTCCTCTTGGCTGCCAACAGGCTCCACAAATTTGTCCTCTCCTAGGACACCCATCATTTAAGAGGTGACATGCAACTTCTTCTATTTTTGCCCTCTTTCCCTCAATTTATTTGCATGCATAAGACTAGTTAGGACACACAATAACCCTAAACCACAGCTCCAAAACCATTTTTTCCTTGTACAACCTTGTCCCTTTCCTTCACTGCCTTTCTAGTCTTCTTCGAGCATTATAGTAGGTATTGGAAACCTCACAAAACTAACTAGTTGTTTACAAAATTTCTACAACACTCTAGGGTTACCTCAAGGCACAAGAAAAACCACTTTTTGAAGCTATCAGGACCCCTGTACATCTATACTAGCCATGAAGATGAATGTGTCCTAGTGAGAGCCTTCTCCACTAGGCATTACTTCCCTTCAACCTCCTTCAAACACTTGATGTCTACTACAACACTCTGTGGCCACATGTAGCAGGGAATCATCACACAATTATACACAAGAAACCTTATTCAACCATACATTAATTTCTCGTTGTTTGGTCTACTCCTCTGTTTTTGACTTCGGCCTAGTTAGGGCTAGTTACCAATCCATTCTAGCCCTAAAATCTAGCTTAGAAATCCTTGTAATAGACACAGGTTTCAACACTTAAAGGGATGCTCATATACACTGAAGATATGGGATATTTATAGCCCTCTTTTCTACCTAATAGACCTCAACTAGGGTTGCAAATCTCCTTTAGAAATATGTGCTAAATGAGGCCCTCCTACATAGAGTTACCCACACACAAACACATGCCAAAACAAACCCAAACAACCTCAGAAAACTTCCTAAGGAACTCCGCCTTCATGCAAGGTTACTTGGCATCCAATGCAGTCATAAGGAGGCTCAAACCAACCTTCCTCTTTTTCTCTTGGCTCCTCCTAACCTGCGACCCATACATAGGTATGCTTCTCCTAATCCAAGCTCCTATTTTTCTCTAAGATCACTTTCCAAATGATTCCAACATCACCTCTTTTTATACTTTTTCTAAGGGCTCCATCAAACTTCCCTTTGAGGGCTTGACAATATGTCAGAAGAATTATTAACATCAAGCCAACCTTGACCTTATGCCATCATGCCCACATTCAACATTCAAAAGTGAATGTCTTCAACGTGTCAGCATTAGGGGAATTTTGAAGTATAAAATGGGCCTCCTAAGAAAAATGTACAACCAAAATAAATTTTATAAGAACCAATAGGATTCAAGATGATGATGTCAATCATGGGGGATGATTCACCATTTTTGGAGTATGAAAGTAAAAAGATAAAAAAAATAAAAAAATAATAAAACTACTTTTCAACTCGTATTTTCAACTTATCTCCCTAAGGTTTTACTCAAATTTCGAGCGGAAGTACTCGTTGGATGAAAATTTTAATTTCTCATCCAAAGAGTACCCATGTTGCATACTTTCGATTGACCCTGCTACACGTAAAATGAGAAATACAAGAAAAAACGTGATTGCAATCATGTTTTTCATTTTTTGTGTAACAGGGTCCATCGAAAGTATGAAACATGGGTACTCTATGGACGAGGAATCAAATTATGCATCCAAAAAGTGTTTCCACTTGAAACTTGAGTAAACCCATAGGGAGATAAGTTGAAAATACGAGTTGAAAAAATAGTTTTTATTTTTTCCCTCTAAAATTTGATGATGTAATATAATCTTATTTTATTATTTCCAATACTATTTTATAATTTCCTTAGTATGCCCATTTTAGATCTCAAAACTCCCCTAATTATTGGTCTCGACAAGTACTATCATCCTCATCCATCACATGTCCAAATATCTCCATGGTTTTGTACCCAACATCGATGGGTGTAAAACCCCAAGTTTGGGTTTCAAGCCCAGAAGGCCACTTGTGGAGCTCCTTCCTCCAAACCCTCAATCCTCAGGGCTTGGAGTACCTCCCAAGCTACAAAAACCAACACTCCCTCATAGCGAGGGAGGTACTTCAAAGACTATGAAGTAACAATCATCATCTGGTGACACTAGCCCATCTGACATGCACCATTGCAACATACTCTATAGAATTAATACAACAATATTGGTAGTGCCTCGACCTCATCACATCTGAACCTGAAGATCCCAAACCTCCATATTGTTACTCCCTCTAAGGCTAGACTCCCTCTAAGTAATAATGATATCCATTGGTTCAATCCTACAAGAACTCATCCTCCTAGATCAAATAACACTCGTGCAAATCCCTCCAATCTCGCATATGCAACATCACGATCCGATGAAGACTCTAGCCTGCCAATATGTAGTCCATCACATGAAGCCATCTCGATCAACTTGATCTCGTTCAATCCAAATAAACCCTCTAGTTGTCCCAACCATCCATGACAAATCTATGGAAGTCCATGATCAATAATATTCCCTACAACAAACTGTTATTCACTAGACTCACTACCAATCCCCTAGAACTCCCAGCGAATCTTGTTACCAAGACAGTCAAGACCAGATCTCCATGTCTTCAGTTGAATCCTTTTCTTGATGATCTAGATAACCACAACTCCCTCTAACTTGCTTCATTGTGGACACTCTGATTCACTGTCCCTCAAAGTAGCTCGAACCTCACTTTGATACCATGTTGTTTCTTCCACACCTTGGTGTTTGGGATATAATCATAAATCTCTGACACTACCAAACCAAGAATCATAATGGTACTACTTTTCACAATGGATATAAACAACAATAAATCTACTAGTGCACAAAATATGGACAATTTTTTACAATTTTCGACCCAACTTCGTTATATTAATCAATAGATAATACAATAGTCTAGGGCTCTTGTACTAGGGATAATGGCCCTCATACATCTACTGATACAAGACACAAAATTAGGGCTTGTTGTAAGTCCATCAACAACCAATCTTTCAATACAAGATACACTAACCATCTGGATGATATAACACGCTCTCTCAACTCCTCTCGATCGTACCTTGTACCTACTCAGTCTTGTGGCTCCCTATCTACAATTCTTGCCGCTATCAATGCTGTAAGTCCATCTGGCCACTAAACCTCAACTATCAATATGCTCACTATTTATGCCTTAGTCCATAAAGGGCATAACACATCGAGACTTCTGTCAATTTTTTCGCAATTCCGTTTGTGAACAACTCTCAATCTGCCCACTACTACTCCTCGGATACTTAGGGATTCAACCCACTATGGTATTCATGCGCTGCTCCAATGATGAATAACATAGGGCATGGAGGGCTACCACCTATCACTGAAAGATTTCCATCTCCCACAATGAGCATGGGCTAGGAGGAATGCCCATCATTTGTTGTAGAAGTCCTTCTGCCCATAAAAGTCTAGGGCTACTCAACTTCTCCTCTAGTTCATCAACCCTTGAGATCAATAAATGTCACTCTAGAAACCACCTAAGTCCATGAAGATGGTGCACACTAGGCTCCAAGTTGGACACTATCATGTTGTCCTCCAGCAGACCATAAATTCCCAATCCTTTTCCACACTTGGTCCAGTCTCACGCTGACCTCCAACAGACCATGAGTGACTAATCCTTGTTGTAGCATCTGCCTATGGCTAGGGCATCCTCACACCTAGGAATCCCTCCTCTTGGTTTCCAACAAACTCCTCAAATCTGTCCTCTCTTAGGGCACCCATCATTTGAGAAGTCATATGCAAATTCTTCTATTACTGCCCTCTTTCCCTCGATTTATTTGCATACATAAGACTAGTTAGGGCACACAACAACCCTAAACCACAACTCCAAAACCATTGTTTCCTTGTCCAACCTTTACCCTCTCCTTCGCTACCTTTATAGTCTTCTTCCAACACTATAGTACATCTTGGAAACCTCACAAAACCACCCAACTATTTACAAATGTCCTACAACAACCTAGGGATACCTCAAGTCACAAGAAAAAACACTTGTTGAAGCGATCAAGACGCCTGTACATCTACGTTATCCATGGAGATGAATGTGCCCTAGTGAGAGCCCTCTCCACAAGGCCTTACTTCCATTCAACCTCCTTCAAAAACCTGTTGTCTACTACACTCTATAGCCACATGTAGTAGGAAATCATCACACAATTATGCACAAGAAACCTTATTCAACCATACCTTACTTTCTCATTGTTTTTTTTGCTCCTTTGTTGTTGACTTCAGCCTAGTTAGGGCTAGTTACCAGTCCATTCCAACCCTAAACTCTTACTTGGAAATCCTTCTAACAACTGTGTGTTTCAACACTTGTAGGGATGCTCATATACGCTGAAGATCTAGGATATTTTTAGCCCTTTTTTCTACCTATCAAACCTCAACTAGGGTTGCGTCTCTCCTTCAGAAATATGTATTGAATGCAACCCTCCTACAAAAAGTTACCTGCACACAAACACAGGCAAAAACATGCCCAAAAAACCTAAGAAAACTTCCTAAGGAACTCAAATTTCCTGCAAGGTTAGTTGGAATACAACACAGTCAAAAGGAGGCTCAAACTAGCCTTCCTCTTCTTTGCTTGGCTCCTCCTAACCTACGACCCATACAAAGGTATGCTTCTCCTAATATGAGCTCCCTTTTTTCTCCAAGATCACTTTCCAAATGACTCCAACATCACCTCTTTTTATTCTTTTTCTAAGGGCTCGATTGAACTACCCTTTGAGGGCTTGAAAATATGTCACAAGGCTTATTAGCATCAAGACAACCTTTACCTTGTGCCACCATGCCCACATTCAACATTAAAAAATTAATATCTCTTCAACAACAACTCATAATCAAATGATTTTTTATACATCAGATTCGTCTTGACTGAGTACTATCATCCTCATCCATCACATGTAAAAATATCTCCATGTTTCTGTCCCCAACATCGATGGGTACAAAACCCCAAGCTTGGGTTTCAAGACCACAAGGCCACTTGTGGAGCTCCTTCCTCCAAACCTTCATCCTCAAGGCTTGGAGTACCTCCCAATCTACCAAAATCTACATTGTGGATAAGTCTACTACTATATCATGGATGACCATAAAACATGTTTTCAATATGAGAGAGTTCCAAAAGGATCTAAAAGATAAATAAATTTACATTAATATTAAGAGATCTAGGTTCCACAAAGTGACTTGTAGATATCCAGTGCTACCATGTGCAGAAGCAATTGGATGGATATTGCAGGTTCTAGACTCCAAGAACATGATCCTAACCAGTGTGAGAGGACAAGAGCTCGTGATATATCATCCATGTGATCTCCATTCATAATACAAACTGTTGAAGCCTAAAGAATATCTGAATTCTAAGTATTATATAGTTTTGGTGAAAATTTTATGGTACCTGTCACCGTTAGATCATGGTGACAGGTACCATAAAAGTTTCACCAAAATCTAGAGGGGATCTATAAAAAAAAAATCATTAAAGAATGTTTCATGGTACCTCATGGCAATGTGCCGTAGATTGTATGGTTAGGAAAGCACTTAATTTTGTGAAGAAGGATTCATATACATGCTTCACCCGATGGTTACAGAAGGGGAGATCTTCAACTAGTCGGATATACTTTCCCAACAACTGCAGATTAATGTATCAAAGGCATAGAAGGATTTAGAGCGAGTTTGCATACCTTCTTGATGAAATCTGCTCTAAGAATAAGTTTCCTAGTCTAGAATGGAAGTGGAGCCAATAGCTGCTCTCTATCAACGTATATTCCAACTTGCTTTCATTATTAAGTTACAGGGGAGTTTACGATAAATTAGCCAGAAACTCCTTTTTGTGCTCTATTAAATGATCTTTGAAGTTAAAATCCCTACATGAATGATCAAGCTAAATAAGTGGTTATTGAAGTTGCAGATTGGTTCACTTCTTCCAATGGCAACTATATCAGTGCCTTCAGTTCCCAAAAATTGCCACACCTTCTATCGAAGTATGTGACTGATAAGGTGGTTCATGCATGAGTTTGGATATAAGCTTTTCTCAAGACTACCACAACTATTGCATAAGAAGAAGAAATCACCATGGCCTCTCCTTCCCCTCCAAGTAGGGTCTTATGAGTTGAAGAGTCTGAAGGCATCAGAATCAAAAGTCATAGAACTTAGCTACCTTAGGTTTGATGAAATGATTTTTCATTGATATGAACCCATCAGAGTTTGTAAACAACATTGTGCTAAGCTACATTTCACCTGGCCATATGTTCCTCTCACTCTGGAAGATGAGAAAAAGATTAATAGTTGATATAATGCTTCCAGAGAAACTAGACCAAGTGATTAGGCAAGCCCCTTTAGCATAGTTTATATACCAAATATTGTTCAAGAAGGGGATCAATAGGAAGTGCTTACTCCAGTTAGTATTGATGCACCAAAGAGGAAGATCAGGAATGATCCTGAAGAAGAGAAGAGTAGAAAATTCAAAGTTGATCTGGATACAAAGGGCACAATTGAAGCATAGATAAAAATAAAGGAATTAGAAGAAGCATGGAGGAAATAATAGGAGGAAGAGTAGGGGAAGGAAGAAAAGTAGAAGTAGGAAGAGGAATGCAAGATTGAGGAATAAAGGAAAAAAATAAAAGAAGAACAATTAAGAAAGAAAAGAGAAGGCATGATGGGATATAAAGGAAGAAATCAAAAGGAGAAAAGAAGAAGAAATTAAGAAGAAACAACAAGAAGAAGTTTTGCAAAAGAAGATGGAAGAAGAAGAGGGACAAAATAAATTACAAGAAGAGGAAAGTGGGAAAAGGCAGGAAGAGGATTTATAGGCCCAACAGGTTAATGAAGAACAAGAGGAGGATGACTAAGAAGTAGACATTATGTTGATTGAAGAAAAAACAAGATATCGACCCAACCTCCTCTTATTGGTGCCCATATTCCATTCAGTGAGATGGGAATAGTCCCTCCACCAAATGACAGGGTCATGGACATTTCAAAATTCACCTTCAATCAGCTGAAGAGGAGAATATTACATGAAAGAGGGAGATATTCTTTGAATAACCCTCATCACCATATTACCATCAACACGGAAAGGGTGATTGTGTCAAGTATTCGGAAGAATCGAACAACAGTTAGAGCAGTGAATGTAGCCTTTGCAGAAGCCACTAAGGAAAACATTAATTTCTTGATACAGGAAAATGAACAATTAGTAAAGGAATTGGATACTACAAGGCAACATGTTGATTATCTCATGATTGAAAATCAAATATTGGCTTCCTCTAGTGCTAGCAGAAAGGAATTCAAAGAAGCTATACTTCAAGAAATTAAGTCATTGTAAGACACCATGAAGAAGTTATATGATGATATGGTCACTTTACATGAGGTAGTGGTGCTCTTACATGAAGTTTAGAAAGGGTCACAGAAGATGGTGAAGGTCTTGAAGATAATTTACAAAGCCATAGATGTGATCCAAGATTAGGGCACCAAGTATTTGAATACACCTGTGGTGTTGGTTGAGAAACATCATTAATATTTTGAATTGGATAGGGAAAAAATCAAGATGTTTATACAAATCTATGAGCAACTCCATACTTTTGTTACCAACACCATAAAAACATATTCAAAACTGTATAATAGATTGGATTTCTTGGTAAGGATGCATAAGATACCTTATGTTGGCACATTTACAAAAGTAGAGGGCAGGAGCATTATCAAGGAAGAGATAGAATATTCCTTGAACAATATCTAATAGGTGACCACTCAGGATGATCTTAAGCTGATCAAATAATCTATTCTACAATATGTGACTGAGCTAGAAACGATTCACATGAAGTTGATCATGTTTTTGAGCAACATTCAAACAAACTCCAACACCATATATCCTAATGCGCTGGAGGGTAAAATCATATATAATTTTTTATACACCACTAATGGTTGAGCACATAGCAATGGAGTACAAAGCTTGGAACCAATATCTTACAACAAAGCTACATGCTATTGTCATCGCGTTATGATTTCCATAAGCTTAAGAAAGATGTAATATTTTGTCTTATGGCTATAACCACATTTTTGTCTTATTTTAATTTTGTATTTTGAAAATAATTAGAAAATGTAAAACGTGTAAGTGGAAGTCCATGATTCATATAGGGAATTTGAAGAGTCATTAGGTAGCTCAAAGGTTAAAGAGGAGTTCAAAAGGTAGATTGAAGCTCAAGAGTCATGAGGGAGCTCAAGAGCCACAAGGGGAGGTGGGAGGTTAGCTCACTTGTAATAAATAAAGCCTCTTAACTCAAGAAAATGGTTTGGAATTTTGGAGAGCTACCCTTGGCTTCTATAGTTTAGCATAGAAGAGAATATCATTCTTTGGAGAAGCAAGTGGTGGATTCATATTCCATTATTGGGGCTAGTGTTTCATCATTGTAATTGTGTACTTGGAACTTTCACTAAACCATCAGAATCTCTCAAAGCCAATGCGCTTTCATGCATGTATCATGAATTTTGTAAGACGATTCTTTTAATGTTTTCGATAGATGTTATGTTCATGCGTGTTAAAGAAAATGAACTATTTTGTTTGATTTAGTATATATCTTGTTGAATGTGTGTTGTTATTTTTTTCATGATCATTGTTATATTGTGAACTATTTTGTAGGTTAATTAAAGAGTCATGCATTTCTCTTGTGTGTCTCTTTTAGGATATTACTATTACTTTTCTACTAGACACTCACTCTTTCTCTACCTTTCGTGGAAGTCCCTTTTATAGATTGCAATTGGTGTCTCACAAATCTTACTCAATTACTAACCTTAAAGTTATTTGTATGATCTCTTGTGTTTTTTATTGCAACCAAGGCATATCCTTAAGATCACTATAATGGTGGCTTGACCCATATTCCAGATGGGACTCCTATCCCAAATGATGTGAAGTCTAATTGGGACTTCATATTGGGGAGACCCCCTTATTGTTGGTGGCTTCCAACACCATCAAAACCAAGTTATCTGTTGCAGAATGTGTATCAAAACGAAACTTATTAACCATATGGATTGGGATTATGGAAGCCCTTAATCTTTCCTTCTATCCTTCTAGATAAAAATAGGATATGAACATAAGTGGATTCACATGCATCAAGGATTCAATATACTTATATAAGAATGCATCCACTTGTTTAAGAAATCGTAGATTCTTCTTGTTATTATAGATCCAATTGTTAAGCTTGTCCTTAAATTTAAAAATGGATTGTATATAAAATTGTATCACAAGTTGAATTACAATAATATCACCAATTTTGATCCCACATTCAAATCAAACGTAATTTTCCAAAGGAACTTTAAAGAATAACAAAAAATTCAACAATATTCATCATTTTGTACTATTTCTAGATATTTACCTTCAAAGTATGCACCTTCTACTATTACAATGGTATCGTCCTTTTCACAGTCTTCTCTTCTTCTTATTCTACTAAGTTTTGTGAGTTTTGTAAGAAATGGGGACATGACAAGTCTAAATCATCAAATTCAAGAAGAAAACATTAATTATACCATGCCCTAATAAGGAAGATTATGATTCCCCCATTTAGTTATCTAGTGAATACATGACCTGTGAAGAATTAATGGGACTCAATAAAGCTACTTTATTGCAGCTCCACCCTCCTAAAAGCTTGGATACCCTAATTATCACACTTCCACTTCTCTCCTATATTTCTCCACTACTTGTATATTTGACAATGGCTCATAAGATGATTTGATTGCTAAATCCCTCTTTGTTAAACCACACTTTCTAGTGAACTCTCTTCCTCTGCCTTATGCACATGGATGGAAGGATAATTATTCATCTTCCCAAAATATGTGTATATGTCTTTTATCATTTTCTTTTAGTCCTAAATTTGTGGATAATGTCACTTGTGACGTGATTAATATGGCCTTGTTATGGTATATTGTTTAGTTGGTCTTATTATTATGATAAAAGGCCCAATATGGTACATTAGGCAATACTTAACTATTACATAAAGATAACATCGAGTATCTCATTCATGGGACACTAGAAATACTGCATTAGACTAACCCGATAGTTAAAGGAATTCTTTAGGTTTTGTTTGAAAACCTTTTTTACAATGCCATCATTTTATAGATTTGTAGTTCCAAATTACTTTATTATTAGACAATTTTTTTACACATCCTTCTTTACTATTTTCTTCACCTCTCAAAATCGTTAGTTTCCTTGACAAAGAACATTGGAAGGATAACTTACAAACTATACATTTTTTTTATCTAGTTACATAGTTCTTTACTTGCTTGGAATTTTATATTTTGAAGCTTATTCTCACTACTTGACAACCCAATTTGACATTTTCCATTAATTAAATCTTCCCTTCAAGTTTACAATGATTTTTGTCCTCATCTTCTAAATTATTTGAGCATACATGATGTTTTCACTGCATAGCATGAAAGAACATTGGACAAAAATATCCTCCCAGTCATTTGGTTCAGATTATTCCATATTTTATGCTTCCATTCATTGCATATCATGTTTTCAACATAAACTTGCTAGACTTGTGAGGGATTAACTACTTCCTACCTTGTCACTATGTAAGGTTAGCATCCACATGTGCATCATGCACATTCAACATTAACTAAAATAACATTTTCCCTCTCTCCTAAATGGATTGGATGCCAATGCTTCTATTTTAAAGAGGAATGATAAGGAATCTTAGTGCTTAGTATGATAGGGATATTCATCTCACATTTTTATTATTTCTTTTCCTATGTGGTTCATGGACTCCAGAGATCGGTGACTGCTACATCCATGGAATATTTGTACTAGGCAGATCCACCCAAAGGGATCACTTCCCCTTATCTCAACCATGGAGCCTGACCCTAAGGGTGTTGAGAGAATTGAACCCATGACCTCTCATAGCAAAGGTGCTTTAATAATGGAGACTAAACCAATTACGCTAACACTTGAAGCTATTTATCTCACATTATTATTTGTATTCTGTGCACAATATTATGGCTTATTGTGGAAACACACTTTGTTTTCTATTTCTCATGACTAGAGGTTATGTCTCTAATTATTTTTGTTGTTATATTTATTCCTAATTCTTAGGATTGTGTTGATCATTTTTCTCCCAAATTTTTTAGGTAGATTTCTTGATGCAAAGATGTATTTTGTGTTTTTTTAATAAATTAATCCATATGTTTTCTTTTGCATTTTTTTATGTCCAAATATACTCATTATTCATTAGTACATTTTCACATGATTTTCAATGTTTTCGAACCAATGACTAAATTCCAATGAGCATGATTCCAAATGTTTGACGAATTAATTTCATCACATCATTGATAAACATATCCAATTTTCATGTGTTTAAGGTAAAATATTTCCACGTGGCATTTATGGAGATATTTAATTCACCAACTTTCCTCGAACCTTTATATTTCACATGCAATGAATATATCTAGTTGTTGCATGTTATGACAAAAAAATACTACCATGTGCCTTTTTGTAGATAGGTTTTATCTTGTAAGCAAGAATCATAACACTGAATGAGATGGAAACTTAACTCCAATCTAAAAACTAATGGAATTAAGGAAATTTTTGATGTGTCATCTTGCATTGTCCATCAGAGTTGCAACAAGGTTGCGGGGAAAATCCATCGAGGTGCCATTGAAGCATTGATGCGATGGGATGAATTTTCGACACAACTTTGGTGGGAATCTTCAGTTGGATCTTCAACGATCACAATGTTCTTCAAAGTTCCAATGGGTTGGAAATAATTTTCAATAAAATTTGAAATTGACGTTATACACTAAAATCCATGTTAATGATGCATTGGATAAAAGGCCTTTGGATAGTTTCAAGGAATATGCAAGCAATTTTGATATATGTTATGATGTAAACCGTCTTAAGTGCTTAATTCTCGAACTAAAAATTGTCCCTCATAGCACATGTAGTTTCCCTCATTTTTTTAATCCTTTATCTATCATTGATAAAATTGGATTTCCAAATGGGACCAACAAATGTCGATAATGATGAAGATTTAACTTCTAGGGCTTCAACTAAAAAACTAGTTAAGGGTAAAAGCATGGATCTGGGTTAAACTTTTTGGCAAGGGAGCGCAGGTTTAGATGAAAATAGAGGGCTCGATAAAGCATTTTAAGCACTCAATCAAACTATTTTTAAGTGCTTGATCGAGCTCCTTGAGTGATAAAAAAATAACATGATCAAGGGCTTAAAAAAAATCCTCCATTGAGCATTTTGGTTTGATCGAACCATTATTTTCTATTAAAATGCACAGTCTACGCATGTCATTTTTGCACGGACCGTGAGATAAATAGGAACTTGACCGAGCTATTGAAGCTCGATCAAGTGATTGGACCATGGAGCAACCCAACCAACCTCACCAACAACCCCACCAACGTCCCAAAGGCTCAATCCAAGTTAGGTTTTCAATCCTTTGTTTCTTTTTTATTTAACTTTTCTTGAAAAATCAAATAAATTAATTTGAAAAAAAAACTTACCATCCAAAAAACATGAAAATGACCATGAAAACTACAAAAGCACATGAAAAAAGCCCTTCAAAATAGCTAAAATTTCCATAACGATTTCCAGCTCTTCTCCTTCTAAAATTTCTTGCACTTGCTTGTCGGGGTTCGAAGTTTCAAAAATGTGTGTTCACTTTATTCCACCTGAACCTTGGCTATTGATATTTCCCTCATGTTGATTTCTAGAAGTCTGAATCATTGCTAAGTCATTTGGTTCCTTTGTATGTGTGGTTGGGTCCTTCTATTTCTCTTGTCCCTTCTTCATTTAGGAATCTTATTGATTTTGTGCCTCTAGTTGTTGTTTCCTCTTGTCCATTTCTTCATCTTCATCATTAGAAGAGTGTGGATCTAGAAATCTCCATCCTTTTGGATTTTGAGGTCTTTTTTGGTTCTTTTCTTTCATGTAGTCTTCAAGTGCCCTGTTTGATGGCAGATCTGACACTTGAAAGCAGTATTTTCGAAATCTAACCATTGAGTCCACTTAAAATATTTGTGAGTAAGATGGACATGATTTGGAAGGCCTTTGGTTAAGTCTATCTCCAAACATATGCAGGAAAACGTAAATATGCCTTTCTTCATTCTTTCTCGATCCATCTTTAGGAATCTACCAAGAGAATTTCCAATGCCTTATAAGACTTGGTGGTGCCAAAAAGGAAGAGGGAGATTATGTAACCTTATACATACTTGATTTTTTGTAGCCACTATTGTATTGGCATTGAATCTAGGAAACCATGGAGTTACAAAGTGGTCCTCCCTTCCCCAAAACCATGGTCCTTCATTAATGACAAAATCTAAGTCTTTTTGATTGTCGAACTGGACCACAAAAAATCCCTTCACACACAAGTAAACATCACAATTTTTTGTCTAGTTGAATTAGATCCATTGATGGAGATATTTAGATTTGGACCAGAAGCCATTAAATCAACATATGATAGCTTTGGCCTGTAGCACATAGAAATACCACTCACCTCCACCAAATTTATTGACAAATCTAGAACTTTCTCCATCTTCTCAATGAGGTAAGGACCTGGAATTGTCATATTTGTGGATTTTCTTTTTGGTGTGGAAGCTTTCCCTCTCAATGTGTCCTTAAACAAAATTGGACCCCTGTTAGCAAAAGATGATCCAGTTGGTATGCTCACTCCTAGGGATCCACCTTGCAACCTTAAGTTTAGGATAACAGTTAAGTTCCTTTGAATGCCATAATATTTTTTGCTACATGTCATCTCACAACATATTTCCTTCAAAAATTAGACTTTGTGAGGATGCTGGTATACTTGAAGTGTTTTGTACGCACTGCTTCATATATTTTACTAGATCCGTTCTCCAGACACCTAGAAAGATCGATTTCTCACTAAGGATTTTGATAAAAACTTGGGAAAACTCCTTAGGATCTATATCTAGGAAACGTAGGCTCCTTTCTACTTGTCTCTCCTCTAGATCTAGTTTAGTGTGACAAATATGGCAACTTATGGATGGGAATAATCGTTGATCATAAAGAATATCACCAATATCACCCTCAAAAGTTTGATGTGAAAAGATCCAACCCTCAATCTGGCTTAAAAAACTTTGATCCACATTTAAAATACCATGGCAGCATGGATCTACTTGTAGAAAGATAGATCGAAACAGGGCATCTTGAAATAAAATGAAAAAATACAGATTTAGCTTGATAAAAGGCATATATATGACTTGGGAAGCCAGATACGAAAAAGGATAAATCAGATCTGCAGCTAAGGTGGAAGAACATAAAGACAAAGTTGGCCAAAATATTCAAATACCCACCTCATAACCAGATCCTTTCAGAAAGAAACTGCTTTATGTCAAAAGCCTTTTGGTTGGGCTTTTACAAGCTTCCCCATTGTAATGAAGACTCCTAATCACTGTCATGATTTCCCTCGTGGTTGGATAGACTTATGTGAGTACCCAGCTGCATGGGGGACTCCCTTGTCGTATCTCTTCTAGGCCTAACAAACACACAATATTGTCTACATCAACTTCACAAAGCAATACCATGGTGCTCGATGCCATCTTCCATCAATCTACTTACTTGCAATTTAATAGAATGTTTATTATGAATATTTTCTGATTTTGCATGGTAAAAATGTTATTTTCTATTTATTCTAGGTTTTAAAGTTTTTCATTAGGAATTTAGTGAAACAAATTTTCAAAAAAGATTAATTTTTTGTTTTTTAAAATGCATTGTAATTTTCAAACAAATTTGACCAAAAATATATCCCAAAAAACTCCAAAACATAAAACAACCAAACTATAACCAATAAATAGATAAACTAGGAGCTTGAGATTGACATGATGAATAATGTTGCTTATGGTGAACATCCATTTATCAAATGAGAAATTTTATTTTATTTTATTATTTTAAATTTAAATTAATTTATATCTTAATTCTTTTTAATAATAAATATAGTGTGACTAGTTAAAAAAATTAACTACTTAAATAAAATATTAATCTTGAAAGTTAAAAATAAAAAAAAATATATTATTTCATTAAAATTTATTAACTATATAACTAGAAACTATATAACATATAGATCTATATAACAAAACATAACTTACTTATATATAGTATTTAACTATATACAACTATAACATAACATAACATAACATAACATATATAACTATAACATAACTATATTTAACTATAACAAAACAAACGCACACACACAAACACATATATAATTGCATGTAACATAATTATAACTCTAGTTCATAATATAACTATGTAATTATATAATTATATATATTTAACTATTATAACTATGACATCACATAGCTATATATTATAGTTCTATATATATATATATTAGCACAGCCACATTAATAAATGTGGTTGATATATGCCTATAGGTATCAATGGATATGGATTCAATATTAATATTAATATTGATATTAATAAATATATAAATATCATAATAATACAATAAAAATAATTATATTATAAAATATTATTATCATTATATTATAAATACGATAATAATTATAACAATTATAATGACAATTTATAATAATAACTATTATATTCTAATAATATTATTGATATTATCAATAATATCATAAATATTGATGTTATTAACGAGAGAGATTATTAATATTATAAACCCAAGGTACTAATAAACCAAAGGGATTAATACTAAAAACCCAAAGGAATAATATTAAACCCAAGGGATTAATATTGTAAAGCCAAGGTATTAATATTGTAAACCCTAAGATAAATTATACAAACCCTAAAACAAACATGCTTACCATGGTTGATTCTCATATTGAGACAATCTTTGTCATAATGCGATGTTGGATCATGGTTGACCATGCTTTATTTTCATATTGAGAGAATCTTTGTCATAATGCGACATTGGACGTTGGTTGACCATGCCTGACTATGGTTGATTTTCATATTGAGACAATCTTTGTCACAATGCGATGGTGGACCATGGTTGGCCATGGTTGACCATGGATGACCATAACTATCATAATGTGATGTTGGACCATGAGACAATGTTTGTTAGAATGTAACCATGGTTATTGACCATAGTTGACCATGATTGACCATGTTTGATTTTCATATTGAGACCATTTTTTCACAATGCAACGTTGGACTATGGTTGATGATGGTTGACCATGGTTGATGTTCATATTGAGACAATCTTTGTCATAATGTGACATTGGACTGGTTGACTATGGTTGATTTTCATATTGACCATGATTAACCATGGTTGATTTTCATATTGACCATGATTGACCATGGTTGATTTTCATATAGACCATGATTGACCATGGTTAACCATGATTGATTTTCATACTGAGATAATCTTCGTCATAATGCGACATTGAACCATAGTTGACCATTATTGGTTTTCATATTGAGACAATCTTTGTCACAATGTGATGTTGGACCATGGTTGACCATGATTGACCATGGTTGATGATGGTTGATGATGGTTGAACATGGTTGATTTTCATATTGAGACAATCTTTGTCACATTGTGACATTGGACCATTGTTGACCATGGTTAACCATGAATGAGCATAATTGACCATGGTCGACGATGTTTGACCAATGCTCAATATCATTGACCATGATTGAACATGGTTGATGATGGGTCCCATTAATAGGTATATTTTGAGGCCTCTTTAGCTATCCTCCACCCCTTAAAACTCTCTTTTTCTCACATTAATTTTCATTTTTAGCCATAATATAATTAGTAGGAAGACTGAAGGGTGCTTGTCATATTTCGTGACCTAATGTGATTAAATTTGAAGGAAAAAGAAGCATTTTTGGAGATATTTACTATGCATGGGCTTGTTGGAGGCACCTAGAGAGAATATAGGAGGCTTTTCCATTACATTAACTCTCCAACTCGGCTTGAGACCAAAGATTCATCACTAATAGATTGAATCCATTGGTAGCCGAATAAATCAAGTGCACCTGAAGACCCAAGGGAACTATATCCACCAATTTCGAGATTTTGGAGGGGATCAATTCTCCTTTCAAGGGAGCTATCCCTCACCTACTTTTTGTATAAATAAAAAAGCCTAAAGGCTCATTAAGATTCGAATTTTTGTTGGAGATAAGAGTATCTACTGATATCTTAGTGCTTGATACTATTATTTTCATCTTTCATATGATGTGTGTGACTCTTATTTTCTGTCAATGAAAAGCTTATAGTTGACCTACATCTGAGTTAACTTTGGAGGGTTGAAACCCTTGGGTTTGGGCCCAACTCAGAGGCTTTAGTCCCTCTCATTTATTCATTCCTTTTTCTTGTTCAATTCAATGTATTTCTTTCCTTGTTTAAGTAGGAATTATATTACAAAAATTGTAGTTGCAAGTTTTACCACCACCTCTCTTGTGGGAAGTGTGGTTGAAGGATCTACAACAACAAGCCAAAAACATGTGTTTATGATTCTTTGGAAATTGCTAAGTTTTAGATTGTAACTCTTCTGCATGCTTGGTTTCTGTAACTTAGAAGTTAGTAGCATTGATTTTACAATTAGAGTAGGTATATGTTGTAGGATAGAGTAGATCTTAAAGAAATAAAATTCAACTCATCCTTTCCACTTTGATTTATTTTGCTGCAATATTGATCATTTAATGCATGTACTTGATTAGTCTACAGGGGTTGTTGCTGACTTGTAGGGGTTGGCACACTCATCCAAACTCACATATAGAATTCCATTTTCCTCCTGGACACCTCATATTGCTCTCAAACTCTACCACCGAGATCACCCTTTCAAGGCTAACGAAGGACACTTTAGGCATGAAATTTTATGAAAGATAGGCCTCCAAAGGGTACTAGGCTTGGAAAAAGGGCTCCCACATCATTCATTCACCTTCCTCCACTTTCAAGACACAATTATTTGCCTCAAAAATGTCTTAGACCCACTACTCTAGCAAAATCAGACACTCCTATAGCAAAACATGGCCTCCTGTAGCACTTCCTGTAGTAGTCCTGTAGCACTCCTCAAATCCAACCAGATTTTCGCTAAGACCTTGAAGTTTGCATTTTGAAGTTGAATAATGGACCCTAGGCTTTGATTTCATGATTAAGGAGATTCCAAGACTACTCTAACCCTGTCTTTCCTCCACTGCAAACACGAAACAACAAGTAGATTTGACTTAGTTTTTTGAATGTTATGGTTGTGTTGAAGTTGCAATTACATAAATAATTCATGCAAGTAGAATATTGATTTTATTAGTGAGAAAAAAGAGTAGCATGGTTTATTTCTACAACTAGAATAGTCTATTCCTTTCATGCAATTATGATTAGCCTTTACATTTAATGAATGGTATTTTCATTTTTGTAGTTAGAATCATGTTCATTCCCTTGAAATCATGATATGATTTCATAGAAATTATCTTTGTAATTAGCTGAAGGAGTGGTCTATATATACCTTGATATGATCTAATGACTAAGGGTGACATGAGTAGAACCTAACCTACTGTCCATATAGCACTATCACTTCTAAGTTTGTACGAACCTCGAGTTGATAATTTAAAATGAGAGCCTTGGATGTTGCAACATCCTCGATGCAATAACATGGCTCATCACTTTTTGGCGCCGTTTTCGGGGAGGTTTCCAAGTAGGTATTGTTTCTATTTAGGAGTTACTTATTTTTTTCATTCTATTTTGCATCAGTGTTATTGATTTGAAAGCTTAAAAAAAAGAGAAAATTAAAAAAAAAACAGAGCTAATTCTTTCATGCCTCGTAAGAGTAGGGGATAGTCAAGGAAAATTCCTACCAAAAACCCCAATCCCTTCAAGAAATCAATCTTAATTCTTATTTGGTGATTGTGAACTTCCCTGTTTGACTATAAAGGAGTCAGAAGACCCTCTAGGTGAGCAGCCTATAATTTTTTAGGAACCCATAGGGGAAGAAGAACCCATCTCACCTACCTGAACCATGGTTGAAAACAGACAAAATGATATTTTCCCTATCAGAGAAACCAATGGGGAGGCCAAAATTAAGAATATAAGCCCTACTTCCCTTCTGTATTTCCATGGAATAACCTATGAGGACCCTGACACCTTCATGTTTGAATTTTTTGTTTTCTGTAGGACCTATTACTATGCCTCTGATGAACAAAAGCTAAATTTTTTTCCATTAACCCTTAAATATGCAACCTTGCACTAGTTTATGGCTTTACTTAGAGGCAACATCACTACCTGGGCCCAAATGCAACAAGCCTTCAATGACAAGTACAAGGATTATTGTCGGTCCAAAGAAACAAAGGAGGAAATATTTAGGATGACCTTAGGACTAGATGAATCCTTAGAGGACTATGAGGAAATATTCCAAATCAATTATAGGAGGGATAACTATACCCTTGACCTTGAGTCCCTCAAGATAGTTCTTCTCCTGAGGGATTAAAGAGGATGTAATGGAAACCCTTAACATGCTGTTTGGAGGAGAAATCTACCAATTGCCTTATGATGGCATCAAAACAGTATTCAGGAATCACTCTAGGGCTGCTAGGAAAAGGGTAGGTTTAGCCAAGGCTTGGTTAGTTCATCCCCCTCTACGTCAGCCATTAAACATGAGATGGAAGTATGTTGGAGGATTTTAAGAGTGTAATGTTACATACATTTTTTTGTCTTTGAGGTTTCTGTGAGTCTCATGATTATGTAGATTATCTTTCGGATACATCGCATTAGGTTTCTTTTTTATTGACGTTTCAAACCAACAACGGTGGTTCATCTTTAAGATGTGAAAGATTATTGAAGATGAACCACCGTTGCTGGTTTGAAACATCGATAAAAAAGAAACCTAATGCAATGTATTCGGAAGATAATCTACATAGTTACATACATTTTCCCTACAAATGGATACTATGGAAATTAAAAGGAAGTAAGAGGAAGCAGAAAGGGCACTAGCTATCCTTTTCCCTAGATGCACTAAGAGACATCCTAAAAATGAGTGCCCACTGAATGTCATAAAATTATGCTCAGTTTGTGAAGAAAACCATGTAATGAAAAAATGTCCCTCTCTACTAGGTTTGAAATTTGTATACCAAGGGGTAGAAGCTTGTTCAGAGAAAATTTTCTTCATTAACCAAAGGAGTCCTCAAGGCCCTCGACCATATCAACAGGGCATGCAAGGTGTGTACTATCCTCATTAAAATCCAAATCAAAATGCACTTTTCTAGCCTTGGTACTATTTGACTCATCAATCATGTCCCCTACCTCCTCCTTGTCCTTATACTCCTCAATATCCTCCTCAGCTTATTAACGCTCTTTTACAGCCATATCCACCTCAATATTCCCAATGGGGTAATCCCTCACAAGGGTGGAGGCCTTAAACAACTCAACCTCCTGATTTAATGCCTCCAAATCAGCCTCAACCATGTCTCCCTCACCATAACCCACCTAAGCAACCTCAAATGGCTACTCAAACCAATTCGAACCCGAACAATAAGCATGCACAATAGGTTTATAATGGGGATACAACCTTTCCTTCTTATGTTGTGGAAATCCTAGATATCAACCTTCGGTCTAGGAAGGTGATTCTTGATAGTCACCCACCTTCTCCTCCTAGAGAGATTGAAGAAGAGAAGGAAGAGAGTTCCCATCAAGCCAATTCACCTCCTTACCCTAAAAGGTTGGTCCATCCTAAACATCACACTCCAGAAGAGGATGAACTCATGGGAGAATTGAATAACTTGCGTGTCAAAATTTCCCTTCTCCGAGACATCAAATATTTCCCCATTTACAACAAGCTTATCAAGGAAGAGTGTTTTAAAAGGCTTGAGAGAAGAAGAAGAGATACCCCCACTATCAATGTTGTTGGACAACTATCTCATTTGATGCTTGGGAGGGTAATCTCCCCAAAGTATTTGGATCTTGGTAGCTCAGTAGTGGATGTGCACATTGATGGCGTTATGGTCCCTAATACCTTGATTTACCTTGGGGCTGCAATCAATGTGATTACTAGGGAAACCATGCTCAAGATCAACCTCCAAGAGGCCTTGAGGAAGACCACTATTGTATTTCAGCTTGCAAACAGATCCACATAGCTCCTGAGGGAGTTATTTAGGATGCAATGGTATCCATTGACTCCTGGGAGTACTCCATTGATTTCCTTGTCCTCCATCCCAAAACCAAGTTTAATGGCTATCCTCTCATCCTAGGAAGATCTTGGTTGGCCACTATTGATGCCTACATTAGATATAGGGTTTGGAACATGACCATCAAGAACGGGAATATATCAAAACAACTTATGTTGTATCCTCCTGATCAACCTTCTATTGAGCATGAATTGCCCTTGTGGTTAGAGGATGAGGAAGAGGAATAATTTTATCAGACATTACTGCTCAACCTACACACTAGACGCTACTATCATGGTAAATTTTAGGGGCGAAATTTAAGGGGTTTTTCATTTTAGAGGGGAATTTTTTTTATAAAATACCCATTTCATATATCTAACCCAACTTTTATTTAAAAAATAATTATATTTTTCATTTTAGCAAAAAAAGAAGGGTGGATAAACTATGAAAAGACTCATTTGACTCGATTCGCCCAGTTTTGGAGGTTATATTCCATTACAATCACCCAATTTTCTGCTTTCTAATGTTAAATTCGTTTGTAATTGCCCATTTTCAGGTTTGGGAGGTTGTATTTGGTCCTAATAAATAAAAATATAAATAAAGTGGAGGTATGTGTTGTGCTCTACAACAACCCCCCATTTCATATCATTTTTGTTCTCAAAACTATAATATGAAATGGGTCCCTTTTTATTTTAATTGGTATCAACTTTGTATTATTCAAAAAGGTCCGAAAAAAAAATGAAAACATTACAAAACCTTTTTGATAAACCAATTATTTGGTCTTATAATATAAATGATTAATCTTTTATCATTGCGATATCGGATATCGGCAATAATAAGTTACCATAACAAAAATGCCTTTCGCTCCGATGCGATGCGATAAAGTCCCTTTCGCTCCGATGCGATGCCATATCGCTATCGGCGATCGGGGATGTACCATGCATGCTTTTCAAAGTGCTCAGTTAATACTCCCGATGCGATGCGATATCGCTATCAGCAATCGGGGATTCCAAAAGGAACCAATATAACGATTTAAGTTTTCCCCGGATGCCCGATTGCGATAAAGCCAAAAGCGCGAATTTCAAAGAATTCTTAAAGCAGGGATATCACGATTAATTCGTATTAAAGGCCTTATCTTCCAAACAGTGATTGACCTGCGCTCAACCGCCAAAACATCCAAGGCACGCTTAAACAAATCATTCGGCCAATAAACGATATGATGGGAATTTAAAGGATTGGCAGGTTTTAATGACCATTTAATGAAATATTAAGCCTAAAAATCTTTTCACAGATTCTATCCACGACCACTTTAAGTTAATCCTTCATTGTGCATTGATCAATATATCGCACTCATATTTGGTTTGCGTTACCAATTCTCTGTATTACGTTCATTTTCACTCCTGTGCAGAACTCTTCCGAAGTAATAGATTCAAGCAGAATGGGGAAGAAGTCTAAGAAAACTGCAATCACTTCCGCTTCGCCAGCCACAGGACAACTAATTGCTGATCCAAGAACTAAAAGAAAAGGATTGATATCCGATACTACATGTCTAGGACTCGGCAGAACTACTTGGCAAAGTACCTATAATTTGATTGAGGCCGAAGAACCAGAGGTGACAGCAGTACAAGCCACAGTAGATACCAATCGAAAATCTGATGCTACTTTAAAGGACTTAGCCGACTCTTTCCTTCATCGGATAGCAGCTCGGGAACAAATTCTCCCATATACGGATGTAGTGAGGTGGGCAATTGAGGAAATCCCAATCACAGACAGAACCTTCTGCACCAGAGATGGGAGAATCTTCGGTTCATTTCAGTCTAATGATTTGAGGCAAATGTATCATTTGCCTGTGCCAGAGAAGAAGTACAACAAGGCATTTCTGGAGAAATTCCGAAATGAGAACGAAATTGAATCCGAACCCATTCGGGATTGGAGGCAAAATCCGGCAAAACACAAGCATGAATCTTCGGGTAAGTACTCTGTTGATTCTCTATGTTCTCCTTATTGTTATGCTGGGATAATGATGTGTAGATTGTGGGGGTTGCACGATTCCGCTAATTTCACTATAGAAATGGTTCCCTTGATGGAAGCGGCATGTAATAGTGAAATAATGGATTGGGCAACTATACTGTCAGATAAGCTAGCAACCATAGTTCTTGATTTTAGAAGCAAAACCCGCGTCACTGAAAGGCTTATTCCCCCATTCTACTACAGTGCTTATATACTAGACACCCTGTGTTTTAATTCTGAATTTCCCGTGCTCGGCTGGAGGTGGACTTCACAAGACCCCATGCCCATTCACATATACCATCAGAAATTGTGGAAAACTTCCTATAAGCACCATTTATACCAAGTCTGCAATGGCTTTATGTTACCCATTCATTATTCTATTTTTGATAAACCTGCTCCTAAGATTTCCTACCAAGCAGGGATTGATTTGACATCAATAGGAAGATGGTTCGGAGAGGAAAAATTTACTTATATAAGAATTTTCGGCAGCCAAGCCAAACCTCATGTCCTTCCTTTGTACATACCTGATAAACTGCTGGCGAGGGAAATAGCCTATCAGATTATCTCCGAAGGAGTTACACAAACTCTAAAGAAAAATAAGAAGCAGGTCTGGCCCTCTTTTCCTCTGAGATGTGGTGTCTACACTTTGCATGATTTCAAACATGCAGAGAAAGAATCTGAAAAGATGAAGTCATTAACTCTAGCAACTCTCCCTAATAGGCGATTTGATCCAAACAAAGTCACCTATAATGCACTTGAACAGGCCAAATTGACAAAGTTTGATCATAAAGAAGATAAGTTTGATGACCTGTTCTCCTCAGCTGAGTCGATGTCCCAAGTTAAATCGTTGGCCAGAATGGAATACAAAGATGAAGGGTTAGTTGAATTCAACAGACTTAGAGAACAGAGGTTGCAAACTCTGCCTCTAGATCTGTTAGCAACAACCCCAACAACAGAATCAAGCGAGCCTAAACAATGACTTACTAAGGAACCTCCTGTTACATCAAAAGAACAGGAGGAAGTGCATATGAAAAGACAAGAGGAAACCCGGACGAAAGAGTAGGAACAAAGCAGCATAGAGGTGAATGTTAATACTCAAATTGACCCGAAATTGCTCCAGGAATGGCAGCAATTTGATTCAATTATCAGTAATCTTGAATGCTCTAAAGATGCCGAGACATCAAAAGCGGCAGACACACAGGAGACCACTTCAAAACAGGTTCCAAGTGGAACCAGCGGCCTACCCAGTTCGAAAGAAGTAGAGATAATCCCAAAGGATCCCTCCGATCAGATTATTTTGCAAATAGAAGAAATTCCTCCCTTAGATGTCTTCTATAGCCCAAGACACATAACTATGGTAAAACGACAGAGGAAGAGGAGAAGGACTTATCAACCTTCTTTGTTCCGAGAACAAACAGTGACGGGCAACGTGGTTTGGAAGGAGGAATTTGACCCCTCTGATGACCTAACAAAACTATCACAATATGCTGGAGCTTATTCGGCAGCAACAATAGATAAGGCATCAGAGGTTAGTATTTTATTAAAAACAAAAGACCAGAAGATCTTTTCACTGCAAGCACAACTATCAGAAGCACAACAGAAGGCGGAGCAAGCAGAACGGCAATTGTTAACACAACAACAAATAAATAATCAATTAACTAAACAATTGCAGGAAGAGAAACAGAGGATTGATCACAGTGCAGTCCAAAAGTAGAAAGAGCTGTCTGAGGCATTGGCACAACTGAAAGTAGCGAATGAACAAATACTGAAGTCAAAAGATGAGCAGATTGCTCAACTATCAGCCCAGCTAGAGAAAACAAAGAATCTTCCACAGATAGCTGAATTCAAAGTAGAGGCATTACAGATAAACAAGGCATTGATAACACAGATAAAGCTTTTATGTCAACAAATCGCCCAGGTGGAACCGTTATGCGATTTGACGACATCAATAAGTGAAAAATCGGAAAAAGCTAGAACAGACTTGGATCAAGCCGATGAAACATTAACTAATTTTCTTGAGTGGCAAGATACCGATCAGGGACAGGCGGCTAATTTACCAAAGATTTTAGAATCACATAAGGAGATATTATTTACAGAATGGCAGTCCCAGTTAATGAAAGCAGAGAGAGCAATTTCAAGATGCAAATCAACCACAAGTAATTTGGTTGAATTGGTTAATAATACTCTCTACTTGTCTAACATGATTTCCCAATGTACTCTAGGTAAATTGACAGCGGCGAAAACATTGGAGCAGTCATGTTATCCGGAACTAGAGAAAAATGGGAGATTAATCGCAGGAATTAATAGTTTGACATGGGACACCTATTGGTTCTTCTTAGTCAAACCACACAGCCAGAGAGCCGCCCTCAAATGCCTTGCAGATGCAATCGGGTATATCATTCTCGATATTCAGGATGCCACCTATGCCGCCCAACTCAATTCTTGCCTGAACAGACCGCCCGAAGTGGAGCCAATGCTTGCGATATGTCAGCTCAGGTTTAAAGGCAAACAACCTAAATGATGATTCATGCCGCCGACTGCCAGATTGCTGTGAAGGAGATATTCAAGATCAATTGATACCAATTAAGTAATATTTCAGTTTCATAGATAGTTAGCTTAATTAAGTATTTATAGACCCTTTCATTGTATTTGGAAAGGGTCGTAAGTTTTGTATATGACTTAAAACCTAAAGTTGCACTATTGTACTTCAGGTATATTCTTTTATAAAACTGGACCAATTATTCTGATTTTGACAAAGAAGCTTTTATGCGAATGTGCACTACTGTCTTTGTTTGAAAGTATTTCTGCGTTGGAAGAAGAATTTCAAATAGCGATTGATATTGGGAGTGATTAGCAGCTCATATGGTACTATTATCTATGTCTGAATTCATTCTTTTTATATGAATTGTCATTTGATCACTTTTGCTATTATCGGATATATGTATGTGTTTTAACAACATTCTTTATTCCTTCCACTATTGGATGTTTACAGTATGCTTTTCTTCTGATCATATATGTATCGATGATATAAATGATAAGTGTAGCAATATTGTGTTAATCACTTTGTTTAACTATTTAAACAAAGTAATCCTTGAATGAATGAATGTCCATGTTTATTAGATAGAGTCATCTATATGCCTGTCAATAGACATAGATCATCAAGCGCTACATTTCAAAGTACAATAGTTCCCGGGATTAGTAGTAGTTCTTTTATTTTGCTGATAGATTAAGTTATTCGCCTATCGTTAGATTAGATAATCAATCATTCATCCACCCCTTTTATTCATTACTGGGAAACTGGTCCCATTATCCCCAGTCGGAGCCACCATTCCAAACGGAAAAGGAGTTGTATTAAGGTCCGGACCGGGTGGTTATCCCCCAATGTTGATACAACGATTTTCGGGGCATCAACATTTTTGGCGCTAGAAGGAGGGCCATCAACTGTGAATGGCAAGCAAACCCAAATCTACAGACCATTCTAAGAGTAATTCTCCCTCTGCATCACCTCGTACTTCCCAATTGCATGCTGGTTCTCCAGTATCCAAACAAGAAGAAGAGGAATCAACTACCACTGCTCAAATCCACCATACTCCAGAACAATTAAGTCTTGAATCTCCTGAAGTTCAGTCTCTCATCCATAAACTTCAGAGTTTCTCGATATCACCACAGAAATCTGAGGTATCTCAAAGCAGTACGACTTCGTTGTTCAATTTACCTCACCCTCTCACCAGACTTCAGAGTGGAAAGCTCGGTATTGAACCTATTGAGTTCCCTTTACCCAAAAGGAAAAAGGCGAAGAAAAACACTGAAGGATCTGACAGTGAAGAACTTTCATCCACATCTTCCATTTCACCTTCCCCAGTGCGAAGTCAACCATCCACTCCCTCATCACACATTGTTGTTCATCAGGGATTAGCAACTTCAACATCCCAACCTGCGCAATCCTTAATATCAACTCCTTCCCAGACTTCTGGAAGTTCAACAGTAATATCATCCACTACTGCGGTTACAATGGCAGATCCATGGACCAGGCCTAGTGCAGTCAACGTGCCTGCTCCATTGCATGCATTACCTGATGCACCTGAGAAATGGCTACCCAAGTTTAATCCAGATGATGGAACACAAGCTAAGGAACATATTAATAACTTCATGTTGGCAGTTAATTTGAAGGGAGTAACGGAGCAAGATGTTGTCATTAGGCTTTTCCCTTATACTTTGCAAGGATCAGCAGGATCCTGGTATTTTTCCTTACCTTCTGGTTCCATTACTAGTTGGACGACTTGCCAAGAACAATTTCTTACTAAGTATGGTGATGATAGGTCTTTGGCTACACTAATAAATGATCTCTCCAATCTTAGGATAGAGCATAGGGAACCAATTAAAGAATTTAATGCACGATTCAATAAACTCTTGAATAAAATCCCAACGGCCTCCAAACCAAGTGAGCAAATCCGAAGCGAGTGGTATATAACTGCCCTACCTGCCAATATAGCTATTTTTGTAGACAGAGATGGAAAGCCAACTTTAGCTGAAAACATGAAAGAAGCACTTGCTGTGGAGAAATGTATTAATGCTCTAGAGAAGAAAGTTGCTCTTGAAGATAGAAAAAACAAAAAAGTTTCTTTTAAAGATGATTCAAAGAAGAAAACCCCTAAAGATCCATATGACATGGAGGGTCTACAAAAGGTCCTCAAGACTATGTCAAATGAAATGGTTGAAATCAAAAAACAGGTAGCTGAAACCTCAACCAAAAGACCCTTTAGGAATTACAAGAAAACTGAATCAAAACCACCGAATGTTATATCTAATGCAGATTCAGATCTTGAAGAAGGAGAAGAAGAAACAGCTTCACCAACTGATGAAGAAGAGGAAGTTGTTGAATGTCATGGAATGTGGGATTTTATATTGCCTAACTCCGATACAGAAAATGAAGAAGAAGCATTTCCTGTCACTACCAGGAGTAAAGGTACCTCCGAACCTGTTCAGACAACTTCGAAGAAAAGGAGTGCAGGTGCTACTACAACAAAGGAAAAGGTACCCCCAAAGAAGCCACCTGTAACAGTTCCACAAAACCAACCTTCAACCTCAAATATCCCATCAACATCTAAGACATTGGTAGTGTCTGATTCAATGGATTACAATATTGTTGATGACATGAAAAGGACTAAGGCAAACATTACCATGTTTGAACTTAGTAAATTGAAACATCAGCAAAAATTGCTTCTCAAAGAATTAAATGTTGTTCCTACTTCACCCCTTCCCAGTGTTAAAGCTACAAATGATACAGGTCAACCACCTTCTGGTATGGTCGAAGCTACTGATGCAGTTCTGATAGGAGATAGATCAAATTCTCATACTCCACCTTTCCTTCTAACCTACGAGATCTACAATAGAAACCTGCACAACTGTTTGATTGACTTAGGGGCATCCTCTAATATAATGCCAGCTTCAGTTTGTTCCAAACTGAACATTGAACCCCAAAAGTCCGCTATTCATATTGTGCAGTTGGACAGGAATAAAGTACAGGTTTTAGGGGAAATCAACTTAGTAACTATCAGGCTATCAGCTGATCCTAGAGTAGTGCAAAGAATTGATATCTTAATCGTTGATATACCTGAATTTTATGGTTTGATCTTGAGTAGGGATTGGTCTGAAAAACTCCATGGGTATATTTCTACCGTTTGGTCCCATATGTGGCTTCCCTATAAGGGTAATCCAAATCAAATAAAAATCGATCGGGAGAAACACATGACCCATACAGTTACAGAATTTGAACAAGAAAACCAACCAATAGCATTTAATAACAACATTTTGGGGAATTATTCATCAGAGTCATTCTTTGGCAACTTCACTGCCCAACCATCTCCTTTCTCAGTAAACAATTCCACATCTCAGATCGAAAATTATTCACAAACAGATAGGTCAAGATGTTTTAATGATACTGAGGAAACTGTAAATAAAATTGTTAATACTTCTTTATTTTGGTCATTATATTTCGATGGGTCCAAGTCTAGCGAGGGCTCAGGAGCAGGATGTATTTTGATTAGCCCACAGGGAGAAAAAACAATGCTGTCCTGTAGGCTAGAGTTTGAATGCACGAATAATACAGCTGAGTACGAAGCCTTAGTCCAAGGACTATATAAAGCGATTGGCCTCAAGGTCCAATATCTGAAAGTGTTTGGAGATTTTGAATTTTTTTTTTTAAAGTTGTGGTTCACGGTCACTTAGTGGCCGCTACATCCACAGTAGAGAAGCGGGGCAGTTCCACCCGAAGGGATCTGCCCGTCGGCCATAACAGGCCTAACCCCGAGGGCGTCGAGGAGATTTGACCCAGTGACCTCCCAACTGGGAAAGTGCTTAGCAATGGGAACTCGACCATTTGAGCTATCCCTTGGGGCTAATTCTGAAATTATTATTAAACAGGTAAGGAATACAATTCATTGTCTTTCTAGCCATCTCAAACATTATCAGTTGCTGGTACAGGAACTCACCTCCCACTTTTCGGCATTCAATATTTCTTCCATTCCCAGGTCTCAAAATTCAGCAGCCGACCTGCTAGCCAATGTTGCTTCCAAGCTCCTACCTTCCGAAGATTATAGCCCAGATAGATTTTCAGTAGAATTACTTTTTAGGCCATCGATTCCTGACAATATCACTAATTGGAGAGTATTCAACCACGATGAAGACATTTTATAGTTTTTAACTTCCGAAAAGTCCTATGATGATCAAATCATTAAGGAAAATGAGCATGACCTTCAAATGAGAGGTAAACACGAGGAAAATTCAATCCCAAAGCCTGTGGTGAAGCTTGAGGATCTTTATGATATTAAAGACAGGTTTAAACCTATGACCAATACAAAGCTCCAAAGTTCTACCTTAAGGTTTGAATTGATAAACCTTGGCACTGAGCAAACTCCTCAAAACATTAATTTAGGATTAGGACTTTCCGTGGAAGAGAAGGAAGCATTCATTAGATTGTTACGGAAAAATAAACATGTTTTTGCTTGGAAATATGACGATTTAAAGACATATGATACATCCATCATCCAGCATACCATTCCAATGCTTCCCAAACAGAAACCAATTCAGCAGAAGTTGAGAAAAATACATCCGAACTTAGAGAGTCAAATAAAATCAGAACTCAATAAACTCTTGAAAGCTAAGATTATTTTTCCCGTTCGGCACTCAAACTGGGTCTCCAATATGGTGCTAGTCAGAAATAAAAATGGCGACATCAGGATTTGTATAGATTTCAGAAATTTGAATAAGGTGAGCCTAAAAGATAATTTCCCATTACCTACTATGGAGCAGATACTCCAATCAGTGGCAGGTTCTGAGTTAATGTCCTTTTTAGACGGTTTTTCAGGATATAACCAAGTTTTGGTCCATCCTGATGACCGACTCAAAACCACATTCAGAACAAAATGGGGAACATATGCGTATCAGAAAATGCCTTTCGGACTTATTAATGTAGGAGCCATGTTCCAAAGAGCGATGGATATAGCTTTTAAAGGGTTGATTAACAAAACAGTAGTCGTCTACTTAGACGATATTACTGTATTTTCTAAAAAGAAATCCAATCATTTGCATGATTTAAATCAAATATTTCAACGCTGCAAAAGGTATGGTATTTCACTTAACCCTAAAAAATCCTTCTTTTCTCTTGACCAAGGAAAGCTCTTAGGCTTTATTGTTTCTAAAGATGGCATTTATATTGATCTGAACAGGATCAAAGAAATCTCTGAAATCCCTTTCCCTCATAATAAAAAATCCATGCAGTCATTTTTAGGCCAAATCAATTTTGTCAAAAGATTCGTTCCAGAATTTTCTCAAATCATTTTGCCACTTCAAACTATGATTAAGAAAAATTCAGTCCTTAGATGGGGATCAACAGAAAAGGAAGCGTTTGATTTAATCAAACAATCAATAACTTAATGCCCCCGCTTTAAATACTCCTAATTTTTCTAATCATTTCACATTGTATACTATCGCATCCAATTTGTCTTATGCAGTAGTACTCACACAGATTAACAATCACAATTTGGAAGCACCCATTTCATTCTATAGTTCAAATCTTCAGGGTGCTGAATTGAATTACTCCGAAGTAGAAAAACAAGCCTTTGCTGTATATAAAGCTGTCAAACATTACAGACCCTTCCTTTTAAAAGCCCATACAAAAGTTATAGTTCCTTTCCCTACAGTAAGGCAACTATTAATCCAAATGGAATTAGGTGAAAAAAGGGCAAATTGGGTTACAACACTTCAAGAATATGACTTAGAAATTAAGCCAGCAAAGATTGTTAGAGGCCAAGGTTTTTGCAGGTTATTGGCAGGAGCATCCAACATTCCAGAATCAGGTGATACAGATCAAACCGAAGAAATCAACCAGATAAGTATTACTGATTCTGAATCACAATATGCTGACTTAATCTTTTATTTGAAAAATGGATATGCACCTCCTAACCTGTCTTACAAAAACAAAAGGGCCATTAGATTAAAAGCAAAAAATTTCACAATTATTGATGATGTGCTTTTTAGGCAAAATTATGATTCAATCTTATTAAGATGCCTAGAAAAACCTGAAGCACAAAAGGTTTTGCAGGAATTACATGATGGACCAGTAGGAGGACATTTTGGAGCTGATACAACAACCCACAAAATCATTCATGCTGGATATTATTGGCCCACTCTGTTTAGAGATGCTCATGAATATGTAAGGAAATGCCGAAATTGTGAAACTTCTAGTGGAAGACAAAGAAAACCAGCTTTCCCTTTGCAACCAGTCAACATTGAACAACCATTTGAGCAATGGGGATTGGACATCATTGGAGAAATTACTCCACATTCTTCCAAACAGCATAAGTATATCCTTACCGCTACTGATTATTTTACTAAGTGGGTTGAAGCAATTCCTTTAAAGACAAAAAATTCTGAGGCAATTATTGAATTCATAGATCAATTCATCATTACCAGGTTTGGTGTCCCAAATGCTCTTGTTTTTGATAATGCATCTTATTTCTCAGGCAATGCTATGTTTGATTTCGCTATTAAAAGAGGATTTAAATTGAAATATTCTGCTAATTACTATCCCCAGGGTAATGGTTTAGCAGAATCTACAAATAAAAATCTGATTAAAATTATTAAGCGAACTATCGAACAGAATCATAAAAAATGGCACAAATCCTTAATATTTGCACTATGGGCTGATAGGATAACGCAGAAGGCTTCCATAGGTTCTTCCCCATTTAATCTTGTGTATGGAAAAGAAGCAGTGCTACCAACAAATCTTGTCCTTCCTTCTCTAGCCCTAGTTCAGTTTATTGAGGAAAGCCCTTCTTCTTCTATTCAACTTAGACATGATCAAATTCTAAAATTAGAAGAGGAGAGCGAAAAAGCCAAGGTTGTTCATGCAAAACATCAGCAAATCATCAAGTCATCCTTTGATTCAGTCTCATCCGGTTCAAAACAATTTCAAGTCGGTGATTTAGTTCTAAAATGGGACAAAGCCCATGAAGACAAGGGAAAACACACTAAGTTCCAGAAGATGTGGCTTGGGCCATTTCAGATCTGTGAGAAGATAGGCCATTTGATCTTCATATTACAAGATTTATCAGGTTTGAGAGATTCTCCCTGTTAATGGCCTTATCTTAAAAAAATTCTTCAATTGAGGAGGTAACCCCTTCGCCTTTTTAATAGAATTTTGTAGTTTGTAGGACCATTAGCAAATAAAGTTTTGAGGTATCTTCCATTGACCTTTGTTGTACTTAAAAGTTGCTCAAAACAAGTAGGGTTGATATTTACTTTTAAAATAATAGAAGTCTTAAACGAAAGGGATAATTTCTAGGAAACTAGGTATAATTGCATTCTGAAACCACACTTCAATTTTTGTGAACGCTTCTCAAAGTTTAGAAATATTGTAAATCATTTTATGTTTTCAGATTGGTCATAAAAAAGGTTATCAATATCAAAATAGAAACTAATCCAAATTCAGCATCTGTAACTCTTACCTTGTCATCCATTTACTCTTAAGGAGAAAATTTTCCATCCCATTCACCAAAGCTTATGATTACTCAGAGTGTAATTCTAAAATATTTGATATAAAAGATAAGAGGTCTTATTACAAGCCCGCTTACCATGATCATAGGGAAATAGTTTAACTGACATTACCAATACTGCATACCAAAATAGGGTAATGGCTTAGAGTTATAAGACAAGGGGTCTCATCACGAGCCAGCTTATTCGGTTAAATTACTACCAGTGAATGGCATTGTCACTCAGCTGGTCACCAAACTAGGACAATGGCTTTTTATCTTACAAAATAACAGAAAAGTAGAAAAGAAATGCAAGACCAAAAGCATGTTTTGAATTCATTCTGTTAATCATACTCTGAAATGAATGGGACAATGGAAAATAACATGGTTAAAAGGTATCCCTGTCGAAACTATGAACGTTTGCTGGTAGCAGAGGCTCTACCTATGACAAAGGAGTCAATTCTAAAAGCTGATTTGCAAAAGTTTTATGTTTTATCATTATCAACCAATAGAGGCCAATTTAAAACTTAGAATGTATTTAATTTTAAACAAGAAAGGAAATTAGCAAAGATAGTTTCATTTTATTTGGAATGCATATATACCTAGTTATATTAGAATTTTCCCCTTTGATGAGATTTCTATTTTGAAAAAGTTTAAGTATTTCCGTACTTTTCAGAGATAACTGTTTCTTCTAGCGAATCGCCAATTGTTGTGCTCTACAACAACCCCCCATTTCATATCATTTTTGTTCTCAAAACTATAATATGAAATGGGTCCCTTTTTATTTTAATTGGTATCAACTTTGTATTATTCAAAAAGGTCCGAAAACAAAATGAAAACATTACAAAACCTTTTTGATAAACCAATTATTTGGTCTTATAATATAAATGATTAATCTTTTATCATTGCGATAAAGCGATCGCAAGATTGCATGTCGCAATGACAAAGGATGTATAACTTAAAAACCCATTGGTTTTCTCCGACGCGACAACACGCAATAGGCTATCGGATATCGGCAATAATAAGTTACCATAACAAAAGTGCCTTTCGCTCTGATGCGATGCGATATCGCTATCGGCGATCGGGGATGTACCATGCATGCTTTTCAAAGTGCTCAGTTAATACTCTCGATGCGATGCGATATCGCTATCCGCAATCGGGGATTCCAAAAGGAACCAATATAACGATTTAAGTTTTCCCCCGACGCCCGATTGCGATAAAGCCAAAAGCACGAATTTCAAAGAATTCTTAAAGCAGGGATATTACGATTAATTCATATTAAAGGCCTTATCTTCCAAACAGTGATTCACCCGCGCTTAACCGCCAAAACATCCAAGGCACGCTTAAACAAATCATTTGGCCAATAAACGATATGATGGGCATTTAAAGGATTGGCAGGTTTTAACGACCATTTAATGAAATAGTAAGCCTAAAAATCTTTTCACAGATTCTATCTGCAGCCACTTTAAGTTAATCCTTCATTGTGCATTGATCAATATATCGCACTCATATTTGGTTTGCGCTACCAATTCTCTGTATTACGTTCATTTTCACTCCTGTGCAAAACTCTTCCGAAGTAATAGATTCAAGCAAAATGGGGAAGAATTCTAAGAAAACTACAATCGCTTCCGCTTCGCTAGCCACAGGACAACTCATCGCTAATCCAGGAACTAAAAGAAAAGGATTGATATCCGATACTACATGTCTAGGACTTGGCAGAACTACTTGGCAAAGTACCTATAATTTGATTGAGGCCGAAGAACCAGAGGTGACAACAGTACAAGCCACAGTAGATACCAATCGAAAATATGATGCTACTTTAAAGGACTTAGCCGACTCTTTCCTTCATTGGATAGCAGCTCGGGAAGAAATTCTCCCATATATGGATGTAGTGAGGTGGGCAATTGAGGAAATCCCAATCATAGACAGAACCTTCTGCACCAGAGATGGGAGAATCTTCGGTTCATTTCAGTCTAATGATTTGAGGCAAATGTATCATTTGCCTATGCCAGAGAAGAAGTACAACAAGGAATTTCTGGAGAAATTCCGAAATGAGAACGAAATTGAATCCAAACCCATTCGGGATTGGAGGCAAAATTCGGCAAAACATAAGCATGAATCTTCGGGTAAGTACTCTGTTGATTCTCTATGTTCTCCTTATTGTTATGCTGGGATAATGATGTGTAGATTGTGGGGGTTGCACGATTCCGCTAATTTCACTATAGAAATGGTTCCCTTGATGGAAGCGGCATGTAATAGTGAAATAATGGATTGGGAAACTATACTGTTAGATAAGCTAGCAACCGCAGTTCTTGATTTTAGAAGCAAAACCCGCGTCACTGAAAGGCTTATTCCCCCATTCTACTATAGTGCTTATATACTAGACACCCTGTGTTTTAATTCTGAATTTCCCGTGCTCGGCTGGAGGTGGACTTCACAAGACCCCATGCCCATTCACATATACCATCAGAAATTGTGGAAAACTTCCTATAAGCACCATTTATACCAAGTCTGCAATGGATTTATGTTACCCATTCATTATTCTATTTTTGATAAACCTACTCCTAAGATTTCCTACCAAGCAGGGATTGATTTGACATCAATAGGAAGATGGTTCGGAGAGGAAAAATTTACTGATATAAGAATTTTCGGCAGCCAAGCCAAACCTCATGCCCTTCCTTTGTACATACCTGATAAACTGCTGGCGAGGGAAATAGCCTATCAGATTATCTTCGAAGGAGTTACACAAACTCTAAAGAAAAATAAGAAGCAGGTCTGGCCCTCTTTTCCTCTGAGATGTGGTGTCTACACTTTGCATGATTTCAAACATGCAGAGAAAGAATCTGAAAAGATGAAGTCATTAACTCTACCAACTCTCCCTAATAGGTGATTTGATCCAAACAAAGTCGCCTATAATGCACTTGAACAGGACAAATTGACAAAGTTTGATCATAAAGAAGATAAGTTTGATGACCTGTTCTCCTCAGCTGAGTCGATGTCCCAAGTTAAATCGCTGGCCAGAATGGAATACAAAGATGAAGGGTTAGTTGAATTCAACAGACTTAGAGAACAGAGGTTGCAAAATCTACCTCTAGATCTGTTAGCAACAACCCCAACAACAGAATCAAGCGAGCTTGAACAACGACTTAATAAGGAACCTCCTGTTACATCAAAAGAACAGGAGGAAGTGCCTATGAAAAGACAAGAGGAAACCCAGACGAAAGAGTAGGAACAAAGCAACATAGAGGTGAATGTTAATACTCAAATTGAACCGAAATTTCTCCAGGAATGGCAGCAATTCGATTCAATTATCAGTAATCTTAAATGCTCTAAAGATGCCAAGACATCAAAATCGGCAGACACACAGGAGACCACTTCAAAACAGGTTCCAAGTGGAACCAGCGGCCTACCCAGTTCGAAAGAAGTAGAGATAATCCCAAAGGATCCCTCCGATCAGATTATTTTGCAAATAGAAGAAATTCCTCCCTTAGATGTCTTCTATTTCCCAAGACACAAAGCTGTGGTAAAACGACAGAGGAAGAGGAGAAGGACTGATCAACCTTCTCTGTTCCCAAAACAAACAGTGACGGGCAACGTGGTTTGGAAGGAGGAATTTGACCCCTCTGATGACCTAACTAAACTATCACAATATGCTGGAGCTTATTCGGCAGCAACAATAGATAAGGCATCAGAGGTTAGTATTTTATTAAAAACAAAAGACCAGGAGATCTTTTCACTGCAAGCACAACTATCAGAAGCATAGCAGAAGGCGGAGCAAGCAGAACGGCAATTGTTAACACAACAACAAATAAATAATCAATTAACTAAACAATTGCAGGAAGAGAAACAGAGGATTGATCACAGTGCAGTCCAAAAGCAGAAAGAGCTGTCTGAGGCATTGGCACAACTGAAAGCAGCGAATGAACAAATACTGAATTCAAAAGATGAGAAGATTGCTCAACTATCAACCTAGCTAGAGAAAACAAAGAATCTTCCACAGATAGCTGAATTGAAAGTAGAGGCATTACAGATAAACAAGGAATTGATAACACATATAAAGCTTTTATGTCAACAAATCGCCCAGGCGGAACCGTTATGCGATTTGACGACATCAATAAGTGAAAAATAAGAAAAAGCTAGAACAGACTTGGATCAAGCCGATGAAACATTAACTAATTTTCTTGAGTGGCAAGATACCGATCAGGGACAGGCGGCTAATTTACCAAAGATTTTAGAATCACATAAGGAGATATTATTTACAGAATGGCAGTCCCAGTTAATGAAAGCAGAGAGAGCAATTTCAAGATGAAAATCAACCACAAGTAATTTGGTTGAATTGGTTAATAATACTCTCTACTTGTCTAACATGATTTCCCAATGTACTCCAGGTAAATTGACAGCGGCGAAAACATTGGAGCAGTCATGTTATCCGGAACTAGAGAAAAATGGGAGATTAATCGCAGGAATTAACAGTTTGACATGGGACACCTATTGGTTCTTCTTAGTCAAACCACACAGCTAGAGAGCCGCCCTCAAATGCCTTACAGATGCAATCGGGTATATCATTCCCGATATTCAGGATGCCACCTATGCCGCCCAACTCAATTCTCGCCTCAACAGACCACCCGAAGTGGAGCCAATGCTTGCGATATGTCAGCTCAGGTTTAAAGGCAAACAGCCTAAATGATGATTCATGTCGCCGACTGCCAGATTGCTGTGAAGGAGATATTCAAGATCAATTGATACCAATTAAGTAGGATTTCAGTTTCATAGATAGTTAGCTTAATTAAGTATTTATAGACCCTTTCATTGTATTTGGAAAGGGTCATAAGTTTTGTATATGACTTAAAACCTGAAGTTGCACTATTGTACTTCAGGTATATTCTTTTATAAAACTGGACCAATTATTCTGATTTTGACAAAGAAGCTTTTATGCGAATGTGCACTACTGTCTTTGTTTGAAAGTATTTCTGCGTTGGAAGAAGAATTTCAAATAGCGATTGATATTGGGAGTGATTAGCAGCTCATATGGTACTATTATCTATGTCTGAATTCATTCTTTTTATATGAATTGTCATTTGATCGCTTTTGCTATTATCGGATATATGTATGTGTTTTAACATCATTCTTTATTCTTTCCACTATTGGATGTTTACAGTATGCTTTTCTTCTGATCATATATGTATCGATGATATAAATGATAAGTGTAGCAATATTGTGTTAATCACTTTGTTTAACTATTTAAACAAAGTAATCCTTGAATGAATGAATGTCCATGTTTATTAGATAGAGTCATCTATATGCCTGTCAATAGACATAGATCATCAAGCGCTACATTTCAAAGTACAATAGTTCCCGGGATTAGTAATAGCTCTTTTATTTTGCTGATAGATTAATTTATTCGCCTATCATTAGATTAGATAATCAATCATTCATCCACCCCTCTTATTCATTACTGGGAAACTGGTCCCATTATCCCCAGTCCGAGCCACCATTCCAAACGGAAAAGGAGCTGTATTAAGGTCCGAACCGGGTGGTTATCCCCCAATGTTGATACAACGATTTTCGGGGCATCAACAGTATGGTAAATAAACAAAACCTCTTTTTATATTTAGTCCATAACCCTCTTTCTATTTAAGAAGGCTCAAAAAAGAGGTTTTATTTAAGTGAATCCTATGGGCCAAATACCATATTTATAAAAGAGGTATGGTAAATTAATAAGAATATAAATAAATGAGAAGTATGGTAAATAAATAAAACATTTTTTTATATTTACTCCATAAGTCACCTTTAAAGTGGAGATATGGTAAATAAATAAAACCTCTTTTATACTTACTCCAAAGGTATGGTAAATAAATAAAAATAAAAATAAAGTGGAGGTATGGTAAATAAATAAAACCTCTTTTTATATTTAGTCTGTAACCCTCTTTCTACTTAAGAAGGCTAAAAAAAGAGGTTTATTTAAGTGAATCCTATGGGCCAAATACCATATTTATAAAAGAGGTATGGTAAATTAATAAAAATATAAATAAACGAGAGGTATGGTAAATATATAAAACACTTTTATATATATTTACTCCATAAGTCACCTTATATTTATGAACACTCAAAAAACCTGTTATATTTAGGTGAAGCCCATGGGCCAAATTCAATGGGCCAAATTATCATTAATACCATGCAAAAGAAATTCTTAACCCTAATATTAGTATTAATAAAAATAAATATGGCACATGGTATTGACCCATGGTATTCACGTAGAATGTAGCCTATTTAAAGGGGGAATTAAACCAGGATAGATCCATCTTTACTCTGGATCTACTAAGCGCCGAGAGGGACCAAATATTGTGATATGCAAACTAGCATAGAGTGAAAAAATATTTGATCCCTCTCGAGGCTTGGTAGATCTAAGAGTAAAAATGGATCTTGTAATTTAATGTCACTTAAACATTTTAACTTGGTTAAAATAAAAATAAAAAATAAAAATCAACTATTAATTTTATTAATTTTATAAATTACTAGTAGTTTTTAAGCTCCAGGTTTATGATAACCCATGGTAATACCATGGTATTCATGTGAGCATAGACTATTTAAAGGGAAAATTCTATCAGCTTAGATCCATCTTAATTCCAGGTCTACGAAGTGCTCAGAAGGATAAATAGATTTCATCCCTCTAAGAGTGGTAGATGTGGAGTTAAGATGGACATAGGTTGGTTTTTATGATAATGAAGATATTAAATAGACTTAGGAAATTATATTGTAAAAAACATCTTAAGGTGATTGGTTAAAGCTACATTTAGTCACTTCACAAAATTTAGTAAAAAAAACCAATATCTCCATTAATATTGGTTTTTCACAAAAAAAAATTCAAAACATTGAAATCTTATCACTCTTTCCGCATCATCCTAGCAGAAGAGAGATAGTCCCTGCCCAGATTTCCCACCATTTTTAAAACGTTCTCAATATGGTATCTTCATGAAAAAGTTAAGTTACTGATGTTCGATTAGTTGTTTGAAAAATTTCCGCATCATCCTCGCAGAAGAGAGATAGTCCCTGCCTAGATTTCCCACCATTTTTCAAACGTTCTCAATGTGGTATCTTCATGAAAAAGTTAAGTTACTGATGTTCGATTAGTTGTTTGAAAAATATGTTGGTTTGTACAACCTTCCATCTTCTTTGTTATTCTTAGTTTGTCGTAATGATTTTTATGGGTTGGGCCACTGCACCATATTGTCCTAAAAGGCGGTGATTGTGCACCAAAAAGGAAATTAATCCACATGTTAAAATGTTGTTAAAAAATGCAAGATGTATGAAGGTAGTGAATTATGTTAATAAGCAATTTAGATTGGGAGAGAGGTAATTAAATTTTATTATTTAATTGAAGATTTCCAATTAAAATAATAATAAATCTACATTTATATATTGATTGGAAGGATTCTGACAACGGTCACTTCTTTCCATTAGATCCCCTTCAGGCCTTTGGGATACTTACTACTTTCTTATATTATATAGTTGGGGCTTTCTACTTGTTGGCTTGTTGGGGTAAACAAACTTGATGTATTTTTTATATATTTTTTAATCTCGCAGTTGGAGTCTATGGAATAAGAAAGAAATTTGATAGCTTGACAAAAGTGGTAGAAAAAAGATTAATCTCTCATACCTTGATAGAACTGGTGGTCAAGATCAACACCTACAAGAAATTTGTTATGGAATATTATCAAAACTAATATAAGGATATGAAAGAGTGTACAGTAAAAACCTTGACAAGCACATAAATTTGTTGTAGAATATTATCAAAACTAATAGAAGGATATGAAAGAGTGTACAGTAAGAACTTTGATAAACATGGCCACTAAAACTTGCAACATTGTTTGTAGGAAGAGAAAATTATGTTTCTTTTTTCCAAACATGTATGTTAGTATATTACAGTTTAATGAATATGTTTTCCTATTATCATATATGGCTCCATAATTTAACAAAACATTTGCCAAGACCTCACAATGTTTTATTATTCAGAGAAATATTTGCCAAGATCTTACAAGATTTTATAATTCAATGAAAGATTCGCTATGAATTTACAAGATAATATAATCTAGTGAGAGATTCGCCAAAAAAATTATATATACATATTATATTATTGATAAAATCGTCTCCCATTTTTCCTATGTATCATGGGGATTCGCCCATTTATTATACATATAAATTTAGGGTGGTTCTTAAAATTTTCCCTGGCTACTATAGGGGGAGGCAAGTTGATGAATATGACCTTATCAACCATATATTACAGAATCAACCTCCCACTTCCATGAAAGTTGGTGAACTAATAAAGGAATCCAAGAGTAATCCTTGGACAAATTTGTGCTTTGTTGACTCTAGCTTAGAAAAGGCACGAGGTGCTTGTCGGGTGTGGCAACCAATCCGGTGGGTGTATGGAAAGGACAAAGGATAACAGAAAAAGAAAAGGACCCATGAAAGGACAAGTATTGGTATTTTATTTCAGTTTCAATTATACATGTGATCTATGATTCTGGTTTATGATGATTGTATGTGATTCATGATTCTTGATTTATGATTGTTGAGTTTGGGCTAAGTAGATGTGATATGTTTATACATGATTATTTGGTCAAGATACTAGTGTTACTTGTTGTAATATGAAGTGAACAGGATTGCAAGTGTACCTTATTGATAGGCCATTGATGAGGTATGATTTGAATTTATTTCAATTCATTTTGATTCTAATGGAAATTCCATGCCTAGTACAGGAGAGCATGAAATTCCTGGTTGGGTGGTTGAAACTAACTGCAAGCATTAGTAGCAAAAACAAAAGGAATTGGAAGAGGAAGCAGTATGTTAGTAAATCACTTCAGGAACAAGGTCATTGTGGGACACAGGTTACCAACAGTGTCCATTTATTTCCATGAGCATACTATGACTGGTATGATGATTTTGAGGAAGGGATATGCCTTGGTTTTTGGACCTTCCGATGCGAGGAAACCTTTCCAAGGGATGGATCGCCCGAGATAGGGGATGCCAGGAAACTTAGAAGGTGAGTGACTGCATGGAAGGGGTGAACATATTTTCCAAGGGACTATGTAGCAAAGAAGGGAAGGCCAGGAATAGATTTGTTTTGGTCATTAGCATTTCTAGATGGAATCAGATGCACAATGGAGAGTGCCCTGGAATAATGATCTGGTAACTGTTCACTAAGAGGAAAAATGGCATAGGATTGTTGCACTGGACATTATATGCATATTTGATTTTGATTCTTGACTTCCTAGGAAGGAGGTGAATCCTGGTATTACTTTGAGGGTGGAGGTTTGAGACTCTGGATTTCGTTGTTGCGGATGAAGGCATCATATCCTTTTATTTCCTAGTTTGAGTAAATGTGCATATATGTACATGTGTATATCATTGTAAATATTCTATCGAGCTGGATTTTTAAATCTCCATAAACAATATGGTTATTTGTTGATTGAAGAAAATGTGCATAAGTATATGTGGTTACTATTATAAATATTATAATGAGTTGTGTTATAAAGCTTCAGTACACAAAATGGTTTTCATGTTTTTAGCATAGCTCATTGTAAACACTGTAATGAGCTAATTTATAAAGCTCCATGGGCATTATGTTTTTCTTTTCAACGGTCTTGTTGGTTGAAGGTGTCATTGAACACCAAGGACATATTTCTCCCAAGGGGGAGGGTTCTGTACAAGCCCTGAGTCAAAAACCCATGTAATAAAGTTAATAACAGAAAAAAAATATAAGACCAAGGTCATGGGACACGTGTTCGAAGTTGAATGTTGGGTAAAACATCCTAGTGGATGATCATTTTGGTTATTATAGCTAAAGGAAATTGGAAAAGGCAAAGGCAAAGGCAATTCAAAAGGAAAAGAAGCATTAATTGGCATCTTATTTATGAAAATAACGGAAATTAGGAGAAAATGAAGGTGAAAGGTACAAGTTTCATGTGAGGAGGAAATAGAAGGAAAATAATGGGAAATTGAAGAAATTAGAGGCCTCATTAATAAAAAGGCTTCTGAGGATCAGTTGGTAATATTTTTTCAGTTCAATTTTGGAGCCCTCTCTCTATTCTCTCTCTCTTGCACTCTTGGACACTTAGAGCATTCTTGGAGCACTCTAGCATTGGATCAAGAAAGGAAATGGAAGGGCAAGGAAGGAAAGGGGAATATCAAGCAAGGAAGAGCGGGATCAAGTGACTACAACAAGATTATTTGCAGGTATCGATTTTCATGTGTGGTTTCCTAGCTAGATTTGGCATGTATGGTACATGCATGTGTCTATTTGGTTCTCTTTCTGTCATTGGCATGGGATTTTCAAGGTGTGACAATGATTTTCAGCCTTGCCTTGCCATTTCTGGATAACCATGGTGTGATGGGTTCTCTTGTATTTGGTTAAGCTAGATTGTTGGATGATTTCGAAACTGAGTGAGATGGTATCTAAAGGATAACACAAGGCCTAAGAATCCTTGGACTAGAGAAGGTGGGATTTTGGTAGGCTGGATTTTGTATACCTCGGTGGGCCTAGGAATCCTCAATTGGTGAATGGAGGGATATAAGATAAATCCTAGAGGTGTGTGCCCTCGATCTGGCCTAGGAATCCTCGACCTATGAATGGTGAGATATACGGTAAATCCTGGAGGGTGGAGTTTCTATTAGGCATAGGAATCCTTGACCGGTGAATGGCGGGATACACGGTAAAGCCAAGAGACTAGGAGGCAGACAAATTCTTCATGGTGCAGGTGGAGAAATTTGGTGGCATCCATGTTTATTTAGGGCCTAGTCATTCAGTGAGGATTATAGTAAATCCTGAGGAAACTTGGATTGGTTTTGTTGTGAGTTCCATATTCATCCTTGGAATATGGCATGGGGGTGATTAGCTGAAAGAAAGATTTGGTTTAGCCCAATCTATAATCAGGTGGTATGTTGAAGTCCTTAGCTATGTTTGATTTTGGAAATGATAATAAGAGCTCTTTCCCTCTTGTGTTCTATGTGTAAATGTACTTGTTAATATGTGGTTTTATGGTTGTGTTATCCTTGTTATTATGTTTGTTACATGTTGATTATAAGCATGATTTATGACAGACTTTGGTTATGGCTCTCATCATGTTTTGATTAGTAAATGAATGAATGATGAATGTCTGAACTAATAGATGTTATTGCAACTACTCACCAACTATTATGAGAAGGCACTAGACCTTCTTGGTCATTTTTAGATAAGTATCAGACCCCTATATTCAGATGTTTATTTATGACCTGTAGATTTCATGTTCATGATATGTTTGATGAAATGCCTGTCTTGGCTAGGCCTTGTTAGGTCAAGTTATTGTCTAAGATTTGTATGGAAGGAATATTCCTTGTGTCATTCATGGTTCTCGAAAGTTTCATTAAGTTCTGGGCAAAGGTATGGATCCTCGCCTAAAAAGTTTTCTTAAATCCCACAGCCACAGTTACAGAATTGGGTGAAAAAGACTACAATCTATCCCTTGTAGGCATCATACTTGTGACTTGAGGGTTTTAGTTGAAATCAGGTAGTGTTGTGTTAGAGTTTGGGAGATCCCGACACTGAAAAATGAGGTTTAATTTAGGGGCTGGGCACCTGGAAAGGTGGTTTAGCCCTTGGGGGTCCTATAGCACCTAATAGGGAAGTCATTAATGGTTTTGGTTTGTCAATTCCACTTCCTTAAGGTGATCTAAGAGGTTGAATCATATCATAGTAACTCTTCATCACATGTTTACCCTAGTAGGTTGGTAAGTTGGGTAAATGTGGGAGGAGGGTGTTACAATTCAATCCCAAAGTATTAGCCCTTGAAGAAATGAGAAATGTAGACAAAATGAGTATGGATGTACTTCATGGAACACTTTCAACATATGAGCTAAGGATAAAGGAGGACAAATCACGAATCAAGGAAGTAGCATTCCAAGTAGCAAAAGAAGATAAAAATAATGAGAATGAAGCAGACTCTAACTCTAATGAAGAATAAGCCAAGTTTGTTTGGAAGCTAAAGAGAGGAACCGACAAGTTCAAAGGTAAGCTCCCTTTCAAGTGCTTTGAATGTGGAAGGATAGCACATTGTGCTTGTAAATTTCCTTATGCTAAAATTAATGATAGTGGTGAAGAGCCAAGATTCAAGTTTGAGAATAAAAAGGAGAAGAAATCCAACAAGAAGAAGAATTTCTCCTCATAGGAAGAAATTTAATATGAAATCAATGAAAGTGTAAACTGGTGATGAAAGAGGTGAAATATTTTTATATCATTAAAATAGAAGAACCTGAAGCATAAATATATTGTGAAGGAGAACTTATAATTGAAATGAAGGAAATAAAGACCCTTAGAAAGAGGGAAGGACAATTAATGTATAAACTCCAAGATAAAGAATTGAGTGAGGAGACCATTCTTTCTCTCAAGGTTGAGCTAGAAGAAGATAAAAGGATAAAGGAAGTTTTGTCAGAACAACTACATAAGAAAGAACAATTGCGTAAAATATTAGAAGAAGAAGTTATACTTTTGAAAGAATAATTGGAGCAGCTCAAATACAACTAAAGATTCAGAAAGGGATTGAATCTCTATATCACATTCTTAGCATGTAAAGTTATCCTCTCATTAAAATAGGTTTTGGTTATCAGGAAGGTGTGAGGCATCCAAAAACAAAGGTCTCCCAAGCACATCAAATGAATATCATCCCAAGAAGCTCGATTGAACATTCATTGCATCTAACAACAACTCCCTTGAAGATCCTAAGCAAATGATGAATCAACCCAAGTGTATTCATTTCAATGATTCTTAGGATGATTCCAGGAAGAAACAAGGTACATTCAATTCACAAAAGGAAATAAAATAGAATGAAGGGAACCTCCCATGCAAAAGAATCATCATAAAGGATTTACAAGCAATAATGAAGCAGTTGTTGGAAATTGATGAATGAATGAGGCTCCTTCAAGGAAAAATTCATAAGATAAATATCACCTTATACCTCTAACTATCAAAATAAGTTCTTTTGTTATTATTTTTCCTGTATAAAATTTGGGTACAAAGAACAAGATTGGAGAGCCTATGATATTATCAGATATAGAGGATATGATGAGGTGCCTAGGTTGAGGCATATGAATCAAGTTAGAAGAACACATCATCCATTCAAAAACATTGAAGCCCAATATTGTGTGTTATATATGTCATAATGAAGGATACACAACATGTGATTGCAGACTCAAAAGAGAGGCACTTTCCTTTAATTTAAAAAGAAACATTATGAGATGGAGGATGAGATGAGAAGAACCAACGTTAGATATGGCCCCTTGGATCTAAACCTTTGATGAAGGCTTATTCAATATTATAACTCATTGAATTAAAAATTGAAGAAGAAATTCTATGAAGGTTGACTCATCACTTTGATATGAGGATGATACATGGAAAGTGACAGGGGAAGGTTCCATTTTCATCATGAATTGATATAAAGTAGTATAAGAACATATGATGATATAGATATTAGCAAATGATAGTAGGAATATACAAGTAAAGAAATTATGTAGGTTCCCTATTAAGGATAGGACAAATCAAAGTATCAAATGGGAGGGATAAAAAACATAGTCTCAAAGGAAGACTCCATAGGTTTACAAAAAAATATGGGAAAGCAACATAGTCTCAAGAGGAGACTCTATAAAAAAATACATGAACAATTGAAGAAGTATCAACAACATAGTCTTATAGGGAGACTTTATCAGGTCCAAAAGAAATGTTAGGAACAATTTGGTGAGCAGAAAAGCATTGATCTCAGGGATAGACTCTATCAAATCCACATGAATGTACAAAAATAGTTGGAGAAGCATTTGCAACATGGTCTCAATGTGATACTTTATTAGTCTCACAGGAAAGTAAAAAAATAATTAAATAAGTATTATCTCAAGGGGAAACTCTATTAGGTCCACAGGGAAACTTAGGAATAGTTTATGAGTATTGGTAGACACTTACAAGATAAAGGAAGGATGGTCACAAAAGGATACTTCATCATATCTACAAGTAAGATCAACAACTAGAGAACACATACATTGACATATATGGCCAATGTTGACTGATAGAGGAAGATAATTTTAGGGAGATTGTATCAGGTCCATAGGAAAGTTCAGGAACAATTGATGAGTATTAACAAGAACTTATAGGAAGCAGGGTCTCAGTAGTAGACTTCATTAGATCAATAGGGAAGTTCAACGGTAACTAAAGGATGTATACATTGACATACATGCCAGGTATTTATACATAGAGGAAGATAATCTCATGGAGACTACACTTATAATAGGATCAGACTCACACAAGTATGGAAGCATTGGTATGCAACCATGTATCTTTCCCATTGATGTCAAAAGGGGAGATAATGAAAAAATTGATGTTCACAGTGAGAAACATTGAGCAGGAGGAGCAAGAGATATTAAGATTCAATGATGAGTAGGAATACTGGAGGAAAGAATGTAGACATTGACAAAAGGAAGGAAAAAAGGAAGCATCTTCGCATTCAGACAAGGGAATTCCTCAACACTATATTATGGGGATTGTGATGCATGCGAAGAGGAACTTGGCCTACCACCAATGAAAAAGGGGAATATTTTTGTACATAGTGTTTTCATTGATGACAACAAGTGTCATTGATGTTAAAGTAGATATCCAAGACAATAGTAGTATCATTCATGAATCAAGGAAAGTAATAGAACAATTAGATGTCATGCATTCCCTCAACAGGCGAAGTAAAAACATGTATGAATTTTATTGAGTTTTTAACAAGGTTATCATGCCACAATGATCCTATGAATAAATTAGCTAGGTAGTCTGCATTGATACCTTTCTAACCGTATATCCCACTTTGAAAAACACCTCCTGGATGAGAATTTATGGCCATTTGAAAATCAACGCTTGAAAAGGACCAAAACTATACGAAAAAAAACCCATAAACATCAATATGTTAAATAGTGTACAACTTTCGGTGGATCCATGGCTCATTAATTAAATCCATAATGGATGGTGACTAGACATGCATGCAATTTAAAATGGTTAAATATCATGCACCTTGATCAGATTAGACAATGATTGTATGCTAACATGTGCATTAGTTAACCAGGAGTGGCCCTACCATAGTGGCCAATCTTGTTATGACACATGGCATAGTAAGATTGACCAGTGGTAACTCATTCCCATTATGACATGTAGCATTTTCTAGTTGGCCAAAAATGATTACATAAGAAAATGACATATCACCTTTAGGGACTGCCACATTGCAAGTCCAAATGGTAGTTTTAGGTTGGTTAAATGATTAAAAAAGTGTGACACGAGGCACCCTTCATGGGCTAACACATGGCATGATGATTTCATGTTGATGTCGTCATGTGGGTGACCATGGACCCCAGGACATGGTCACATGGCATGGTAACATGGTCTAAGATAAGGGATTGAGCATAGATTTTAAGGTCACATGGATACAATCCCATGGAGAAGTTACTCCCCAAATCATGGGTGACTCAAGTTTGAACAGAGAATGTTGAGCATGGGTTGGCCCCGAGGTCAGCTCCAAGGTTCGACCTTGAAGCCTTGGGATCACACTAGTGCAATACATATACCATGCCAAGTCTCCCATAAAACATAACATTTAACCACGAGTTCTATGATTGAAGGCCCAGGCGAAGTATGGTGACATCGTCATGGTTTCGACCCTTTGGATGCGTGTATGCTCTATATTAGTGAATGGTTATGTGAAGGGGACAATGCCCATTCTCTAGTCTTAGGTGTAGCAGTGCGAAATTGTATAACTAGTCATTGCCACAGGTCACAATAAAACATGAATGTCACTTGGTTATGTAGTATGGTTTGTTCGGGGAAATTCGTGGGTTTGAGTCTGGTCAGACTCAGTTAATTTTTTTATATAAGGGTTATTGGTGCACCAGATTTAAACATTTTTTTTGAAAAAAATAATTATTTTGTCGAGCCCATAAAGTGTTGTTTTTGTAAAATGCACCCTGAATCTATCATTGTATTTAATAATTAATTTTTGTATGGATTTTTATAGTTCTATATGGTTTTTGGAGGTTTTTGGGCTCATTTTAAGATGAAATTGAATTTTAGAAAAAGCATGATGATCAGGGTCTAGTGGTTAACTATCCTGGAGGCATAAAAGTCTTACTGATTAGAATCATTGTTATGTGTTTTGGAAAATTTTGAGCAAGTTGTAGTTGTTTTTGGGTATATGCAAATAATAGGTTCTGAGATGGGTTTTATGTAACCATATTTATGAACAGGTTGGAATAGAGTGTGGACATGGTTGGGTAGGTTGTTGACAATAATATGACAACAATATTTTTTTTAGTTTGAATATTTATATTGATTGAAGAACAATTAGATGCAGTTTGAAATATTACAAAAAGTGGTGCAAAAGAAGTTGAAGAAGGAGGTGGGTTCCTCCACTAAGGTTGGTGCCTCAATTAGGTCTAATCCTAGAGAAATTTGAAACTTTCTCATGTCTGAGGCTGGTGTCTCAATCAGGTTGTAGCCTATGGTGAATAGTTTCTTGCACATTTTTGATGTTGGTGCCTCAATTAGGTTGTAGCCTACCGCAAGTAGTTGCTTGCATATATTGGGGGTGGGTGCCTCCAACAAATCAGTTCCTACAAAATCTATGTAATTAATTGAAGAAGAAGAAGAGGAAGAACAAGAAAACGAATTTGTGGTTTTCTCTCTTGTGGGTTTTCACGTAAAATTTTGTGTCCTCTTATGTTGATGTGATCGCTTGTTAATGTAATATTGATGTGATGATGACTTATTGATGCATTATTCCTTTTATTGATATGATACAAAAAATTATTACATTGATACATAGTTTATCACGGATAAAAAGTTACGAAATGATAAAATTGTTGTCACACTGGTCCAGCCCCCCCAGTGTGATCCTTGGTCTAACATTAGAACTTCACTACCAGTTGTGGAACTTCAAACTAACTCTAGAATTTTGAATTTGGAAAGTGTTTTAGATATTGAATTTGAAACTCACTTAGATTTTTCTTATATTCGATACTTAATAAATACACATATTAATTCCATTCATTGCCATATAAACATGGTGATATAAAAATAAAAAATTAGAGAGTAAAATGCATCTATTTCATCAATTCAAATTCTATATATGATCTCTAAAACTCAGAAATCCACATACCTCCTTTTAGGCCTAATTTCCATTTTCTTGGCCCTCTCCTTTTCACATCTATTTGTTTTCCATGACACTAGAGATTCCAGGTTAGGGTATTAGAATCTCTTACACAACAAACTCAAATTCCACAACAAACTAATTTGTAGAGCAGAATAAACACAACAGTAAATCAATACATGCAAAAATATACAACCTTTTACAATTTTTCAACAAACCAACTTCGTTATACTATCAATCTATAATACAACAATCTTAGGCTCCCATACTAGGGATCATGGCCCTAATACAATCACTGATACAAGAATACAAGCTAGGGCTTGGAGTTAATCACTTTGACTTCCAGTCTACCCTAAACAATAAAATACTTGGCCTACTTGCTGATGGTGGCCACACACAGCCCTTTTAGTCCACATGTCCAGAACATATTTGCTGGTCCTTCTGCTCCCAATTTGTAGCAACACAAATCTACCTCTATTAATGAATCCTACTCCTTTAGGTCACTGGACATGGCTCACCAACTATTTTCCATATAGCTTATCATTATTCCATCAGTGAGTCAACACATAGGGAATTTTGTGAGTTGTTCACAACTCCGTTTGTGAACAATTCCTAGGTTGACCACCTACTGCTCCTTATGCCTCCAAGAACACAACATTTTTGGGACTTCTTCCCACTATTGTAATTAAGTGTTGCTACAATGAAGACAAACTTAGGGCATGGAGGCTTCCCACTCTCACTGTATAATTCTATATCTAACTAATGAACTAGGGATGAATACTAATCCCTCTTGGTTGCTTCCTTTGTCCCTTCAAGGATCAACCCCGAGCTTCACAATTCTACCTCTCCTAGTAGGCTTAATGTCCTTCTTAAGTCCTACACTTAGGGATGTAAGAACATATACTTACTTCCCTTCAATTAGTCATTAATATGTCCTTCTAGATTTGACCAAGCCTGAACTCTTTCCTGCATTGTATCTCATGCTCTAGATCTACCCTACTTTAGTCATCTCCTTGATTGATCTTGGGCCACCAAAACTACCCTTATCCTAGGGGTTGTAGATCTTCCCTCTAACAGTGAATATGCTGCCTCCTCGTCACTATTTCTGGGATCTACTATATTGTTGCTCCAAACCCTGAATAGCTCCATGAATCTTCCCTCTTCCCTATAATTTATCTCAAATTACCCAAATATGGGCTTCAAGTATGTCCTCATCTAGGTCCTCATCAAGATGCCACCTAATAGTGTTTTGACTCCTCAAAATCATTTTTTCTGTGCATCATACCTATTGTTGTTCAAACACATACTGAATAGTCCTTCTCCTCCTTCTATGTATGTGCCCTAACTATTGTCCACTTTTTCATTCTACTCTACGTTTTATGAGGCAATATGATACCTTATTGATGATCAAACTAACTCTTAATTTGGGTCTTGACCTTCTTAACTTATGCACAGATCTGAGAAAATTCCACAGACTTTGGGACAACACTTTAAGAATCAATATAAAACTAAAGAAACCCTTAACTAGGGCTTGCTATATCTTCTCTCTAACCATCTATTGATTTCTTCAAACAAGAAAAAACTTAGAGAAAAATATACAATTGTTTATAAACCTTATTGACAGCCCTATCACACTTAGAAATCATGACTTGAAAGACACAATTTCTACCTATTATATTCTTATCAAGGTCATGATCTTAGGGCTTCATCTAGACTGATATTTTCAACCACTTTCGAGGGTTACCTTAGTTCAAAATATTCAGTGTTTCCTCCCTTTTCATCCTTCTCTTTCTAGCACATCATCATGGGAATACTCGACCCTTATGCCTGGTTCATCATAAGCCTTTTAGCCCTCCTACCAAGCCTCTTAATTATCTTGGTCTTCCCTGTTGTAGAACAAAAATCTAAACCCTAAATCCGAGAGAGAAAACACAAGTTTCTAGCCTAGAACCACTTAAGGACACGATCCTTCTTCCTTAGATGGACACAAATATCGTACAAGGATAATATCAACCCTTTTCGACACTTGAATGAACATTCTAATCCTTGTTGTTCAACTTGGCCACCAATGAGACAAACATCCTCCTTAGGCTTTCTTCTTTCCTTATATGATCACACTTGTGAAGATCATATCTCGACCTTCTAGCAACCCACTTTGACCTCCTAGATGTGACACTCCTTTAGACTACATTTTGGCCTGCCTTATAGATAAACAAAGCTCCTTCTCATTCAATGCCTATACTTGATCCTAAGGCCTCTTAAATAGATCTCCTAATCCTCTTTGAAACCCTCTACATCTTAGGGGTTTTGATCCTCTTAGACTTGGGATTTAATTTTTCTTTTTACTTTATTTTTATAATTTTAAACCCCATCTAGGTCTAAAAACCCTTCATTTGGGTTCTTTTCCCACAAGCCCTTTTTGTGACTAAACTCACACAAACCTCAGATATAGGCTTATGGATTACCACCCAAGCTACATAATTCAACACTCCCTCTTAGCGAGGGAGGTGCTTATATTACTTGGAAGTGACCATCATCACTAATGACACCATCCCATTTGGCATCCATCACTACAACATACTTTGTAGAATGGATCACACTGTCTCTGTAGTGTCTTTGCCTCATCTCATCTGAACCTGATGATCTCAATGCTTCCATAGGTTTGTTCCCTCTAAATTTAGACTCCCTATGATTCTGCACAATCCCTATTGGCTCAGAATGTTTCCATTGTGCACACTCTGATCCACCAATCCTCCAAAGTAGTTCTGGTACAATGTCGTGTTTCCACGACACTAGAGAATATAGTTTAGTGTCTTATAATATCTAACACAAACAATTCAAATCCCACAACAAACTATTTTTTACAATGGAATAAACATAATAATAAATCAACATGTGCATAAATATACAACTTTTTACAATTTTTCAACAACCAAACTTCCTTATATTATCAATCTATAATACAATAGTCTCGGGCTCCCATACCAAGGAACATGGACCTCATATAATCACTGATACACGAATACAAACTAGGGCTTGGATTCAATCACTTTGACTTGCAGTCCAACCTAAACAAGAAAACACTTTCCCTACTTGCTGATGGTGGCCACACACATCCCTTTCAGTCCATGTGTCGTAAACTCATTTTTTGGTCCTTCTACTCCCAATCTATAGGTACACAAATTTTCCTCTATCAATGAATCCTAATCCTGTAGGTCATTAAACATGGCTTACCAACTATCTTCCCTCTACCTGATCATTATTCTATCAATTAGTCAACACATAGGGACTTTTGTGAGTTGTTCATAACTCTATTTGTGAACAACTCCTAAGTTACCCACCTATTGTTCCTTAGTCCTTCAAGAACATAACACTTTAGGAATTCTTCCCACTATTGTATTCCTATGCTACTCTATTGAAGACAAACTTAGGGCATGGAGGCTTCTGACTCTCACTATAGAAGTCCATCTCTAACTAGTGAACTACACATGAATACTAAGCCCTCTTGTCTACTTCCTTTGTCCCTTCAAGGATCGGCCTTGAGCTTCACACTTTTGCCTCTCCTAGAAAGAATATTTTCCTTCTTAAGTCATGCACTTAGGGCTCCAAGAACTTTTACTTATTGTTATCTCAAAATCAGGCCCTAGAAGGTTGTAGACCAGGAAGACTTTAAGTAACTATTTCAAACCTATCTTTTAGCTAAGGCTTAGCCTCCTTAGCCTGAGAGGGCTCTCTCAAAGGGTTAAAGGTTTTTGATTATGATTAAGATGACTAACTTTTGTGAAACAAAGAAAAATGAGATTGGTGGAAACACAACTAACAAGTATCCATTGGGCTTATGGAGTCATATATGATTCAGTATTAGCAGTAGGGTTGGCTTTGCATAAAAGTCAAGGCATTCAGATTTCGATATATGTAGAACACACCAAACACATAGAAGGCAGTTTATGAGTATATGAAGGAAATTAGAACATTGTAAGTGATTTCTAAGTAATGAAATACTCATAACACTGTAGATAACATGAAAAGACAACAAAAGAAACTCATACATTGAACTCTCTATGATTCTTGAGAAGCATAAGCCAGTACTGTATTACCAAAAAAGCAGAGTCTTTACATAAGCCAAATATCAGAGCTTTTTTTTCATAAATTTCCAACCCTCTTTACATTGCTCTTTCTCCTATATATAGAGCTCTTTTACCTAATTGAGATTCCTCCTCAAGCATGAGGGGAACTTGAAATCTACTTCTAATGACACCTATTCAAATCTTAACTGCCTATTAAATGGAACAAGTTGCTACTAGATTTTCTAGAGATCTAAATCAAATAGGAGTCTAACTCCATATTATGCTAATAATAGCCTTAATTAAATTCATTCTCGTTCTTTGACAAGTGGTGTTTTTTAGTTTGGCTGTGGTGGATGTTCAAAGCTCCATAATGGTCCTCAATGTCACATCTTCTCCATTGCCCCTGAAACATAGGAAACTACCCCTGTTTATCGGCCTTTGGTTTTCCTAAAAAATGTTCGAATCCAATGAACCATGCCCTTCATCTTTGATTATCCAAAATATATCAGAATGCCACGTCCATGATGTGCTGTCAACCTCTTTCATGTGTGAAGGCAAAAGCTCCTCCAAGCTATCTGACATATCTTGGACTGTAGTAAATGTGATCACTTTATGACAAAAAGTTTAGAGTTGGATTCGAATTCATGTTTCCTCCACCTGTCTTGACCTTGTTGAAAGTTGATACCTTTAGATGATCCCTTGAAGATATTCCCTTTTCAAAAATTTTCCGCTTGTATTTCAAAATCGGTTGACTGAGATTAGATTGTGTAGCTTCAGCAGTTTCGTAGCGCGCTACGAAACTGCTGTGCGTTAGTCATCATCTTCATCAGTTTCGTAGCACGCTACGAAACTGCTGTGTAATTCCAAAAAACACTGCTTCAACCAAAATTTTGCTATTTTGAGCCTCTTGACACTTAAACATCCTTTTCAATTGCTCCAAAGCTTTTCAAAACTGAATGGAAAGGTATGACTCTTCAAGTAGGATTATAACAAGGAAGACCATCAAAATCTGAAACAAAACCTTACTTGATGTGTGACTACCTTAAGGAAATTCTTTCTGCTGGCTTAACTGTATCTTTAAGTCTTCAATTTGTTTCTTCACGACTTTGATCCCAGATCTGAGGTTTGTATTGACCTTTCTGATAAATTGAGCTTCCTTTATTGCAGGAACAGTCCAGCTACGGAATTGAACATTAAAATCAACCACCTCGGGTATTTGAAATGTTTTGTCCTCCCACCGAGCTTGCATTTGGTTAAAATAAGCCTCCTTAACTGCAAATTTCCTGGAAGCTTTCTTCAATCTAGCAATTTCAAAGTTGGCCAATTCCAATCTCCTTTTCAAGTCTTCCACACTATCTTCTTCTTGAATGGTAACTGCTTTGCCTTTATCCTTTCTTTCATGAGGCTGTGTCACCTCCCCTGTTTCATCTGCTCTTGGCAGTACCTCCTGTACCTATTTAAAATTCCTCGTTATGGGTCTCCTGGGCTTAAAGACAAATTGATCAACCTAATCATCAAACTTGAGTTTTTTCGAGGCTTTGACTCTCTTAGCCTTATCTTTTTCTGATTCTAACAAATCTGCTTGAACTAGTGGAGACTCTTCAATGTCAATGGCTTGAAATAACTCATTTAAGTCTCCCTTTGAAACAAGGTTTTCTTCAATAATCCTTGATTTGCCTTTTTCTTTAGCTACCTGGCTCCTAGTCCTTCTTCTTTGAACTCCTTCACCTGTGCTTGATTCATGTGTAGCTTCTTTGACCTGAGCTTTCTCTTTAAGGGACTGCTGGGGTATATCCTGGATAGTCAGTGGCTTGGTGAATTCTCTTACTTGTTTCCTAGCCTTCAACTTTGAAAACCTCCTGGATCTTGTTTCTGCCTGATGGCCAGTTGTTGTTGGAAGATCTTTTGCAGCTTGAGGACTGAGACCGGTCTCTTTTTTGAAACCAGACATGAATATGAATGTGGGCCAGTCCCTACCTACTTTCTGGAGTTCATGCAGAACAATCAACTTAATTAAACCGTGGTGAAACAATGAGGTCTCATAGGCTTCTTTCCTTAGTTGCACCTTATCACACATTTTGCTTAAGCTACGAAATAAGTAAAAAGGTAAATCAATGGATATCTTTCCTGTAAAATGTAGCAAAAGCTTGAAATGATATGAATACAACTTATTATATCTCCCTTCACATGTAAGGTACCTTTGTATACAGGTAAGCAGATTGGCATATGAGTCTTTGACATAATTTCTAGGCACAGACTTGTTTAAATCTGAGTCAATGTATTCTGGCTTCAGAAACTCCTTGCAGGGAGTCATATCAAATTTGAAATTCTTAAACCAAGTTTCTTGTCCCCTTGGAATCTCAGTAACTGTGGATATTACCTCTGGTGAAACTTGCAATTCGAGCATCCCAACCTTTGAATTCAGCCCTGTGAAATTCAAAGCAAATTCCTTGGTGGTTTGTGCATGACCTCCCTGTAGTTTCTCACAAAAATTCCAACATCCAACCTGCTTGAATGCATGCTCAACTTCTTTGTGTTTCAAGATAATGTCTACGCCTTCAAGTTCATTTCTTAAGCACCTACCTGATCTATGGTCTTTTCTTTCTTCCGTTCCCTCCATGAAGGTTCAGTGTAATGGAGGTTTGAAATTCTAGCACTGCTTAAACTTCAATTTCTGCCTCGCTTGAATGGCTGCCTCGCTTGATAGCTATGGATTCAAATTGAAAACTTGTAGTCTTGTTCCTCATGCAATGAATATAATCATCATTAAGACTGTGAATACCTGGCCTCTCTTGGAACTGGCAATCCATGTGTACCAATGTACCTAGCGGCTGTAATGATGGAGATAAGCAGTTGGACATGATATGTGGAGTGTATAAGCTGATAGTGAATGATGCAACCATAACTGAACTTGACAGTTAGAAAAGATTCGCTGCGGATTGCACGAATCTCCAATTGCGTAGTGCAGTCAGAGTAAATTTTGAATTATGCGCTACGAAATCACCTAAGACATGTTGTGCTGCGAAACTGCTAAAAGGATTTATGTGCTGCGAAAACGCTTCAAAATGACTACATGCGCTACGAAATCACCTAAAGGGCTTTGTGGCACATAGCAACTTTTGAACAAAACTGACACATGGCTATGAGACTGGTGATGAATGAGAATGCATAATTGACTCAAGACTCCTAAGACTCAGACTCTAAGGAAAACAAAAATCAAACTTAGAATAGCACCGACCTTTACCATCAAACTAATGTCAGAAATTTTTGCATTAGAATTCTTAAGTGATAACACTTACTTCACTCCAACCAGTCCTTACGATGTCCTTCCAAATCTGTCCAAGTATGGACTCTTTCTTGCATTATATCTCATGTTCCAGATCTGCCCTACTTCAATCATCTTATTGATCTTAGGCCACCAAAAATTCCCTTCTCCTATGGCTTGTAAATATTCCATCGAATAGTGAATAGGATTCCTCCTCAAAATTGTATTTAGGCTCTAATATACTTCTCCTCCAAATCCTAAACAACTCCATGAATTTGCCACATTCCATGTAATTTATCTCTTAAATTACCCAGATCTAGGGCTTTAGATATACCTTGATATAGTGCCTCATCAAGATTCCACCTAAGATCAATTTGACTACTCAAAAGAATTATTCTTGTGCATCATACCTACTATTGTTCAAACATATACTGAAAAATCATTCTCCTCCTTCTTTTTACGTGCCCTAATTGTTGTCTATCTCATTCTATAGTACATTTTCTAAGGCAATATGCTACCCTATTTATGATCAAACTAACCCTCAATTTGGGTCTTTGCCTTCTTAAATTATGCACATATTCGGGAAAATTCCACACACTTTGGGATAGCCCTTTAAGGGTTAATGTACCACTGAAGAAACCCTTAACTAAGTGTTTCTATATCTTCCCTCTAACCATCTGTTGATTGTTTCAAATAAGATAGAGCTTAGGGAAGAATATACAATTCTCAATAGCCCTTACTGACATCCCTTTCACATTTAGAAATCATCACTTAAGAGACACGATCTCTACATGTTATATTCTTATGAAGGTCATGATCTTAGGGCATGGGCTAGATAGAGATTTTTGGCCTCCATCTAGGGTTATCTCATTCCACAATTTTTTAGTCTTTACTCCCTTTTCGTCCTTATCTTTATAGTGAAACATTATGGGAATACTCGAACCTTATTCTTGGTTCATCATAGGCCTTTTAGCCCTCCCTCCAAGCCTCTTAATGGTCTCATCTTTCCTTCTATAGCATATAAAACTTAGTTCTAAATTAGAGAGAGAAAACATAAGTTTTTAGCCCAAAACCACTTAAGGACACGGTCCTTCTTCCTTGGATGCACATGGTTATATTTCCAAGATAAACTTGACCCTTTTCAACACTTAAATGAACATTCTAACCCTTTCTCTTCAGCTCAACCACCACTGAGATAGACGTCTTCCATAAAATTTATTCTTTTCGTATATGATCACACTTGTGAAGATCAAATCTCGACATTCTAACATCCCATCTCGACCTCCTCATTTTTTCCTCCCTTTAGACTACATTTCAACCTCCCTTGTAGATTGAACAAGATCCTTCTCATTCAATGTATAGCCTTAATCCTAAGGCCTCTTAAATGGATCTCCTAAGCCTCTTTGGAACCCTTTAGATCTTATGGGTTTTGATCTTCTTAGAATTAGGATTTAATTTTTCTTATTTATTTTCTTTTTAGAATTTTAAACCCCATCTGGGTATAAAACCCCTTCACTTGTTTTATTTTCTCATAAACCATTTTTATGAACAAACTCACATAAAACTCAGATATGGGCTTGTGTAATACCTCCCATGCTACACAATTTAGCACTCCCTCTTAATGAGGGAGGTAATTCCACTACTTGGAAGTAACCATCATCACTAGCGACACTAGGCTATTTGGCATCCATCACTACATAATACTCTGTAGGAAGGATCATACTGTCTCTATAGTGTCTCTACCTCATATTAACTGAAATTGAAGATCTCAACACTTCCATAAGGTTTCTCCCTCTGAACCTAGACTCCCTTTGAGTCTGCACAATCTCCATTGGCTCATAATGCTTCCATTATGTGCAATCTGATCCATTGGCCCTTTAAAGTAGCTCTAATACAGTGTTGTTTTTCCACAACAGTAAAGAATTTAGCTTATAGTCTTAGAATCGCTGACACAACCAACTCAAATTCAAAAAAAAATACTTTGCATAGTGGAATAAACATAGCAATAGATCAACACAAGCACAAATATACAACTTTTTACAATTTTTCAACAACCCAACTTCATTATATTATTAATCCACAATACAATAGTCTTGAGCTTCTGTACCAGGGATCACGACCCTCATATAATCACTAATACAAGAATACAAAATAGGGCTTGGAATCAATCACTTTTACTTCCAATCTACCATTAACAATATGTTGTACTACGAAACAACCCCCCCATTTACAACAAACAATAGCTAGGCTTAGAATTGTAAATGGGGACCCTTTTAAGTTTTTAGGCTCAGGATAATAAAACCCTAACTCTAAGAAAATTCCTAGCAAAACCTTGAAAAACTAACTAAGGATGAAATCCATATCGCAAATTGGAAATCGTACTTTTCCACATGACCATGTCAAAAAACCTTTACAAAAGTGCGATATGTGATTAGGTCTCTTGCTGCAATAACATCACCTTGTCATTTTGCAATCACATTTCGCACTTCACATAGTTTGCGAGAAACTTGACCAAGCCATTAGAACAAACACAAACGATTTGCGAAATGTGATATTGCGATCTCCGCAATTGAATTTCGCTTAATACATCTGGTATTACTATACTGTATCCCTTTTAAGATCATGATGCATGATTAAGTCTGGTAAAACATGTGGAATAATTATGTTTTAAATGCTAAAACAAACAAGTTGACAGGTTATTAAATATTTAGCGACCCGAGGAAGGATAATCATTTTCCTGGTTATGGGTAGTTATAATCGAGTATCTCATTAAAACCTTTCTCACAATCCAAAGTCATTTCAAAGAAGCTTTCAATCTTAAATACTAGATATTGTCTGCGTTGATATATCTTGTCTATCTCAGGAAAGCGACAAAAGACATGTCCCTAAGAAAGGTGATGCAGAAACAGAGAAAACAAATCATTGTTGAAGTTGAGTTTACAAAGATGGCTCCTATCTTTGTTGATATAGTTTGTGATGGTGTCAGAGGTGCAATAGCTTTGGAAGTAATTGACAATAGGTTGGAGGACAAGCATCCTAAAATCACTGTAACGAGAGAAAAAATTGGCTCTAAAAGGCCTTCAGAACTCCAATGTAGAGATGCTTCCTGTTCATTCCTTCATAGGATAGGAGCAAGGGATAAAATCCTCCCCTATACAGACATGATCAAGTGGGTGATTGAAAACCTTATCATTGAAGACAGGCAGTTCAAGAATTCAAAGATGGAGCTCATAGGGTCGTTCAAAGCAGAGGATCTGAAGAAGATGTACCACATACCTGATCCCCAAGATATCTACGATGATACATTTGTGGCTAACTTCGCAAAGAAGAATCCAGACCCCTTCAAGCTAATTTAGGGTTGGAGGGTGTTGGACAACAAATTCAAGTATGGAAAATCAGGTATGTATGCTATAGCCTCCTTGGAAAACCCATACAACTATGAAGTAACCATGTTATGTAGATTGTATAGGCTACCCAATAATACTAATTTTTCAATTGAATGGATTCCTCTGATTGATGCCTATGTTAATTCCCATATCGTGAATTGCCATTCCATCCTATCTGATAACCTAGCCACTACTATCACCGAATATCGACATAAGAAAGCCTCCTTTTCATATAATCTCCCTCCCTTCTATTTTAGTGCTTACATTATGGATGCTATCTATTTTTTCATGACATTTCCAACCATGGGTTGGAAATGGACCTTACAAGATCCTTACCCAATCAATCTGAGTCATAAACAAATATGGGAGTCACATTACATACCCCACTTCTATGAGATATTCCATGTTTTTGTGTTGCCCCTACATCAAATTATTTTCAAGAAGAAAGCCCTTAGGTTCTCCCAAGAAGCTGCAACAGACCTGCTTACTGTTGGCAAGTATTTTATTGAAGAGTGGTTCACCTATATTAGGGTTTTTGGTAGCACAACTGATCCACACGTCCTTCCTTTATATGTTTTTGATAAGTTATTAGCAAGAGAGATTGCCTACCAGACTGTGGGAAAAGGCCTAACTAAAGTTCTCAAAGACGGAAAGAAGTCATTATGGCCCATTTTCCCTGTCAAATGTGGTTCTTTTGCTTTAGCCAATTTTGTTCATGCCACTAAGGAATCAGCACATATGGAAGCCCTTGGGCTTCATACATTTCCTAAGAGGCAATTTGATCCAAACAAAGTGGCATACAATGTCATTACTAGAGTTAAACTCAAGCCATACAATCATGATGATAACCATTTTGAAGATTTGTTACAGTCAACCATATCCTTCGAACAAGCATTTGAATGGGCAAAAGCGAATCTGAAACCTGAAGATTTTCAAAGATTTCAGGAATTCAGAGATGAGAGGCTCTAGGTAATCCCAATGCATCTATTAAAACCCAAGGATAAGTCTACTCCAAGCGTCATTGTTCATAGTGGAGGTCTTAGGTCTCAAATAGACTCTCAGGTAAACACTGAGAAGACACCAGACATAGGGAAGCCCCAAGACGCCGACAACACAGCTGAGTCCAGTAGGAAGTCATCTGAGAAGCAAGTGATGAGCACCTTGACTATAGAAATCGGTTAAGAGACCAACGATGGTAGTTTGGAGTAGGAGTGGGATCAGTTTAATCAGAAATTGCAAGGCACTCCCAAAGCCTCAAATTCCCAAGAAACAGAGGAATTTAAAACCCTTCGCATGTTAAAAAAGATACAGAGCTCAAGGAGGAACTATCAGCAATGTCCCAGCATACTGAAATTATCCCTGTTGTGCCCACGTTGGAGATTGTTCTGAAAGTGACTGAAATGCCTCCACTTGATGTGTTCTATAGCCCTCTCCACAAGGTTGTAGTTACAAGGGAGAGGAAAAGGAGAAGGGTAGATGCACCTGAATTCCCACCTGGAAACGAGCCCATGGACGTTGTCTGGAAGGACATTCCTTTTAATATGACTGAGAACTTGACAAGACTATCACAGTTCATGGGAGCATATGCATCAACCACTGTGGACAAGGCTACTGAGATCTCTACTCCGCTAAGGGAGAAAGAAGAGAGAATTGCACAGCTTGAACAAGAGATCGATGCAGAGAAAGCAAGTGCAAACAAGCAGGTGGAGGAGCAATTAAAGCAATTGTAGCAAGACATGGAGGTCCTGAAAATAGGCCATAAGGCCGATATATCGGCAAAAAACATGCAACTCTAGGAAATGCAGCAATCCATGGAAAGATACAAGGACGTTCCCACTACTGAGAAGTTCATCAAAGAGGCCTTAGAATTAAATTCCCTTCTGGTGAGACAGCAAGAGTATTTTTTCCAAAATATGTCACATATTACTCTCTATCTGATTACTAGCGACCAAATGACAGACAAGGCAATCGATCAGAGAATAGAGTTTAATGATTTAAACACTAGGATCTCTGAGTTCATTGAGTGGTAGGAAATAGAAGATGGAAAGAAGGCCAATCTACCCAAGATTGAAGAAACTCATAAAGACATTCTCTTTACAGATTGGGATGCCAGAATCAAACAAGCTGAGTTAGTAGTTGTAAGGGAAGCTAGAGTATCAAATAACATCGTCAAAGAAATGAACCACATCCTATTCGCCACCAATCTCATCAAGGAAGGGAATACGAAAAAGATGGTTGATTTAATTGCCCTGTATAAAGACTGGCAATAAAAGGCGGGGAGTTAGAGAGAGGCAATTACAAAACTAGCAATGACCAATTGGGAGTCATATTGGCAGTATCTGGTTAAGCCACATAGCCAGATTATGACTCTCAACTGTTCCCTTCACATGAATCAAAGGGTGTTGCCACCGCTCACCGATGTGATCTTCACAGGACAACTTAGGACTCATTTCGGGCCACCTCCTCAAATCCAACCAATGACCGATATTTGCAATTTAAAGGACAAGCTAGCAGACAACAAGTCATCCTCTTAGTCTTGTTTATTTAGCCTCTGTTTATTTTTTGATTTAGTTACCTAGTTAGGAGGAAGGTTGTTTGAAACCTCCTCAAATTTTGTATAATCTATTTTTACACATTTAGTTATAGTAATATTTATACACTTCTCATGCATTTAGAGAAGGGTCCAGAATTTTATCAAAAACATTTGCAAAGAATGCATTGTTGTAAGTTTGTGAATGCTTTGGTGAAATGATGGAACATGATTGTTTCTTTTAGATATCAGACTACTTTACTTTGTTGATGAGTTGTTGTATTCTTGGGAGACAATTTGATTTGAAGAAAGAAGTTGGTCTATGTCATTTGTCAAATGAGCAGGACTTCACACATATGGTACTATTATCGTGTATGATTGATTCTATTTACATTTAATTAGTGGCAACACATTATTTTCATGGATTATATGTGAGATTTATTATTTCTGTTAAGCATTAATTGAACTTTTGTATAATGCTTAGCTGAAGTTGTGATTTTCATATATAACTCATCATATATGCGATATATTTTATAAATTCCTTTGACTAACTATTTAGTCAAAGGAATTATCTTTTACGTTATCATCTCTGTTTAGTTGTGTTCAATCTTTACAATCACATGCTAAATAGATATATTTGTAGATCACATATCACACAAGAACACTCGGGTTTATATTAGAATAAGTTAGTTAGAGAAATTGCATGGTAGAATAGGTCACTTAGATTATCATTACTCTATTGCAAAGCACTCATAAACCACCCACTCTCATCTTAAAACCCACACTAGGAAACTGGTCTCATTATCCCCAGTCGGAGCCACCACTTTAAACGGAAAAGGAGTTGTCTTAAGGTCCGGATCGGGTGGTTATCCCCCATGTTTTGGCAACAGAATTTTGAGGCCACAACATATTGGCACTAGAAGGAGGGCCTTCAACTGTGAATGGCATATGAAGCTAAAAATCATTCGAAAAGCATTCATAAGAGTCAAAACCCCTCCACCATTTCTACCCCTTCTCAAACTTGTTCAAAATCTCCTGATTGGAAGTCTGAAGTAGTAAAAATATCTCCATCGTCTCCTGAAGTAGTAAGGCAACCACCTTCCCCAGATTACACTCCTAAGTCTCCCGAAGTTCATTCTTTGATACAAAAATTGGAACAGATATCCATTTCTACAGAGAAACCACAAAGACCCAAAATATCTGAAGAGAGTGTTACCTCCTTATTACAGCAAATTGGTGTATTGACTAGACTGCAAATTGATAGACTTGGGGTTACCCCTTTCGAGTTCCCCATTCCTCCATGATGTAGGAAAGTCACTTCATCAGCATCTGAATCAGATACTAGTGAGATCACATCACCTTTCCATCCATTTACTCCTCCATCCACTTCTATCCAATCCACGACTTCTCAAACATCCACTTCTCCAATTAGTACTAAAATTATTAGTACTAATCCAATAGTAAGTTCTTTGCCATCTATACCTACTTCTGGACTAACCTTCCCATTTTCTTAGTCCCTGACTCAAATTATGGACAATCAACCTTGGACAAATCTTGATGCTATCCTAGTTGCAAATCCAAATACACTCCCAGCAAACCCAGAAAAATGGTTGCCTAAGTATAATCTTGATGATGCTCTCCCGGCCGAAGAACATCTAAATAATTTATGTTAGCCATGAATCTCAATGGGGTTGTACATGAGGATGTTGTAATTAGACTGTTTCCTTATACTTTCCAAGGATCTGCTGGGTCTTGGTATTTTTCCCTCCCAGCAGGTTCAATTAGAGACTGAGATACTTTTCAAGAAGTGTTTCTTGCAAAATTTGGTGATGATAGGACCATAGCATCCTTGATCAATGATCTTTCTAGTTTGAAATCTAATCCAGATGAAAAGATCAAAGATTTCAACTCCAGATTTAACTAATTGCTAAACAAAATCCCAGATACCTCCAAACTTGATGTAGATGTACAAATAGAATGGTATCTATCATCTCTCCCTTCTAATATTGCAATTTCTATAGATAGAGCCAATAAGGCTACCCAAGTAGAAAACATGAAAGAATCCCTGTCTATAGAAAGAAGAATCATAGCTTTGGAAAAGAGATCACAAACAGACGATAGGAAGACCAAAAAGTGACATTTAAGGATGACTCTAAGAAGAAGGTTTCAAAAGACCCTTTTGATCTTGAAGGCCTTTAGAAAGTGTTAAAGATGATGTCCAATGAAATGGTTGAAATTAAAAAAGAAGTTGTAGAATCCTCTGCTCCTAATAGACCTTTTTGATCATTCAAAAGGAAACCTTCTTCTACGTCACAACCCCCAAACACCATTTCAAATGCTGAATTTGACCAAGAAGCAAAAGAAGATTCACCAAATGAAGAGGAAGCTGAAACAAAAGAAGAAATTGAACTAAACGGGATGTGGGATTTTATTCTCCCAACTGAAGAAGAGGCACAAGCAATGCTAGTGACTACAAGAAGAAAAAATTCTCCTAACATGTCTATCACAAATCACAAGCAGAAACTTGTTACTCCTGCAAAGGAGAAAACAATAGCTAAGAAATCTAAGACTAGCCAAACTGATCCTATCCCTCTAAATTCCCCAAATGCCTAAAAAACATTGGTAATATCAGATACGGTCGAATACAATATAGTAGAAGACATGAAAAAGACTAGAGCTAACATCTTGCTGCATGAGCTCACTAAACTCAAACAACAGTAAAATATTTTATTAAGGGAATTGAAAGTAGTTCCAGTATCCCCTTTGCCATCTGCTGTAGTTACTCAAGCTGCCTACAATATGGGAAAACCTCCCTCATCCTCAAACAAGGTAGATCCCTCAAATCTAGTTCTGATTGGTGATAGGTATATTTCTCATGTTCCTCTGTTTCTGCTCACTTATGAAATTTTCAACAGGAACATACACAACTGCCTTGTTGATTCAGGAGCCCCCTCAATATAATGCCAAGGGTTGTGTGTACCAAATTGAACATCACACCTCTAAAATCTGCAGTGCACATAGTTCAGCTAGATAAGACAAAAGTTGAGGTGCTTGGAGAAATAAAATCAATTTCAATTAGGCTTTCCTCTAATCCAAAAGTTTCCCAAATAATTAATATTCTGGTAGTCGATATCCCTGAATTTTATGGTTTAATTCTCAGTAGGGATTGGTCTGAAAAGTTGCATGGTTATTTCACAACTGATTGGCCTCACATGTGGTTGCCACACAATGGTAAACCTAACCAAATTAGGGTTGACCAAGAGAAATTCATGAAATATATGGTCACTTACCTCGAGGGAAGCAACGAACCTGTTGTTTTCACTAATAATATCATTGGAAATTACTCAGCCGAGTCCTCTTTAGGATCCTTTAATGCTCAAAGTTCTCCCTTTTTAGATAATGTTGTAGTCACTCAAATCAAAAAAATTTCACAAGCGGATCCTTCCAAATGTCTAAATTTAGTAGATAAAGTTTGTAATAACTCCCCGTTCTAGACTCTCTATTTTGATGGTTCTAAATCAGAGGATGGCACAAGTGCAGGATGCATTTTGATCAATCCATAAGGAGAGAAAATCATGTTGGCTTGCAAACTTGAATTCTAGTGCACTAACAATGTCACTGAATATGAAGCACTAATCCAAGGACTGTATAAAGCCATCAGCCTCAATGTCAAATACTTGCAAGTCTAAGGTGATTAAGAGATAATTGTGAAACATGTGAGAAATACAATTCATTGTGTCTCTAGGCACCTTAAACACTATCAATCTTTAGCTCAGAAATTGACTTCTCATTTTTTTGCTTTCGACATATCTTCAGTCCCTAGATTACAAAATGCGAGTGCTGACTTACTTGCTAATGTGGCGTCCAACCTTATACCCTCAAAATATTTTAGTCCAGACAAATTTCCAATAGAGTTAATATTTAGGCCATCAATTCCTGACAATGTAACAAATAGGAGAGTATTCAACAATGATGTGGATATAGTTAATTTCCTTACATCAGAGGGATCATATGAAGAACAGATTATGGATGAACATGACCATGATCTAGAAATCAAACTTAATCATGATCATAACCCAATCCCAAAGTCTGTGGTTAAAATGGAAGATCTTTATGATCTAAAGGATAGATTTAAGAAAATTACTAACTCCAAAACTCAAAGTTCTACTTTGAGATTTGAAGTAGTAAACCTAGGGTCAAACGAAAAACCTCAAAATGTCAACCTAGGTCTAGGCCTATCATTTGAAGAAAGAATATCATTCATCAGGTTGTTGAAGACATATAAAGGCATTTTTTCTTGGGATTATGCAGATCTCAAAACTTATGATGCCTCTATAATTCAACATACCATACCCATGACTTCAAATGAAAAGCCAGTTCGACAGAAGCTTTGAAAAATTCACCCAAACATTGAAAGTCAAATAAAATCAGAATTGAACAAGCTTCTGAAAGCCAAATTAATCTTCCCTATTAGACATTCTAAGTGGCTATCAAATATGGTACCCATAAGGAAAAAGAACGGAGATATCAAGATTTGTATTGATTTTAGAAACCTGAATCAAGATTGCAAAAAAGATATTTTTCCCTTGCCCACCATGGAACAGATATGCAGTTAGTTGCAGCTTCTGAATTAATGTCCTTTCTAGATGGATTCTCAGGATATAATCAAATACTTGTCCATCCAGACGACAAATTAAAGACAACATTTAGGACCAAGTGGGGAACATATGCCTATCAAAAGATTCCTTTCAGACTCATTAATGCAGGTGCCACATTTCAACGTGCTATGGACATTGCTTTCAGAGGTATAATCAATAAATCAGGGTTATTTACTTGGATGATATCATAGTCTATTCCAAGGATAGTAACAATCATTTAGCTCACCTGAAAGACATTTTCGAAAGATGCAAGAAATATGACATTTCCTTAAAAAAAATCCTATTTTGCTTTACCTGAAGGAAAACTCCTTGGGTTTATAGTATCCAAGAAAGGAATTTACATTGATCCTGATAGAGTCCAAGAGATTGAAAAAATTCCCCTCCCTCACAACAAGAAAAACATGCAATCATTCCTAGGCCAAATAAATTTTGTAAAAAGATTTGTCCCAGATTTTTCACAAATTGTTCTACCTCTTCAAGTGATGATAAGAAAAAATGCAGTTTTCAGATGGAACAAGGATGAAAGGGAGTCATTTGAGTTGATTAAAAAGGCTATTATTAATGCTCCCTCATTGAAAACCTCAAACTTTCTCAAACCTTTTGTATTATATACTTTCTCATCTGATACATCATATGCAACAATTTTGACACAACCGAACAATGAAAATTTTGAAGCACTTATCTCCTTTTTCAGTTCTAACTTACAAGGCACCAAATTAAATTATTCAGCTGTAGAGAAACAAGAATTTGATGTTTTTAAAACTTTGAAACATTTCAAACCTTTTCTTCTTAAAATCCATACAAAGATAATTGTACCCTACCCTGCAGTAAGAAAACTATTGATACAAAGAGAAGTAGGGGAGAAAAGAGCTAATTTGATAACTTCACTCCAAGAATATGATGTAGAAATCTGGCCAGCTAAAATTTTCAGGGGCCAAGGTTTTTACAGGATGTTAACAGGAGCTTCTCAGTTACCACGAGAAGAATATCAAGGTAATGAAGTACAAATATCAGAGGTAAGCCTCAATGAGACGCAATCACAATACACTGATTTGAAATTTTATCTAAAAAATGGGTATGCTCCTATGCATCTTAATTATAAAACAAAGTGAGCTTTAAGATTTAAATCAAATCAGTATGAACTAGTCAATGATGTATTGTTTAGAAAGAATTATGATTCAGTACTATTGAGATTCCTAGAGAAACTTGAAGCCAAAAAGGTCATGCATGAATTACATGATGGAACAGCTGGAGGACATTTTGGAGGAAATACCACGGCTCACAAAATCCTACATGTAGGGTATTATTGGCCAATGGTATTTAAAGATGCACATGAATATGCAAGGAAGTGCAAAACTTGTCAAACCACAGCCGGAAGAGAAAGAAAGCCAACATTCCCTTTACAACCAATTAACATCCAACAACCATTCGAACAATGGGGATTAGACATAATTGGTGAGATTGTTCCTAACTCTTCCAAACAACATAGATACATCCTTACAGCTATTGATTACTTTACTAAGTGGGTAGAGGTTGTCCCATTAAAGATAGCTAATACAGAAAATATTATAGACTTCATTGATCAATACATAATTACCAGGTTTGGCTTACCCTCAGCTTTAATGTTTGACAATGCATCTTACTTTTATGGAAATACAATGGTAGAATTTGCTCTTAAGTGAGGTTTCAAGTTGAAATATTCAGCCAATTATTATCCTCAAGGTAATGGATTAGCAAAATCAACAAACAAGAACCTCATTAGAATTATCAAAAGGACTATTGATCAAAATCACAGGAATTGGCACAAAGCATTAACATTTGCTCTATGGCAGACATGATTACTCATAAAGCCTCTATTGGTTCTTCTCCTTTCACTTTAGTTTATGGAAAAGAAGTTGTTCTTCCCACAAACGTAGAAATCCCATCTCTTTCCCTAGTGCAATTTATTGATGAAAACCATTCATCTTCTCTCCAGGCTAGACAATTTCAAATTCTCAAGCTTGAAGAAGAAAGAGAAAAGGCTAAAACAACCCACTTCCATTATCAACAATTAGTCAAAGCCTCTTTTGACACAACTTCTGCTAGTCATAAAAATCTTGAAGTAGGTAACTTAGTTCTCAAATGGGACAAAGCAGACGAGGAAAAGGGTAGACGTACCAAATTCCAAAGACTATGGGTTGGCCCTTTTCAGATCATTGAAGAAATTGGACAATCAACATTTCTTCTACAAGACTTGTTAGGTAAGAAAGACTATTTGCCCGTCAATGGGAAAAATTTGAAAAGGTACTTCTCCTAGGAGATAACCTTTTCCAATTTTGTAACATATTGCTTTCTAGGAAAATAATGGTTAAATAGTATTTACTTTTGGCTTTTCAAAATAAAATCTTTGATAACATTTTTGTTTTTTCGCTTTTATAAGAAAGTAAGAGTTAAAAGGAATAATTAGGACATTTGAGTGCTAAAGTAAACTTGATTTCTTTGGAAAAACTTGACCTTGCTTAAATATTTATTTTACGAACAAACTCTTACCTTTATAGAATATGAAGGTTTTGTTATCAGTCCAAAAAAGAATCTTTAACCTAGTAAGGATTTCTTGTAGATTAGCATCTTAAAAACTCTATCATTATCACCCAAAACTCTCAAAAGAGCCAATGATCCACCCCATCTGTTAAAAATTTTCCTTTTTCAGAGTGTAATTCTAAAATATAAAAAACTTAAAAGATAAAGAGTCTCATTACGAGCTTGTTTACCATGTTCATAGGGAAGTGATTAAACTGATATTACCAATACTGCATACCAAACAGGGTAATAGCTAATGGTCTCCTTGATCATAAGACAAGGGGTCTCATCAAGAGCCAACTTGTTCAGTTTAGTTACAACCAGTGAATGGCATTGTCATTATTATGTTACCATGCCTAGGCAATGTCTTTTAAGAAACCAAAAAGAGCAAGATTACATTCAAAAAAGGAAAAAAGGGACAAGGTCCAAGTGAGATTCAATCCAAGTGAGTATCATTTTGAAATTTGAAAATTCATACAGATGGGACAATGAATCATTGTTGGTTAAAAGATAACCCTATCGAGGCTATGCATGCCTACTGGAAACAGAGGCTCTATCTATGATACATGAGTAAACTACAAAAAACTAGTATGCAAAAGATGCCTACTATATTTCTTTAAACTTTATTGGCTGATGCACATGTTTATACTTCTGTCACTAAAAGAGTAAAGTAATTAAGTAAATAAGCTGAGCAAGTAATGATGATTCCAAAGACGTTTTGTTTACCTTATAGCTCATGTAATCATTATTCTTATAGTCCTAATTACTTTGAATTTTCTTTAGAAATTTTAGAAAACTATTCAGAGATAACTGGTTCTCCCAAGTGAATCACCAATTGTTGTACTACGAAACAACCCCCCCCATTTACAACAAACAATAGCTAGGCTTAGAATTGTAAATGGGGACCCTTTTAAATTTTTAGGCTTAGGATAATAAAAACCTAACTCTAAAAAAATTCTTAGCAAAACCTTGCAAAACTAACTGAGGATGAAATCCATATCACAAATCACAAGTCGCACTTTTCCACATGACCATGTCAAAAAACCTTTACAAAAGTGTGATATGTGATTAGGTCTCCCGCTGTGATAACATCACCTTGTCATTTTTCAATCGCATTTTGCACTTTGCATAGTTCGCGAGAAACTTGACCAATGTTAGAAAAATTTACTACATAACATAAATAATTACCGAGAGGAATATATATAAGAAAATAACCAGCAACAACCATAAACACATAAACACAAATGTTTATCCAGGAAAACCCCAAACCTGAGGAAAAACCCAACCTAATAAGATCTCATTAGCATTGGCCAAAACCCTAGCCAATCCGACCAAGTGAGCCTTCACCACTCACCTCCAGGTCTTACATTACAATGAAGCCCTTCCAGCCTTTTATAAGCTCCATTACATATAATACCACTGGAAAAATACTATGGGTGCACAATACCATGTGCCCCAAAACCATCATTGTTTAATCTGGTCAACTTTGACTCTATCGTGAGTCAATTTTACCTAACAATTCCCCCCTTAAACTTGACTTGGGGTTCTCCATTACATATAATACCACGGGCAAAATACTATGGGTGCATAATACCATGTGCCCCAAAACCATCATTGTTTACCCTGGTCAACTTTGACTCTATCCTGAGTCAAGTTTACCTAACAACCAAGCCATTAGAACAAACACAAATGATTTTCGAAATGCGATATTGCGATCTCCACAATCACATTTCGCTTAGTACATTCGGTAACGCTATACTGTATCCCTTTTAAGACTGCGATGCGTGATTAAGTCTGGTAAAACATGTGGAATAATTATGTTTTAAATGCTAAAACAAACAAGTTGACAGATTATTAAATATTTAGTGGCCCAAGGAAGGATTATCATTTTCATGGTTATGGGTAGTTATAACCGAGTATCTCATTAAAACCTTTCTCACGATCCAAAGTCATTTCAAAGAAGCTTTCAATCTTAATTACTAGATATCGTCTGTGCTGATATATCTTGTCTATCTCAGGAAAGTGACAAAAGAAATTTCCCTAAGAAAGGTGATGCAGAAGCAGAGCAAACAGACCATTGTTGAAGCTGAGTTTACAGAGATGGTTCTTATCTTTGCTGATACAGTTTGTGATGCTGCCGGAGGTGCAACATCTTGGGAAGTAATTTACAATAGGCTGGAGGATGAGCATCCTAAAATCACTATTACGAGAGCAATGACTGACTCTAAAAGGCCTTCAGAACTCCAATGTAGAGATGCTTCCTATTCTTCCTTCATAGGATAGTAACAAGGGCTAAAATCCTCCCCTATACAGACATGATCAGGTGGGTGATTGAAAACCTTATCATTGAAGATAGGTAGTTCAAGAATTCAAAGATGGAGCTCATAGGGTCATTCAGAGCAGAGGATCTGAAGAAGATGTACCACATACCTGATCCCCAGGATATCTACGATGGCACATTTGTGGCTAACTTCGCAAACAAGAATCCAGACCCCTTCAAGCTAATTCAGGGTTGGATGGCGTTCGACAACAAATTCAAGTATGACATCAGGTATGTATGCTATAGTCTCCTTTGAAAACCCCTACAACCATGCAGCAACCATGTTATGTAGATTGTATGGGCTACCCAATAATACTAAGTTTTCAATTGAATGGATTCCTCTGATTTATGCATGTGTTAATTCCCATATTATCAATTGGTATTTCATCCTATCTGATAACCTAGCCACCACCATCACTGAATATTGACAAAAGAAGGCCTCCTTTTCAGATAATCTCCCTCCCTTCTATTTTAGCGCCTACATTATGGATGTTATCTGTTTTTGCATGACATTTCCAACCATGGGTTGGAAATGGACCTTACAAGATCCTTACCCAATCAATCTGAGTCATAAACAAATATGGGAGTCACATTACATACCTCACTTCTTTAATATATTCCATGTTGTTGTGTTGCCCCTACGTCAAATGATTTTCGATAAGAAAGCCCCTAAGTTCTCCCAAGAAGCTGTAGTAGACCTGCTTACTGTTGGCAAGTATTTTATTAAAGAGTGGTTCACCTATATTAGGGAATTTGGTAGCACAGCTCATATGTTTATGATAAGTTATTAGCAAGAGAGATTTCCTACTAGACTATGGGAAAAGGCCTGACTAAAGTTCTCAAAGACAGTAAGAAGTCATTATGGCCCAATTTCCCTATCAATTGTGGTTCTTTTGCTTTAGCCAATTTTGTTCATGCCACTAAGGAATCAGCACATATGGAAGCCCTCAGGCTTCATACATTACCTAAGAGGCAATTTGAACCAAACAAAGTGGCATAAAATGTCACTGCTGGAGTTAAACTCAAGCCATACAATCATGACAATAATCATTTTGAAGATTTGTTATAGTCAGTTGTATCCTTCGAACAAGCTTTCGAATGGGCAAAAGTGAATCTGAAACTTGAAGATTTACAAATATTTTAGGAATGCAGAGATGAGAGGCTTCGGGTAATCCCAATGCATCTATTAAAACCCGATGATAAGTCTACTCCAAGCGTCACTGTTGATAGTGGAGGTCTTAGCTCTCAAATAGACTCTCATGTAAACACTAAGAAGACACCAGACATAGGGAAGCCCCAAGACACCGACAACGCAGCTGAGTCCAACAGGAAGTCAGCTAAGAAGCAAGTGATGAGCACCCTGGCTATAGAAATCGGTTCAGAGACCAAAGGCAGTAGTTTGGAGTAGGAGTGGGATCAGTTTAATCAGAAATTGCAAGGCACTCCCAAAGCCTCAAATTCCCAAGAAACAGAGGAATTCAAAACTCCTCCGCATGTTCAAAAAGATACAGAGCCCAAGTCTGCCGACAAGCAATCTACACTTATGGAGGAACAAGAAACAACGTCCCAACATACTAAAATTATCCCTTCTCTACCCACATCGGAGATTGTTCTCAAAGTGACTAAAATACCTCCACTTGATGTGTTCTATAGCCCTCTCCACAAGGTTGTAGTTAGAAGGCAGAGGAAAAGGAGAAGGGTAGATGCACCTGAATTCCCACTTGGAAATGAGCCCATGGACATTGTCTGGAAGGACATTTTTTTCAAAACGACCGAGAACTTGACAAGACTATCATAGTTCATGGGAGCATTGTTACACAGCAATTTGTCACCGTTTGTCACCGTCCCTGTTACCCCTCACCCGCACACTGGAGGACTCATTCCGGGACCTGTGAGAAGTGACATGACCTGAAACCACTTGCATCATATTCCTCTAAGTATGAGCTTCATATGCCCTGAAGACATCTGCTGGCCCCCTCCTCCTCTGGGCATCAATGCTGCCCAGCAAGCCATCCTAGGCTCTCGCGGCAATGGGTCTGCCACTACAGCTCCCTGGTACTGGAAGAGGGGTAATCATTCTAAGAAGAACGACACCACAATCGAACCATACCCGAACTGTTTCACTCCCCCGCGCTTACACTTTGTAAGCTGCCTTTTGATATTTGTAGTCACCGCTGTAGCCCAGTCAAAAATGGTAGGGCTGAGGCATTCTGTCGCTAGTAACAGATGATTCTTGCTCGCCTCATGGGGCGCCTGTACCCCAGCTGCACGCGTGATAGTGAACAGTATCACCCTAAGAACCAAGTCATGGATGGTAGCGATATCAACCTTGGCACTGTTTTTCCCAAATTGTGCCTCTGGACACACACGAGCCTTCACTTCACCTATCTTCTCTCCGGAAGGCCTGCTTCCAGTTAAAATGGGGCTCACCCCTCTCCGTGACAGCCCAGTAATGAAGTACACATCAGATACATCCATCTCTAAGGTCTGATCCCGTAAGCGAAATACTTGGTCTGATTATCGATCAATTATCATTCGTTAGTCCCCCGATGCCTCCTGCGCCATTGCCGTCCCCTCCTAGTTTTCATCCACCAGTTGCACCTACCCCACCACAGATCAACTACGTGGCCACCTATCCCATGCCTGGATCCAGTGATGCCGCCATCGTGCATAGTGTCCTGGGGGCATTGGACCCCGACTTCCAAGATGTTTCCCTTCCACCGGGCGTGGAAATCTTGGAAGCCCCGACTTTCTATTCATTATGATGAAGTTCGGGTGGAGCATAGTTCCTTTCCGGTGTCAAGCTCCTTAAAAAATGAAACTAGGTTTGGTCGGAGCACAGTTCCTTGTCTTGTGTCAAGCTTGTTAAAAAATGAAACAAAGTGTGTGGAGCATAGTTCCTTTCCGGTGTCAAGCTCCTTAAAAAATGAAACTAGGTCTGGCGGAGCATAGTTCCTTTCCTATGTCAAGCTCCTTAAAAAATGAAACTAGGCTTGGTCGGAGCATATTTCCTGATCTTGTGTCAAGCTCGTTAAAAAATGAAACAAGGGTTATGAGGATAGTTCTTTTACTGTGTCAACCTCATTAAAAAATGAAACAACTCCCTTTCCAAATCGAGTTCTTTGATTAAGATCTCGCAAAATCCAAGTCAAGTTTTTCCAAGATCTCGAAAGTGAACCTTCATTCCATCCACTTTGTTGAATGTAATGAAGCTTGGGGGGCATGTACCTCGTTTTGCGTTATTATGCTGGGGGCATGCGAACTCATAACAAGCATAGTTTTTCGTTTCAAGCTTGTGTAAACATGAAACCGAATCCAAGCAAAGTTCTCCATGGTTCAAGCTTGTGTAAAAATGAACCCATACCCGATTTACATCTCGTGATTGCCATTTTTATCCGCTGAATTCTGCTAGATGAGCCTTGGTTGTTTTCATTCCATCGCCACCATCTCTTTGGCCGATCATATGCTTTCACTTGGTTGTTTTTCCTTTCCTGAGGAACCGTAGCGATGAGTGGTTTTATTAGCCAACCTCTTGACCATTACATGTTTTGAGTAGTTCCACCATTACCGGAACTAGTTGCTACCCTTTATACCACTCGCTCCTCTAGGACGAGTCTCCTTTAAGCTCTTTTCTGACTTGTAAAAGATGAAAAGATTGCCGAGTATTTTTCCCTTTTTGACTCGTTAAAGAAAATAAAAATGGAGGTCTGCTTTCAGCTCTTTTCCGACCATTTAAAGATGAAAAGATTGCCGAGTTCCCTCTTGACTCGTTAAATGGAAATACGAGGCGGTCGTCTTTAAACTCTTTTCCGACCGTATAAAAACGAAAAGATTGTCGGACCCTTGTCATTACAGGTTCGTTAATGGTTACAAAACGACATGATGTTGATCGCTTTTTTACTTTTTCAGGTCGATGTCACTATAAATGAAAAGTACTCCTCGATCGTAATGATCGGGCGGTTCTTTCGAGCATTGTTTTATACTTTTTCGGGCTCGCGAGACACAACTTTACGAAAAAGGACCCCCCTGGAGTTCACTTTTCTGCTGTCTTTTCAGACTCTCTAAACAGGAAAAGACGCCGAGTTCTTCCTTTGTTAGACTCGTTAAAACTTAATGACATCGGATTCTGTCGTAATGACGCCTTACAAGCATATGCTATCCCCGTCAAGCTTGTTAAAAATAACTGGGGTACTCGCCAGAAATGGTGGGGAAAATGGACCCATAATTGTCATCGTGTCGGCAATATGTCGCTCTTGAACATGGCACTTGTCTGCATTCGTGTCTGGGTGGGGACATCTCATCTTGTTTTTACACTTGCCTCCATGGGTTTGGGTGATCCTATTTGACCTCTCATCTGCTCATTGCCTTGTCACCATGACCTCTGCTCATTTGATGTCAAATACTGCCAAGTCCACTGTCGTGCCGCCGATATGTTCAAGAGAAGTTGACCTCTGCAGAATTACAACCTCCCTCTGATACCTCACATAATTTTGATTCACCACAACATTCTTCCTCTGTCTCATGTCACTGATGTGGGATACACTATGGCCCACCTCTGATCAAGGTCACTTCCTGTCGACTTCAGCTCATTATCCAGGAAGCTGATCTAGAGACTCCCTTCCGGTGCCTTGGAGCCTGCATGCCTCAATGGCAGGTTCTTCGTGTTTGACGAGAGGTTTTCATCATTGGCCTCCGATCGAATGATTCTGCGGGTGTTCGACGCCAGCTCACTTATTCGCACGCCGTAGATTGTACCTATAGTACCTTGAGGGCCATTTTCATTATTGGTGGTACCTCTCGCGTCTGTTAACAGTTTTCATCATTGACTGGTAATCAGACGATGTTCATGCATGTTCGACTTCAACTCCTGTATTCACATGCTTGAACTTGTACTCTATTCGGGTCGAGATGGAGCGCAAGACCCTGGATTTTGTTTGTTGGAATCCAGGCTGCGATTTGTGGCTTATTATGATCATTACATGACTCATTCACTGGATGGCTGCGACCATGCCTGAGTCTATTTATCGATCCTCTCTGGATGGCTGCGTCCATGTCTTGGATCAAGATTATTATGTACTTTGCTATGGATGGCTACGCCCATACCACATACATCATGTACTTGAGATATCAGTTGTACTTCTTTACACAGGTTCTCCAACGGCTGTGTTTTCAGTCACGCATGTTCTTGTAAAGCATTTCACCCCTCTCTCTCTCGGGCCTCATGCTTTAGGGGGCATCTATTACACAGCAATTTGTCACCGTTTGTCACCATCCCTGTTACCCCTCACCCGCACACTGGAGGACTCATTCCGGGACCTGTGAGAAGTGACATGACCTGAAACCACTTGCATCATATTCCTCTAAGTATGAGCTTCATATGCCCTGAAGACATCTCCTGCAAAATACCCATGAAAACAACTCTTTTTGCATTAGCGTGGGTCCATAGTTCACTGCCCGCGCCAATGAGGGAAATCCTCTAAAAAGGGCGCGCCATTGGCGCTCTGTCCCAGAGTCGCACTCGCGCCAACCGAATTGAGTAAAGTTTTTAACCAACAAGCTCCCGAAGGTTCTCTTGAACCCATTCACCAACTGAATCCATGTTGAGCTAGGATGGTTTGGCTTCGAATCTCCATAGAAGGGAAAGTGGTTTGCCACCTTTCATGGAAGTTTCCAAGTGATAAGGCCAATCCCATGAATAATGTGGTTGATCCTATCTCTTTCTTCTCTATCTATAAAAGCTTGCCTCTATGCCTTGAGCAAGCTAGTCATAGTTACAATAGTTCCAGTTCTAGCATAGTGATAGAGAGTTTGAAGCTGCAAGAGCCTTCTTTGCACCCATAAGGCCAAATCTAAGTGAGGAGATTCTTGTCACCCAAAGAGAGAGAGGCTTGTTCCCTATCCCAATAAGCTTTGGAAGACTTGTGTAGCTGACTACCCAGCCAAAGGAGGATTTGACGTCAGAACTATGGTTGTATTCTTCTTTGTTATTTATCAATAATAGATGACTATCATTATGGTTCCACTCTCATTGTTCTATGATTGATGTTGAGTTATATCTTTTCTGACTGATATATAATTGCATCTATTGGATTTTATGCTTGTATTCATGTTGTTCTTTGCATGTGCAGGTGTCCTATCATGGAGATCGTGGGGATCGTGACCGGTCGAGGCAAAGGAACGAGAGCGACGTCTCTTCTATGAACATTAGCGTTGGAATCCAAGTAGGTTCTCACCATCCACTTTTAATTTGCAATTAGGAACTTGCGTGATAGCATTGTTTGATTGTTGCTAGACCCGGTCTGGGCTAGTAGGGATCGTCTCCGTCCGCAGAGAGGATTTACCTCCACAACAAGCATATGCATCGGCCACTATGGACAAGGCTACTGAGGTATCTACTCTGCTAAGGGAGAAAGAGGAGATAATTGCGCAGCTGGAATAAGAGCTCGAGGCAGAAAAAGCAAGTGCAAACAGGCAGGTGGCAGAGCAACTAAAGCAATTGCAGCAAGACATGGAGGTCCTGAAAATAAGCCATGAGGCCGATATATCAGTCAAAAACATGCAACTCCAGGAAATGAATCAATACATGGAAAGATACAAGGACATTCCCACTACTGAGGAGTTCGTCAAAGAGGCCTTGGAATTAAATTCCCTTCTAGTTAGACAACAAGAATATTTTTTCCAAAATATGTCACATATTACTCCCTACTTGAATATTAGCGACTAGCTAACAGACAAGGCAATCAAATAGAGAATGAAGTTTAATGATTTAAACACCAGGATCTCTAAGTTCATTGAGTGGAAGGAAATAGAAGATTGAAAGAAGGCCAATATACCTGAGATTGAAGAAACTCATAAAGGCATTCTCTTTACAGATTGGGATGCCATAATCAAACAAGCTAAGCTAGCAGTTGCAAGGGTAGCTGAAGTATCAAAGAACATCGCCAATGCAGTGAACCACATCCTGTTCGCCACCAGTCTCATCAAGGAAGGAAATACAAAAGAGATGCCTGATTTAACTGCTCTGTATAAAGACTAGCAAGAAAAGGCACAGAGTTAGAGAGAGGCAATTACGAAACTGACAAGTCGTATTGGCAGTATTTGGTTAAGCCACATAGCCAGATTACGACTCTCAATTGTTCCCTTCACACGACTCAAAGGATGTTTCCACCGCTCACTGATGCGATCTTCACAGGGCAGCTCAGGATTCATTTCGGACCACCTCCTCAAATCCAACCGATGACCGATATTTGTGATTTAAAGAACAAGCTGGCAGACATCAAGTCATCCTCTTAGTTTTGTTTATTTAGCCTCTATTTATTTTTGGAGTTAGTTACCTAGTTAGGAGGAAGGTTTTTTTAAACCTCCTCAAATTTTTTATAACCTATTTTTACACATTTAGTTAGAGTAGTATTTATACCCTTCTCATGCATTTAGAGAAGGGTCCAAAATTTTATCAAAAACATTTGCAAAGAATGCACTGTTGTAAGTTTGTGAATGCTTTGGCGAAATGATGGAACATGATCGTTTCGTTTAGATATCATATTACTTTCCTTTGTTGATGCACTTTTGTATTCTTGGGAGACAATTTGATTTGAAGAAAGAAGTTGGTCTATGTCATTTGTCAAATGAGTAGGACTTCACACATATGGTACTATTATCGTGTATGATTGATTCTATTTACATTTAATTAATGGCAAAACTTTACTTTCATGGATTATATGTGAGATTTATTATTTATGTTAAGCGTTAATTTCACTTTTGTATGATGCCTAGTTGAAGTTGTGATTTTCATATATAACTCATCATATATGCGATATATTTTATAAATTCATTTGACTAACTATTTAGTCAAAGGAATTATCTTTTACGTTAAGATCTCTGTTTAGTTGTGTTCAATATTTATTATCACATGCTAAATATATATCTTTGTACATCACATATCACACAAGAACACCTGGGTTTATATTAGAATAAGTTAGTTAGAGAAATTACATGGTAGAATAGGTCACTTAGATTATCATTACTCTATTGCAAAGCACTCATAAACCACCCACTCTCATCTTATAACCCACATTGGGAAACTGGTCCCATTATCCCCAGTCGGAGCCACCACTTTAAACAGAAAAGGAGTTGTCTTAAGGTTCAGACCGGGTAGTTCTCCCCCATGTATTGGCAACAAAATTTTGAGGTCACAACACAATACAACACTTAAGCTCCTTGATGATGGTAGCCACACACATCCCTTTCAGTGTAAGTGTCCTGAACACATATGTTGTTCCTTCTTATCCCAATCGGCAGCAACACAAGTCTTCCTCTATCAATGAATCATGCTCCTTTAGGTCACTGAACACGACTCACCAATTTTCTTCTCTATCAATGAATCATGCTCCTTTAGGTCACTGAACACGACTCACCAATTTTCTTCTCTCTAGATGATCACTATTCCATCAATGAGTCAATGCATAGGGACTTTTGTGACTTGGTCACAACTCCGTTTGTGAACAACTCCTAAGCTGCCCACCTACTACTCCTTATTCCTTCAAGAACATAACACTTTGGGTCTTCTTCCCACTATTTTATTCATGTGTTGCTCTAATGAAGAAAAACTTAAGGAATGGAGGATTCCCACTCTCATTGTAGAATTCCATCTCTAACTAGTGAAGTAGGGATAAATGCTAAGCCCCCTTGGCTACTTCATTTGTCCCTTCAAGGATCGGCCCTGAGCTTCAAACTTATGCTTCTCCTAGAAGTATTAATGTCCTTCTTAGGTCTTGCAATTAAGACTCCAAGAAAATCTACTTACTGCCATCCAATAATTCCTTAATATGTCCTTCCAAATTTGTCCAAGCCTGGACTCTTTCCTACATTGTATCTCATGCTCCGAATCTGCCCTACTTCAGTCATCTCGTTGACTAATCTTGGGACACCACAAATCCCCTTCTCCTAGGGCTTGTAGATTGTATCTTTGCCAATGAACATGCTACCTCATCATCAGTGTTCTTGGCCTCTACTATACTGCTACTCCAAACTTTGAAAAAATCCATGAATTTGTTCTATTCCCTGCAATTTATCTCTCAAATTTCCCAAACTTAGGGCTTTAAATCTGCCCTCATCTAGGGCTTCAACAAGTTGTCACCTAATAGTGACTTGACTCCTCAAAATCATTATTATTTTGCATCACACCTACTGATGTTCAAACACATTTTGAAAAATCCTTCCCCTCCTTCTCTGTAGGTACCATAACTATTGTCCAACTATTCATTATACTGTACATTTTATGAGGCGATATGATACTCTATTGTTACACTAAAAAATGTCACCATGACCACTTACAGTTAGTATGGCTCAAATCAACAGTCGTGCTACCCTCTTAGGCAAGTCTTATGCCTCTGCTATCCATCTCAAACTCAAAAAAGAGAGAAAGTCTTGTAAAAAATGTGTTTATCTCTGGGGACGCAGGTTCTCTCAAGCCTTACCTGCGGGGACGCTCACAATGTTCACAAAGGCTGCGTCCTTGGACGCTCTGTATGTTAAGGGACAGGTGCGTCCTTCTGTAAAAGGCAAAATGCGCGAGTTTCATCTTAAAAAAGTTACTTGTAGTTACTTCTAGAACTTTCTAGAGGTCGGTTTGATGAATTGGATGCGCCTCCAGTTGGTTCATGTATCTCTATTAAGGGGGAACTTATCCCATCAATAAGGGAGCTATCCCACCCAAAGAGGGGGATTATCCCATTGATGGTGGACCTGAATAACCTCTTTACAGCACTATAAATAAAGACATTGAGCCAGAGGGAGAGGAGGTTGGAGCTATACATTTTCTTTGGGTAAATGCTGCAGGATTTAGGTCTTCCATTAGAGCCTTTGTAAGGAGAGATTGTCTTTACTTGATTCTACTTGGAAGAGGGTGAGCTTTGTCAAAGTAGAGTAAAACCCTTGATGGACCCTGGGAGGAACTTGCACAACACCAAGGCCAGGTTGTAAGAGTTTCTTTGTTTCGTTATTAATACAAACTGGTTTATTTTTCTCAATAGCTTGTGTTAATGAGTTATTTCATGTGTTCCTTGGTCTGCATGTTGAATATATGTTTTATTATATGAAATGCAAGTGCTTGGTAATTGTTTGATTGTTTGTGGTTGCAGGAATTGACTTGAAGGAGGAGCTCATCCGGATCGTCAAGAACGGACTTCAACAACAGCGTTTTGGAATAAGGTAAGCCTAAACACTTGTAGTTTTCATGTTGTAAAAGGTGTATTTAGAGAAAGATCACTCCATTTTGTCTTGTTTGTCATTAGAATGTCTTAGACTTCTAGGAAGGTCAGCCGTGTCCGCACCCTTGACCAATTCCGTGTGACAAATTGGCGACTCCGCTGGGGATAGATTCCATTGATGAGAAAAGTCTTTTCCTTTATGTGAACTTTGCTTTGAGAAAATTGGTTTATTTTTCTGGTTTTGGCTCTGTGATTCTGTCTCTGGGTGGGTTAGCTTAGGATTAGTTTTATTTTGGTTTTTCTTGAGTTTTTCAGACGGACGCACCCTCTGAGTGCTGCACAGTGCGTCCCTGGACGCACTTTTGCTGTGTGCACAGAGCGGGCCCGCATCTGTGCTAACGGGTCGCCTGCGTCCCCCTGCTAAAATTTGAGAAAACTCCATTTTTTGCTTTTTTACTCTTAGATTCTGTTTTTTCTTAGTTTTTTCTGCCCAGATTCATTAGTCCCTTGTCCAGAATCTTCACCTAAGCTTGTTCCTGCTCTTAGCTTTCATCAATTGGGTGTTTTGAGTCTCTTTCTCGAGAAATTCTTGATTTGATTTCCTTTGATCATTAATCGCCTTTGAGTGTTTTTATGTTTTGATCTTTGGAACTCTCACCCAATTTTCTCGACTTGCACTTGATTGGTTCTTAGATTACATTAGAATCATCTTGTGTTTGAGAATTCTCTTGCATAGATCACATTTGCATAATTAGAGTTCTCAGTTTCAGAATATGAATGAAAAATGTGCATAGATTACATTTGCATACTTTTCATGTGATTTGTGCATAGATTACAATTGCATAGTTTACATTCTGAAAAATCAATCGTAGATTTAGATCAGCTTTCTTTGATTTGAATTTACACAAAAATAAAAATAAAAATTGGTTTGGAATTGATTTGCATTAGTTTTTTCTTGATGAAATTAGTGCATTAGAGAATTTGTTAAATTTTCTCTTAATGATCAATTTTTTGCATTGTTGGAAGTGAATGGAAACTCTCTCCTTACTCTAGTTAGGATTCATCGAATTGAAAGGATTGCATTATCATATTCGATTGCATTCAGTTGAGTCGGGTCATAACACCATTGGTTTCATCTCCATTTACCCATTTGAGTAATAACAGCCTTAATAACACAGCGCTTAATTAAAATTCATCTAGTAATTTTTACATTTCTAGGGCTCTGAAACACCAACATAGCTTAGGCTAGGGTCTTGGAGTAGGTGAGTACTTAACTCTCCAAGACTACAAAACCAAACAGATAGTTTATCTTGAGTAGAATAAATCCAATTGTTTCAATTACACTCTGGGAAAGCTCCTCTTAAAGGAGAAGCACGAGCTCGTGTCCGAACCAGTGAGGGGATCATTCCCCCCTCGTTGGGAACGACGCCAGACAGTACGTATTACAAACGGTAAACCTCGGATTAACCATTGTCGAGGAGCCAGGGGTCACTTATCGGTAAACCTTGGATTGTTGTCAAGGAGCCGGTAAGGGGATTGAGCTTGCTACTCTGCCCTTGCGTGCTGTCGGAGTTTAGACTGTTCCCCCAGGTGTATTTGTCACTGTTGGTGACCTTAGTGACCATAATATTTAGGGTTCTACCGAGGTGACGGTGGAGGGAAGGTCCCACTGTACCTGGAGCAGACGTCGGTTATACTCACTTGGATTTTCCGGGGGGTTCACTTCACTTCGAGATGGTTAAAGTGGAGGAACTTGGTCCGGTCTATTCATTAAGCAGGTTGCCGGGGTAACTGTTCCACCCACCACTTCTGTACTGAATTCGGCGAGGTTGGGCTTCATCACCAACTAGTGTTTTCGGTTCGGAGAGCTTACTGTTTGTGTGTGGTTTGACTCCTAGATTTGATAGCGCGTGTTAATTTGTTTGTTTTTACTTTTAGAGACCATAGGTGTGAATTGTGAATTTTAGTTGTTAAGTGTGAATTGTGAATTGTTAATTTTAGTTTTAAATTGTTAATAAAATTCACTGAAGTTGAATATAATGGCAAATGTTCCGGAATTTATCAACCTAGGAACCCCTCCTAATGAGAATCCTAGTACTTTTCCTTACTTTGGAAATGTTGGTCCTCCTTATATGGCTACTTTGTCATTACCTGGATTTACAATAGGTTTACCGATATGGTTATTTTCAACTTCGTTGGCCCAAAATACTCCAATTGTTCCATCTCAACCGGATGCTTCACCTCAACAGAGTTCACCATCTCAACATCACCAACCTTCTGTTGACCCTTTACCTTCTTCGCCTAATTTTTCTTCCTCCATTTCTTCCTCTTCGCCTGGTAAAAGCCTTGATGCTAGTAACCAGGAGGCTAAGAAGAAGAAGAAAGGGAAGAAGAAGAAGAAGAAGAAGAAGCAAGATAAGAAAGAAGTCAACCAACCAACCATGGCTGTAAGTGTTAGTTGTGTTGAGGAAAATTCCGACATGCATCGTAAACCCAAATACCCTTGCAGGCTTTGTAAGGGTGACCACTTCCTTGTCAATTGTCCTGGTATTCCAAAGGTCTTGGAAGTATGGTCAGAAAAATCTCATCAATTTTCCATTGATCCATCAACCAGTGATAGTCAGGTTCCTGGGAAAAAGGGTAAAGTTAGGTTTCCTTGTAAGTTATGCAAAGGGAGTCATCAAACTCACATTTGCCCTCACATGGATGAAGCCTCAACATTGTTGGAAAACCTTACTGTTCCACAGCAAGAATTTCCAACTGGTTACCGTAAACTTTCTCCCAACCTACCGTCAACTGACGGAGTGATTGATCTAAATTCAAGTACAGTCGATCACACTCTCTCATTGGAGAGTGAAACTCATGTCACTCAGGTTGATGATCCATTAGTTGATCAAGTGGTCGATTCAATTTCACATTCGGTCGATCACACTCTCCTTTTCGAGAGCAAATTTCATACCACTAATGTTCTTCTTGTTACATCGGATTCTTCTATGCCGGGGGGCATTTCACCTGTTTCTACAGAACCCCCTCCAAGTACTGAGGTCTTTTCCTTTGATTGGAATAGACTGACAGAACCTCGTCTTCCTTCCTCCATCCCTTTCCAAATCATTGTCAAGGCGGGTGGTAGGGACATACATCGTACTCAGGTAGATGAAGGTGCTTCTGTTAGTATTTTATCCTCAGCTGTTTGGAAAGCTTTGGGTTCCCCTCAGCTTGCGCCTATTACGCAGAATCTGAAAGCTTTTAACAGAACAATTAGTGAACCTTTAGGGATCCTTCCTAAGTTTTCTATTACCTTGGAAGGTAAAACTGTTTGTGTTGATCTTATGGTAGTTCGAGGTCCCTTGGATTTCAATTTACTCCTTGGGCGAGACTATGTTTATGCAATGAAAGCTGTCGTATCGACACTCTTTCGCGTGATGTCTTTCCCTCACAATGGCAGTATTGTGACTGTAGACCAGCTTTCGTTCCCTAGTCTTTTTTCAACTACCAATAATATGACACCCCTAAATGTTCCTGATTCTAAAGTGGTATCTACCCTGCCACGGGTTAATTATGTGGCAACCGGTCCCATGATTTCAGTTACCGATGTAAGTGAGCCTCTCACTGTTTGCTCATCTTCCTTTGATTTAGCTCCGGTAATTGACATGGAAAACTCTATGGGATTACTTGAACACGATGTTCTTATCCCTTTTGAGTCCCTTGACATGTGTTCCTTCCCAAGAAGTATTCTTCCTTCGGATGAAGACCTCTTGGAAGCCATGATCAAGGTGTGTCCATTGACATGTCTTTCCTCCAGTTGGAAACCATGATCAATGTTACGAGGATAGTTTTTTCCTGTATCAACCTCGTTAAAAAATGAAATAGGCTAGCATGAGGACAGTTCTTTTACTGAGTCAACCTCATTAAAAAAAAAAAATGAATCAGCTAGTTTTTAGGTCATATAGATAGTTAGAAAGTAGGATTACGAGGAAAGTTCCTTTTACTGTGTCAACCTCGTTAAAAAATGAATCAGTGTATGAGGATAGTTCTTTTACTGAGTCAACCTCATTAAAAAATGAATCAAGTAGATTTTAGGATATGTAGGTAGATTGTAGAAAGTAGGATTTTGAGGATAGTTCCTGTTACTGAGTCCACCTCGTTAAAAAATGAATCAGTTACGAGGATAGTTCCTGTTACTGAGTCAACCTCGTTAAAAAATGAATCAGGTATGAGGATAGTTCTGTTACTGAGTCAACCTCATTAAAACATGAATCAGGTATGAGGAAAGTTCCTTTTACTGTGTCAACCTCATTAAAAAATGAACCAGTGTATTTGAGGACAGTTCCTGTTACTGAGTCAACCTCATTAAAAAATGAATCAGGTTTGAGGATAGTTCCTGTTACTGAGTCCACCTCGTTAAAAAATGAATCAGTTACGAGGATAGTTCCTGTTACTGAGTCAACCTCGTTAAAAAATGAATCAGGTATGAGGATAGTTCTTTTACTGAGTCAACCTCATTAAAAAATGAATCAGGTAGGTTTTAGGTTATATAGGAAAGTAGGATTAATGAGGACAGTTCCTGTTACTGAGTCAACCTCGTTAAAAAAATGAATCAGGTATGAGGATAGTTCTTTTCTTGTGTCAACCTCCTTAAAAATGAAACAACTCCCTTTTCAAGTTAAATATTGAAAGTAAACCTTCATTTCATCCAGCCAGTTGAATGCAATGAAGCCTGGGAGGCATGTACCTCACTTTGCATCATTAAACTGGGGACATGCGAAATTTTTGAGCATAGTTCCTTGTCTTGTGTCAAGCTCGTTAGCAAATGAAACAAGGGTAGGTTAAGTAGGCAGATTGTAGAGTAGTTATGAGCATAGTTCCTTGTCTTGTGTCAAGCTCGTTAAAAAATGAATCAAGGGTTTTAGAGCATAGTTCCTTGTCTTGTGTCAAGCTCATTAAAAAATGAATCAAGGGTTTTAGAGCATAGTTCCTTGTCTTGTGTCAAGCTCATTAAAAAATGAATCAAGGATTTTAGAGCATAGTTCCTTGTCTTGTGTCAAGCTCGTTAAAAAATGAATCAATGTTTTTAGAGCATAGTTCCTTGTCTTGTGTCAAGCTCGTTAAAAAATGAAACAACTCCCACAAGTCTTTCCAAGATCTTGAAAGTAAAGCTTCATTCCATCCACCTCATTGAATGCAATGAAGCTTCGGGGGCATGTACCTTGATTTGCATCATTATGCTGGGGGCATGTGAACTTATAACAAGCATAGTTTTTCGTTTCAAGCTTGCATAAACATGAAACTGAATCCGAGCATAGTTCTTTTCCCGTGTCAAGCTCGTTAAAAAATGAAACAAATCCTCCTCTAATTGAGTCGAGAGTTTGACTAGACCTCATAGATGTTAGGTTGTACGTTTAGGTTAGTTATTTCAGTTTTTGCATAATTTTCTTACAGTTTTAGGTCGAGTCTTTCAAATGATCTCATTCTTGAACCTTCATTTCATCCACCTTAGTTGAATGAAATGAAGCTGGGGGGCATGCGCTCTAACAGTTATGCTTAGGGGGCATCAAGCACAGTTTTATCTCTGTTTCAAGCTTGTGTAAAAATGAAACTAATTTGAAGCATAGTTTTTATCTGTTTCAAGCTTTTGTAAAAATGAAACCTATCTCGAGTCAATTTCAGTTATTTTCAAGACTCGTTAAACTCATGAAAATCCCGAGATTATTTTGCTATTTTAACTAATTTGAAGCATAGTTTTTATCTGTTTCAAGCTTTTGTAAAAATGAAACCTATCTCGAGTCAATTTCAGTTATTTTCAAGACTCGTTAAACTCATGAAAATCCCGAGATTATTTTGCTATTTTTCATTCTCGTAAAACAAATGAAAATGCCGAGTTCTTTCCGTCTTTTCCTGCTCGTAAATTAAATTGAAAGTCGGTCATATGAGTACATTTTTATCCCTTTTTCGAACTCATTAAAATTTACGAAAAAGTGAAAACCATGAGTACATTTTTATCCCTTTTTCGAACTCGTTAAAACTTAAGAAAAAGTGAAACCTTGGAGTTCTCTTTTAAGCCCTTTTCAGACTCCTAAAACATGAAAAGATTGCCGAGCGTTTCTTTTACACTCGTTAAAACGGAATTAAAAGACGGTCCCCTTATAGCTCTTTTCTGACCGTAAAAACAGGAAAAGATTGCCGGGTTTTTGTCGTTTCAAACTCGATATGGAAATAAAACGACGTGTCCTTGATCGCTTTTTACTTTTCAGGTCAGTGGCACTAATTATGAAAGTACTCCTTGGTCGCAAGATCAAGCGGTTCCCCCAGGTATTATTTTATACTTTTTCGGGCTTGAGGGACACAAATATACGAAAAAGTTCAACGTGGAGTCTCCTTTAGTTTTTTCAGACTCTCTAAAATTGAAAAACACCGAGTTTCTCCTATACTGGGCTCGTTAAACTTTTACAGTAGAGGACCTGTTCAATTACAAACAGGAACGAACCACTCCTTCCTAGGGTTCGAATTTAAACTAGGTTGGACTCGTCCGAAGGATGAGCTTATAATCAAGCATATGTTATCCTCCTCAAGCTTGTTAAAAATAAAGAGGTACTTGCCAGAAATGGTGGGGGAAAAGAGAGAAGAATGAACCTGTTTGTCACCTTTTGTCTCAGAAGAAACTTTATTACCACTCTTGAACACGACACTTTTCATTCACCTGGGTTGGGAAATCTTTTACCTCACAGTTGACCAAATCACTTTGAAAGTCTTTAACCGGGTTTCGGGGATTAACTTTGAGTTATTCGTCACCAAGCCATCTGTTGTGTCGTTATGTGTTCAAGAGGTCTGCAAGCAAAACTTTCATCTGCAAAATACTTGTCATCCATTTGACCATCCCTGAGTCAGTCCTTACGGCAACATTTCTTCAACTTGAACAATGATTTCGTGTTGCGGGCTTGCCTGCAACGGGTCGCTTTCTATCGACATCGGCACATTATCTAGAAAGATGACTTAGGAATCGACAGTACCTTGAAGTCTGCATGCATCAATGGCAGGTTTCTCGCCTTTGACGTCAGTTTACATCATTGACTTTCGATCAAAGGATTCCGTGAAGTGTTCGACATCAAAACATCTATTCACATTTCACGGGTTGTGCTTGGTACTTTGAGAACCATTGACATTACTGGTGGTTTCTCTCACGCTTGTTAACAGTTTACATCATTGACTGGTAATCAAGTGGTTTCTACCATGTTCGACATCGAATCATTTAATCACATGGATAGAATCGTACCAATTCGGGAAGTAGAAGTGAAGACCCTGGATCTAGTTTCTACCATCCAGGCTGCGAGGAGTTTTGTATTCATTATCTATGTAGACTAATCATAAACAGATGGCTGCGTCCATACTGTGTCTACAAAAGTCTATTAAAATGATGTACTGCAAGATCATTCCTGTATCAGAATAGTTAGTCCATTAGTTAAAGTTTTGAATCTGAGTATGGGAATGCCTACCTCAGTGATGATATAATCTTATCCATGTATTTTGTGTTGAAAATTGCAGGTTCCAACCAGGCCATCCACAAGACAATCCTTGAAATGATAAAGCGCTTCACCCTTCCTAGAATTACAAAACCCTATTCTATTCCAGGCTTCGCACTTTAGGGGGCAATCTGTTACACTAAAAAATGTCACCATGACCACTTACAGTTAGTATGGCTCAAATCAACAGTCATGCTACCCTCTTAGGCAAGTCTTATGCCTCTGCTATCCATCTCAAACTCAAAAAGAGAGAAAGTCTTGTAAAAAATGTGTTTATCTCTGGGGACGCAGGTTCTCTCAAGCCTTACCTGCGGGGACGCTCACAATGTTCACAAAGGCTGCGTCCTTGGACGCTCTGTATGTTAAGGGACAGGTGCGTCCTTCTGTAAAAGGCAAAATGCGCGAGTTTCATCTTAAAAAAGTTACTTGTAGTTACTTCTAGAACTTTCTAGAGGTCGGTTTGATGAATTGGATGCGACTCCAGTTGGTTCATGTATCTCTATTAAGGGGGAACTTATCCCATCAATAAGGGAGCTATCCCACCCAAAGAGGGGGATTATCCCATTGATGGTGGACCTGAATAACCTCTTTACAACACTATAAATAAAGACATTGAGCCAGAGGGAGAGGAGGTTGGAGCTATACATTTTCTTTGGGTAAATGCTGCAGGATTTAGGTCTTCCATTAGAGCCTTTGTAAGGAGAGATTGTCTTTACTTGATTCTACTTGGAAGAGGGTGAGCTTTGTCAAAGTAGAGGAAAACCCTTGATGGACCCTGGGAGGAACTTGCACAACACCAAGGCCAGGTTGTAAGAGTTTCTTTGTTTCGTTATTAATACAAACTGGTTTATTTTTCTCAATAGCTTGTGTTAATGAGTTATTTCATGTGTTCCTTGGTCTGCATGTTGAATATATGTTTTATTATATGAAATGTAAGTGCTTGGTAATTGTTTGATTGTTTGTGGTTGCAGGAATTGACTTGAAGGAGGAGCTCATCCGGATCGTCAAGAACGGACTTCAACAACAGCGTTTTGGAATAAGGTAAGCCTAAACACTTGTAGTTTTCATGTTGTAAAAGGTGTATTTAGAGAAAGATCACTCCATTTTGTCTTGTTTGTCATTAGAATGTCTTAGACTTCTAGGAAGGTCAGCCGTGTCCGCACCCTTGACCAATTCCGTGTGACACCTATTGATGATCAAACTAACCCTCAATTTGGGTCTCAACCTTCTTAACTTACTGAAGTTTTATATTGAAGCAATCAAACAGGGAAGAACTTAGGGAAGAATATACATTTTTCAATAGCCCTTATTGACAACCCTTTCACACGTAGAAATCATCACTTGAAAGACACGATCTCCACCTATTATATTCCTATCAAAGTCATGCTATTAGGGATCGATATGGACTTTGATTTTCAACCTATATCTAAGGTTACCTCAGTCCATAATCTTCAATGTTTCCTCTATTTTTGTCCTTCTCTTTCCAGCGCAACATCATGGGAATACTCAACCCTTATGACTAGTTCATCACGGGCCTTTTCACCTTCCTACCAAGCCCCTGATTGGTCTCGATCTTCCCTTCTGTAGCACAGAAAAATCGAACCTAAATCAAAGAGTGAAAACACGATTTTTTAGCCCATAACCACTTAAGGATGCAATCCTTCTTCTTTGGATGAACATAGTCATCCTACAACGATAATCTCACCCCTTTTCAACGCTTGAATAAACCTTCTAACCCTTTATCTTTAGCTTGGTCACCACTGAGACAAACGTCCTCCTTAGGCTTTCTTCTTTCCTTAGATGATCACACTTGTGAAGATCATATAATTTCCTCCCTTTAGATTACATTTTAGCATCCCTTGTAATCAAACAAGCTCCTTCTCATTTTATGTCTAGCCTTGATCCTAAGGCTTCTTAATTAGATATCCTAAGCCTCGTTGGAACCCTCTAGATCTTAGGGGTTTTGATCCTCTTAGACTTAGGATTTAATTTTTCCTTTTAATTTCTTTTTAGAGTTTTAAACCCCATCTGTGTCTAAAACCCTTTTACTTGGGTTCTTTTCCCACAAACCCTTTTTTTAACCAAACCCATACAAACCCCATTTCTAGGTTTGTGGAGTATCTCCAAAGCTACATAATTCAACACCATCTTCCTACTTTCTTCTCATTATTCTCTGCTCACTTTCATTTACAAAGACTAGTTATATAGAACAATCATGGCTTTTTGAGATTCACTCAAAAGTGGATCTAATATTCCATATAAGAAAAATATCAAATATAATCCTAAAACTTTTAACTCCTCAAATACTTCCATTAAATAATATATTACATGTCGATGAGGGATTATTTCCTCATTTCTTGAATAAAACCCAATTTCAACAAGAAAAACAAATCCCCATCTTTTAATTACATTAATTTGACTTAAATTAAATTAAAGGAACATACTTGTTTTAGTAAATGTGGCAAAATGTCCTAGGTCTTGTTGACATATAAAATGCTCCTATATTAGGATTTAGGAAAAATATCCAACATCTTGTTCCTTTTTCACTTAAGGGCTTCCTTGAGAAGCAATTTAATAAGATCTCCTACTCCCTCATCTTTCTTTTCTTCTACAATGAGAGGTCATCAAGATTGGTGAGGATGGTATTGCAAGGGCTTAAGTAGTTTAAGTCTCAAATCCTTATACCCCAACCTCTTTGGGGGCATGCATGGAAAAATAGACAAAGTGCAGATGGCTTTGGTACCACTCATTAGAGGAAATTTCAGCCTAAAAGTGGCCTCTTAAGGAAAAACAATAAAGTAATAGGAAAATAAAAAAAAAGGAGTTGTGAATTTTGGAGGGAAAAGAATAAAACTACTTTTTTATTGTATTTTTAGCTTGTCTCCTTATAATCTTACTTAGATTTCAATTGTACACACTCGTTGGATGTGGAAATAAATTCCAAATCCAACAAGTACCCATTATGCATACTTTTGATAAGACCCACATTTTGTTTTGTCAAGTGGTCTGAGTTCATCAGAGATTACATCAAGCTTGACCTGTGTCTTGAGAAACCGTGTCCCAGGGGCATCTAAGTTGTCAAAAGCACCCAAGGATCGTGCCTGGCCTGGGCCACACTAGCCCTTAACATGACTGGATTTTTTCCTATGGAGTTTTGAATCAGTGGTCATCACATCATAGAGTGACTTAACAGCACACCCCATCATCATCTATTCTACAACCCGTGGGCCTAAGAAGACCCACATTAATAACAAATGAAGATACATGAAATAAGCGTGTTGAACACATTTTTTAATGTATCTTCGATTTTTCCTCTAATGACACCAAATTTATGAAGGGGTGAAATGTTATACATATTTGTAGCCAAAATACAGATATACAGTGAAACATGACTTATATTAATAAGTGGAAAGTGTTGAAACTGTATAAGTGCAAAATGAAAACAAACTAGCTTGAACAATGGTGGCTTATCTCTAAGAAGAGATGTGATTGCTATGCACCTTTCTAGACCCTATTACAATGAGGCTCCAAGGCCTTTTTATCATAAATAAGCAATGAGAAAACCATAAACGTCCAAAAACCTATTCCTAGGAGATGAATTTCCAAAAAGATTGGTGGCCCTAATAGGGTAAGTTAGAATATCAATATTCCATGGTTGTAACTTTGGCATATGATCTCTATTTGGGTGCTCAATAGCCTGTTGGAAAGGTGTAACCAAGAAGCACATTTTTCGACTACACTAGGTAGTCAATCACTACAAGCATCCATTTTGCCAAAAAATGTCAATTAGGGCCTTAAAATGGCTGCATAAGTTAAGGACCAAAAATTTTATAGAAAAACTACCAAAATAGAAAATTGTGTTGTGAGCTAGTGGAATAGGTGGGTGGCCACCAATATCCACCGATATTAATAAATATTAGAATTAATTCTTTAACTTTCTCATTTTCATTCATCCAAATTTCAACAAACTTGAAGAAAAAAAATATGGATCTTTCCTTGAGAAAAAAAAATTCAACAAATAAATCATCTAATACATCCTAGGTTATGATGGTTCCAAGTAGCAATGAATAAAACCATTCACAAGTATTTCTTTAGGGATTTAGTACAAACAATTTGTAAATAACATCATCTTCAGCCACATTATAAATATCACAAGTGCTATCAAACTTAACCAAATTATTTTCTACATACTCTGAAATATCTCCAAAGAGAATGGGAAGAGTTTTCATGGAAATATTTAACCAGGGATGAATATTTCTTTGCAAATTGAGGGGAATTCTATGCATTACCTTCTTTATTTGGGACCTTTTCATTTTTTCATAACTTGTAAAAATATTGATGGACTTAGTGGGGAAGATAGACTATCATCACTTCGTGGAAGAACCCCCTTATTGGACTCATCATATATATCTTCGTGAGATTCTAAGATCTTTTTAGTGGAGTCATTGGGGCATCTTTGTTAAAAATCAAAGTCTTCAAAGTGGAGGTTGTGTAAAATAAAATTTATCATACCACTTAGACATAGAGGAGATGAGCCCACCTGACATGCAAAGAAAAAGTGTCACAATTTGTTGAACATAACTACAAAGAATGTTAATATGTAGTTGAAGGACTAGATCTACAACCAAAAACTTGTTACTATAAAAAAAGGTTCTTCGATGTGATTGGAGTTGGATCTTAATTATCATAGAATTCATAATAATCTATTAGAAAAAAGAGTGAGAAAGATATTTTGGATAATTTTTTGATACCGGGAAGATGTTTAAAAGCACGTCTCATGAACATGGACTATTGCAGAACCAAAATTTTGTATAAAAGAGACTGGAATTTGATCTATTAGATCTTTCTCATTGAATTATATATATGTGTGTGTGTGTCTGTGTGGAAGAAGTGTAACATTAACAAAAGTTAGTTTCCATGTATGCTTAAATAAGCTTACAATGAATATAGATGGTTGTACTGTAGAATTAGAAAAAGACACCAACGAAATTCAAACATGATCTTTAAAATAATTAAAGTTTAATAATGATTACATTTTTTTCCTTTATTATAAGTTAGTATAATTATTTCCATGTTGTTGTTAAAAATAATGATAATATAGCCTACGAGGTATAGAACAATTTATGATAGAATTTATTATTAAGGAACTCCTTGTATGAAGGTTGTAGGTTCAAAATCTCATGGATCTAGTGTAGAAAATTTGATGTGTAGGCTAACCCGATAATGCAATATAAATCAAAGCAAAATACTATAACCTACTTCTACTATCAATTTGCGGAAGCTTAAAGGTCGAGCTGAACAATATAACAAGAAGAAGAAGAACCAATGCACAATACACATGAAAATACTTTGGGGAAAGCCTCAACTAAAAACCCCACTATCTGTATTATCATACAAGGTGGAAATACATAGGAATTATACAAAGCCTTAGCTCTCACAGCTAGCCAGCTCTTAGTACGATCCTCACAGATGCTCACAAACAATCTTGGCTGCTCTCCAGCCTTCTTCTTTGCCCTCCAAGCTCCTATCTCCTTGCATTGTTCCTCTGGGATGATTCACCTTCAACCAAGTGGAACACTTCTGATATCACACACTGTCAGAACTGCACAATCATCGAGGAATGATTCATTGACTGCATGCATGAGTTTTCTTTATAAGAAAACACATGCAACTGATAGTACACTGTCCTTGACTTTAATCTCAACTGGGTCTTTCTCAGAATAGACATGCATGAGTTTCTAATGAGAGAATATTCAGTTAACTAGAGTACACTAGTTGAGTGCATGCATGCATCAACTCAGTGTTAACTCACCATTAGTTCATCAAACAGTTTGGAACTAATTTAACTGGACTTAACTCAGTAAACTAAGTTAACTAATTACAACTCAAATATAACTCAATCTTATCTCCTTAATTTAAGGGATAACTCTTGCATGACTTCACAAAGACTTCTAACTTGAATTTCTCCAACTAATTAAGTCAAAATAACTTAATTAATTATTTCCATGTAGCTATTAAGACTAAATTCGATTTTAATTCACAATTTAATTCAAGGACAAATTAAATTGGAATATTCTTGTTGCCATATTTCAACATCTAGCTAACAAAAATAATTATAACAATAATTTAATTTTAAAATCAATGTAAGATAAACACATTTTCCTTCTTTAATTTTTAATCATGTCAAATATATTTTACGATTTCCAAATATGAATTATCAATTAACATAATTACACATTAATGATGAATCATACACATTAAACATGAATGATATATCTTAATCAATAACATTAATATTTTTCACCTTTAATAACATCATACACTCGTGTTATTGTATTAGTTTACAAATATCTTAAATAAGCTAAGTTAAGAACATGTGTTTCCTCCTAGGAGGTCATAGTAACAAATCTAGAGGGGGGTAGAGTATGAGGTGGGTAGAGTATGTACACCTCCATAGACTAGCAATCAAAATGTTACATGGAGGCAATTCCGTATCCTACAAACAAAGGTGTTTCGTACACCAATTTGGTGTTTGGCTTAGCTGTGACATCATCATCATCATCATGTCATAGATAAAGTGATTTAAGATGATAATATCATCACATTGTTGTCAACATTATCATCATTGTCCTCTTCATCATCAACAACATCAAAGTCATCATCATGCCCTGGACAAAGTCCTAATCCTCCTTATTATCATCATTATCAGTGTCGTTGTCGTGATCATCATGCCTTGGACAAAGTGATCTAAATCGTCGTCGTCGTCGCTGCCGCTGCCAGGCCTTTGCCACAACTATCACCACCAAATTTTATTTTATTAACCTATAAAACTGATATAATTAGGTTTTAATAAATTAAAATTAAAAATTAATATACAAAAATAAATGACTAGAAATAAAATTAATTAATTATTTACCTAATTAAAAATTAAAATAGTAAGTGCATAAATTAGGTTTTTATTTATTTTTTAATTCCGAACTTTTAAATTATCTTAAAACCGCATGAAAATTTAAAGAATTAATTTTCAAAATCCCACCCTGCCTTCCTTGAATGTTCCTTTCAAAATTGAGAAATATTTTAGAGATTATGATAGACATATTAACGACTCAAGTCGAGCACGTTCTCCAACAAACATACCAAAATATTCAAAATCGGCTCCATATTGCAGAGTCTCCTTTGTTCGCGGAATTGAGTCGCCCAGACGCCACATTTACACCTAGAACAGAGAAAAACATGCATATACTTGACTAGGCGCGCATAACATTATCAAGTCAATGGGCAAATGGCGCAATAGTCGCAAATTCCTGTTTGCCACTCAACTTATTTGTGCCTCATCATTAGTAACGTGACACGCAACCTTGAAGTCTTGAGATCTGTAGTCTAATGTCATCAGCGGGACACCGAGTCCCCAGTCCAACGACTCGCAGCGTGGCGAAATTTCGATGGCGATTCCACCGGGCATCGCGTTCAAAAGTCTACACGCAGTTGGTTGCTTTGTCTCCACAATATTCAAATAAATAGAAAGAGTTATATATATAAATAGATAAATTATATAAAGTTATATATCATTTTTAAAATATTCAAATAAATGGAAAAGTTATATATAATAAATATAATATGAGTAATAAAAATATAATAAATATAATATGGGTATTTTGTTTTGACGATGAAGTATTCATAAATGAATTTTGATGTGATTATCTCTTAAAAATTGTTTCAAAAAAATATTTAATTAAATTATCAATATTAAAATAAATCATAAAAATAATTAAATAATCACTTTATTTTAAATTATTATTATTATTTATAAAAAAATTAATATAAGTTAATCATATACATACACACACACACACACATATATATATATATTAAAAAAAAAAACATGTAATAATATTTTTAATTTTGATTATTTACCCATAGTTTATTATGAAAATTCTTAACCTCTAAATACATTTAGTTACAATATTATACATTAGTACCATATTTCCAAAAATCATAATTAATGTTTGTATGACTATTCCTCTGACATTTCTTTTAAGTAATCATCTTAATTAAATGGATAGAAAGAGCATAATTATTTTTGAGATAGGCCTTACCATTAATTTGCCACTACTTTTTTTTTTCCAAAGAAAAAAACGAACTTTTTATTAATATAAAAAGTTACATAGAATATGCATTACACATTCAATTTGGCTGTATGAAAGTAGATCATATAGCCCACAAAATACAACCCTGCCTACAAGCAGAAAAAGAGAGTGCCGCTCCTATTATCCGGAGTGTAGTTAACAACAAAAAAACCAGCTGGCCTAAGCCTTCCTGCCCTTCTTCTTCTCCACTTTTTGCCAACCAGTGGAGTCAATAATGGCAAGCTGGTTTTCCTCTGTGTTCAATGGTTGTTCCTTTTCTGAATCCGATCCTTCAGGACTGTGACTTCGTTTATTACTACTTATTTCCAGCTGAAGTTCTTGTTCCTTTTCCTCATTAATCTCTTTGTCCTTATTGTCCTGATCTTTATCCTTTGCTGTATTATATTCTTCTTTCTTTGTTGTAGCTGCCTTCTTAAATGCAGCATCTATGTTCTGCCATCCTTTCGGCTTCCTTTGTTGTTGCTTGCTCTTGTTGGAGCTTGGACATGCATTGTACAGATGACCTGTTTGTTGACATCCCCGACATCTGAAAGCTGTGTTCTCATAGTCCAACGGTTGTTTCCACTGTGTATTATTGAAGTTCAGAATTATGCTTTCAGGTAGTCCTCGGCTGAGATCTACCTCGACACATATTCTGGCAAAAGTAAATATTCCTTTTAGATGTCTCTCTGCATCTATTTTTAACATTCTCCCCAAGGTATTTCCAATAGCTGTTAAAGCCTTTGGATGCAAAAAATGTAAGGGAAGGTTATGCAGCCTGACCCATACAGGCATCCTTGATACCACCATGGTGTTGGCATCAAAATCAGGAAACCAAGGGGTAATAAAAAGTCCAGCACTGCCCCAGAACCATGGCCCTTGGTTGAGAACTGTTTCATTTTCTTCTTTTGTTTTAAAACATACTATAAAGAACCCCTTAGGGTATAGGAAGATTTGGCAATTTTTTGTCCAAACCGAATGGATCCATTGATACAATGCATCAGTTCTAGGCCAAAAGCCATTGAATCTACAAATAACTGCATTTCTTTTTAAATCTGAATATACATTATTTACCTCTGGTATTTCGATGGAGATAGATGGGCTCTCCGGAATTTGATCTACGATGTACTGCCCTGGGGGTTCAGTGCCAGCTGTGGGGTTTTTCCCCTTGCCCTTTACTGCTTCTTTAAAAGACCCTTTGCTTTGCGAGCTAGTTCCAGTGCTTTTGGCACCTCCGCATAATCTCATATTGAGAATGATTGTAGAGCCTGACTTGATGTTGTAATCTTGCATTGTTCTACAGTCCTGCAAGGATCTGCCCTCATTTAACAGATGTTGTTTCCCAGCCGGGTAGCCAGTCTGATCGGCGATGTTGTTCTTCAAATCTACAACACTGTCGCTATCTTTAGTCCAGATCAAGGTTGTGTTTCCTTTTGGCGTCTTAATAAAAATTTGAAAACCAGATCTGGTAATCTGGGGTGGTGAGCTGTCCAAATCCGTATCCGATCTGTTTAAAAATTTTCTCTCATGAACAGAGCTTTGGATCTGCCTTGCCTTAGGGGCATTTCCTGCTCCTCAGTAGAGATCCGCGGTAAAAGAATTTGGTTTTTTCCGGTGTCCCTCCTTTGGCTCTGCTTGGATCCCAATAATTAGTCGCCCGTCTATGAAAGGGCTTCGATCCAACCCTTTGCTCAGGATAATCGGCGTACTGGTTGCCGTTCTGCCCAGAAGACCAATCGCAGAAGCTGTGACGTATTCGGCAATGAGATTACCTTTTCTTGGGCTGTCTAACTGGGGAAATCCGCGTAGAATCAACGCGTGCATGATTTGAACAGGCAGATCCACTGCTTCTGGCGGGTTTTGGGGTGATCCGGCCCCTCTTCCGGTTCTGCATAGATCTGGATCCTGATCGCATGCACTCGAGGGCTTACGATCCGCCTCCAGAGTCTGTGATCTCAAACTACTGTCCAGGGAGTCGCAGAGGCTAATATCCCCGCATACATTTTCACCTCGAACACCCAAAGTTTCCATCGCTTCGCTGGGATCGCGCAGAGAGGGCCGCAGGCGCTGGGTTCTGTTAATTTGCCACTACTACTTAGAATATTTTAAAATATTAAGTAATCCCTACCACTCATTTACAATTTTTATATTGAAATTAAAATTCTCAAGTAAGATTGTAATTTTGCTATTGTTTAAAATACATTTTGAATGCATAAATGGATGAGCACCTATGGGGCAACTAGATTAAACAATTTTAAACTAAAGTTTCTAAAAATCTCTGTTGAATTTTGGTTAAAATTAACTGGAAAAAATGCCAAACATGTTAACAATGTGAACAAAATATTCCAATGCTCATGTTGAGTATAATATTTCAATGTCAACTATATATATGCTAGCTCATCCATATAAATTAAATGGTTGGTAAATATTGATAAGCATGAATCCATGATAAGCATCCAAACACTTATTTTATGATACCTCTCATGTTATTAAAATTTTAAATGTCACAAAAATTAATTAAATTACCATTTTTATTAAATATAAAATAAATTAATATATACGTCAAACATATATTCATTTAAAAAACATGTAACTAGATTCTTAATCGTGTAGATTCATCCTCAGTGTACCATGGAGATTCTTAATTTGTACATAGACTTTGTTACAATACCATGATTTATCAATACGACATTCCTAAAAAGCCATAACTCATTTCGTATAACACATGTTCACATGCCTTTTTTTTAATTAATCAATTTAATTAAAAGGGAAAAAGGGTCATAACTACCTTGGAGATAAATCTCATATATTTATTTGTGAATACTAATAAGAATATTGTAGAATATCTCATGGGAGTTAGATTTCTACCATCCACCTAATAATTATTGAAATTAAAATTAAAATTCTGGAAACCTATTAAAAAATAGGCAAGTCTATTGAAGAAAATATTAAACATTTTATTGGTTTGTTCCTAAAAATAAAGGAGATATGGAATTCTTTTATGAAAAAAAGGTAGTGTCACACACACACAAAACAATCATAAAACCATTTTCAACAGAAAGAAATCAAAGCTCTCCGAAGCAAAAACACTTTTTCATGTTTTGAACTCTAAAATAAGTTTTCCCCTCATCATCCATCTTGGCCCTTAATAAATACATATTTAAAATTAAACTATGTTATTGAGAAAGTGTTTATCAAATTTATACTTTTATTACCAACTCAAATAATCATCCCTATATAATACACTTTCAAATTTTAGTTTTGTAATAAATTATCAATTATATAGAATATGGTGCCATGCTAATCCCAAGACAATCATTAATGATTTGCATAAAGTGGAAACCTTTTCCAAATAATCAAGTTCAAAAGTAAAATAACTTTATTAATAATAATTCTCATATGGGGTGATCGACCAAGTTAAAGGGGTGGGGGGAGGGAATGTAGCCTTGCCATCATCTCATGTAATTGATGGGGAGCCATGGCCACCTTTCTCCACCAGTAACTTAAAATATATAGGTTCTCATTTCAATCTCCTTCTTGATGTCACATCATTAAATGTGAATTTCATTATACAGGTTGGTTTAGTGTGAAGGTTTTAGATAATTTTCCTAAACGGGACCTCATATCTCGAAGTGGTAATTCTCTTATTTAATATATGGAAACTAGTTGGGAAAATAACTAGACCCCCTTGGCCTCGACTCTCCCACCATTTCCTTTTCCTAGGGTTTATCTAATAAGTATTTCACTTATTCAGTGACCAACAAGAGCCAATACGACCCCAAACTCTACAAGGAGTTTGACCTTGCATTGTTCTATTAACCACCTGTATAGGTACACAATAATTTTCATCCTATGTATGTTGAATTAATTCAGTGATTGTTTCATGTTTAGGCTTGACTCTCCTTTCTCAGCGACTGTCAGTTAATGTTTCAATTTTCTGTGTTTATAGTTTTAATTTGGGTCTTCCAATCTACTTTTAGACTTGGAGGGACTCTCTGTCTATTCTTATATTGAGTAGTTGATTTCCATTTCCTCTTTGTTCCTTCCTAGCTAAGTTCTCTTCCCACTTTTTTTGTTGCTATCTCATCCCCCTCTCCTAGCTCTTGCACCACTCTATGACCTCTCCTTTGACCATGCTTACTCTAAGTGGTTGTTGTGTTCTTCTTCCTCGACCCTATTTATTTGCTAATATTCATTCCTCCAAACCACTATTATTCCTTTTCACTCTCCACTCTCAATCTCCTTTGTTCCCTCTGCCATTCCTTCACAAAGAGTTTTCTCTCTTCAAGGTATACATATTCATCATGTGCATGGGGGCTCTCATGCTTAGGCACATTCCCATTCCTTCACTCACCTTTTGTGTGTGCAAACTCCACTTAAGATGTAAAAGAGGTGGTAATTGATTGGGAAGCTCACTCAAACTCAAAGGTCATAGCTTTGGTGGCATATTGGGTGCCAAACACTAGTCAAACTAGAAGCCAACAAAACAAGTACATGTACACTATCAACTTATGTTGGAAAACTAAGAATTTGCTTGGAAAAGTCTTCTTTGAATGTAATGAACCTAAGCAGGAAATCCTTCCATAGCTTGATGAAACAAAACTGGAGGATCATCACTTTGATAATAGATTAGCTCGAATTAAGGATGTGCTCTTCAAAGTTAGTGGTCTTGTTCCCTTAGATAGCACAAGGGCCCAATCCCTATTTAGGTGTCAACATCCTCGTAATTTCATTCATACAGTGTTTCACAGTAGCTTTAAGAATTGTTCTTATGATTTGTTTTTCTCGTTCCCTTTGACTGTTTAGGAAAGCTTTTTTTCCCTATGTAAGGGATAGCACCATGCAGGTCATGACACTATTTAGTTATCTACTACATTCATCATTTTTATCATCACAAGCATCAGACTTAGATATATTTTTTATATTATTATGGTCACTCTTTTTGGAATAAAGCCTTCATGTTTTTCCATTGGTCTGGTTTCCTTTGTGGGAGACCCTTACACTAGGGGATTTAATATAAGTGTAATTCTATTTTAGAGGCAATAAAAAAAATTTAACTTAAAAAGTAAATTTAATAATAATAACAATAATAATGTTTCTAATCAATAAAATTAAGGGAAAGAAAGACAACAATAAAAAGAAACAGAAGTTATATATATATATATATATATATATATATATATATATATATATATATAACCATTAAACATAAGAAAATTGAAATTAAAAAAAAATATATATTTATAAATAAATGTTAAAATTAATTTTTAAATAAAGTTTATAATTTTTTGAAAATGAAAGAGATAAATAAAGAAATATATATAAAAGAGATTATGAAAAGAAATAATTTCCAAATTATGTATGTTTTTTTAGAGTTATCAAAATAATTATAAATAATTTTTTTTTGGAAAAAAAGTATTAAAATGTTTATAAGTTTGGGAAAAGTAATTTTTTTATTAATAATTTATATTTCAATGATAAATTTTAATTATCAATTAGGAAAAATAATTTGCAATTTTATCTTTAATTAGGAATAAATAATTGCGCTGAGAGACACTTTACAGTGCAGTATAGGGGAAATGTGTAGGCATAATGTAAGTACGTCAATTTTTTTTAGAAGTTAGCCCCCACCAACAAGTCTCACCTATCATTTGAACAAGATATATATATGTGTGTGTGTGTATGTGTTAAACACATAGATGTGGTGACTTACTTCATATGCAACTCGATTAACTTGGTCCGACTTCATTGATGTAGCAACATTGCCCTAATGCTCTCAATTTAAAGAAAATAGATGATTTTGTCTCATTTTAAGCCCTGATTTTGTAAATTTTGACTTTGTTGGTGTCTTTGACGATGAATTGATACATTCTATGTTTGGATTTCAACTATGTAAAAGCATATCGTATATGTTGGTGTTTTTCTATGAGGTCCTTTTTTTCCTTTGGAATTGTGGATCTTTCGAGGTGATATGGTAAATTTTATATTTTTAGGTTTCTTCATACAACTTAGGCCCATTCACACTCACAACCCTAGAAAATCAAATGGAGAGGGCGAAGGTCTAAAAATTTGGAAGAATTTATCACGCTTTGTTTTCCTCTGGTCATAGTTCTCTGAATTTTCCAATGTTTTCAGTTGAGATTGGTACATTTTAAGCCAAATTTGGCCTATTTTTCCTTCCATCTGATTTTTTTAGGTCGTAGTCTAACAAGGTGTCATTTTTTCTTGGAAAACAATAGAAATTCTAGCATGATTTTGATAAAAATATGGCTGAAATTTTTGGAAATCCTCATTACAACTGCCAAGCTTCAATAGTTAGATACCCTAGGGTTTTGTCTGTTGTTGAACCCATTTCCACCATAAAAAACCATGATTCAAACACTCCTATTGTCATATTTTTTGAAAAAAAAATGACTAGATTCTGATGATTTTTTGTCGTCCGGGCTATATTGATGCCTTGAAAGACAACACCTTTTTTTAGAGATATTAAATTTGAGAAAAATTGAGATAAACTTATGTATTATCAAACAATAGGTTCAAATATGATTTAAGATCATACATCCTTCAATTAATTTTAATTGTATTAATTTGTTTAAACTTAAATGGCAACCTAGAAGACTGTTGTGCCAAGAATTACTATTCATATTATTTGTGTGACACAAGCATCAATGAGGTACCTTGTTTAATTGTTGTGTATCAGGGCTCTTTCGATCCCAGGAATAATTTTTCATATGAATTCAAATATTTGGTCCACTTTTTTTTACAATGGGCTTAATAATATTCAAAATATTAATTTCTCAACATGCCTTACTACGTGCTAATTTCTCAACATGCCTACATTAGTTTATTCTAGACACTGAATCAAGAAATGAGTTGAGCAATGGTGATATGTGTGAGGAATCGATGAGGGTTTTCAAGGTATATGATATGAATAATTATGGATTCATCTCCTCCACATAGGTTAAACACGTATAATGTAATTTGAGATTGATGCAAGGTGAATAAATCATAACACACATTGCTCTAGCTTTATATGAAATGTCACACCTAAATCATTTCAATTACGAGTAGATTTGACATCATTATTAGTTTGTATTTAATTAAATTAAACCTTTAATGTGACCATATCTTTGGGTAAAAATGACTGAACATGATAATAATAAAATATTATTATGTCACTGCTCTGTAGTGACATATATGATCAATGCCAATGTATTAGTCTTGACTGTACAAAAAAAATCGCAAAACCTTAAAGTTGTTACATAGTCAACTTTGTGTTTTGGATGTTCCTAGGGGATGACGTCAACAACACCACCACACTAGGGTTGTTCAACCTGAGGTTGAGGTCATCCCCTAGTACTATATTTGCAAAGTTTTGATGTGATGTTGTGGCATACCGTAAAATAAGGAAATCCACTAGCAACGCTAAACCATCACATGCCATTGTCTCCACCTATTTGCATAAAACACTCCAAGATTCCATGAGAACTCATTCATTCTTTCCCTTTATCTCTTTGTTGTTTATATTTTGGTTTCATCAAATTCATCATCCATTCATTCCCCCTCACTTCATTATACTCTCCTCACCCTTTTGTAGCTTGGCAGCTAGCCACTGAGCTCTGTGGAATGAAGAGATTGAGTAGTGGTAAATCAACAATACACAAAATCATCCAAATCATCAAAACAAAGTAGATAGCTTGATGATGGCACAAATTGACTGTTATCCTTGCAACAATCACTGACATTAAGCATGTGTTTTCGATTTGATTATCTAGCCATTATGTTAAAGGTGAAAAAATGAAATTAATAACGATTCAAAGAGCACGCTTGAATTGGGTGTTCGTGATAATGTGTTGAAAGGGCTCCTAGCAATGTACATAGTGAAGGAGAAGGAGTTGTTGGATCACTTCTTTATTCTGGTGGCATATATGAATAATTTTCTCTTCTCTAAAATCCTCCACAATGTTGAGAAGGAGTTTTACTTCAATTATTGTAGTGGTGGCCTTACGCTTCCCTAAAACCCATCGATTTTGGTGCATATCATTCGCCTCTTGAAGAATGCCCCCTTCATCATGATCAATTAATGGTGCAAAATACAACTAGTTTCTCTTCTGTTGCGAGGGCATGTTCAACGTCACCTATTCATTTAGAGGCCACCTCATGTAATATTGCTGATATTAAAGGAAAAAGTGTAGCTATATATTGATCTACTTCATCTACATTGTAATCGCTTTCTCACAATATAAATATATTACATTCAATCTATATTTAAAATTTGAATTCAATTTTCTATATATCTATCAAATACCAAGATTGATTGAACATTTTAAATTTCTAAATGTTAAACAAATCTAAAATTATAATAAATTTATACTCAGTATAAATATATATTTTTAAAATTATACAAATAGAGTGCACTAAGTTATGGGCCTATCGGTATTGGATATTATAGCGAATAACCTTATTCGGTAATTCAAACTAAAATAAAGTTAAGCAATAATATGTTGATACAAAAAGCAATAGCATACCACCACCTAGTTCTTCTTCAAATAAATATTTTAGTTATAATTAAATGAGAGGCTTCATGACATCTAGTCCCTAGCTTGAGTGAGGAGCGGGGCTTGAGCCAGTTGTTTATCCATAACCCGTTGATCTATAAGTAAACGTTGTTTATTTAGAACTTGTTGATTCAATAACAGTTGAAGAAGGATCACGAACATCCAAACCAATTGCATAACCATCAATTGTTGTAGTGGAAGCATCACTAGTAGTAGAGGTGGCTATAATGGCATAAGCAAGAAAAACAACAGATATACATGCAACAATCCCAATTTTAGCAGATCCAATAGAAGCAGCCAAGCAGCACAGCCAGATGCAACCTATGTCTGAACTAGACTATAAGTTCTGTATTTAGTCCCATGCCTTAAAAGTTGTAGTCATCTATTGAAAGAAGTCTTATTAATAGAAGAGCCTTAGTCTTTCCATTAACAGCCTGGACTGCGTTAGATAGCCTTAGATAAGGCCATAAATAGTTCTAGCCTTATTATGTTCAAGCTTACAAGTAGTAACTATATAGTATGGTACTATTAGTCCACATAAAGTAAGGTACTACTAGCCATACTACAAGCTATACTACAACCCTTGGTCTTTGTATGTGGAATTAGTAGTTATTACTCATAGAACCCCATGTTTCCCATACATTCAAGTGCATAAGAAAAGGCTGTAGATTTTTCAATCAAAACGAAAGCCCCGACTCTTTCTTATCCCAGATGGTAAGTGTTTTATCTCCGATTCGGGCAAGAACCGACCGTGGGATTTTCCAACTCTTGAGACAACTTCCATCGGCCCGGCTAACCTTCCCCCAAGATGACCTCTTTTACCTATCAACCTTTCGGGGCGCCTAAGTGAGAATTGGGTGTGGCGAAAGCCCCTACCCCGTGCTCTCGTCCGAGGCCATGTAGCAAGATCGTTGGGCTGTAAGCACATATTTTTGGGCCAGAGATATAAAATTTAGTAATTAGGATGATTACGGGGCTGACCACCTACCACCGAGACAAGAGGACCAAGAAACCAGAAGCACCTTTGTCGTAGAATAAGGAAGGAGGCTAGGTTACGCAAATGTCACTTGCCTTATATACAAAGCACGATGCACCATGTAACAATGAATATGCAACAACGATTGAACATGAGCTTCAAATAAATATATATTGATTAACAAGAGATTAATCAAGGAATCTTATTCCAAAATGCGATGAATGAAGGAGCATCTTGAGTTGTTCTTGATCCGTGTTGAGAGAACATGAAGAGGCTAGGATTTTCTGCAATGAAACACTACTGATAGTATAATGAAGGCAAACGATATCGCTAGCGAATCAATCTTTCAGAACGAGCATATTAATTCAATTTTGTTGCGTCGAAGCACCAATATGTAAGGAAATTACAAATCCTGAGCTTATTAACTGTGGGCTTAGTAGCAGATATGGCCTTGGTAGTAGATATGGAGGTAAATATGAAGAGCCAAAATCATACGTTTTTTCGAGTTCCTCCCTATAGTAGTAGGGTTGTTGAGTCAAGTCAATAACTTTATCAACTGCTTAGTTGATAACTGAATCAAGGGTTGTTGAGTCAAGTCAATAACTTTATCAACTGCTTAGTCGATAATTGAATGACTTGCATAATGAACTGATCCTGGTTACTTACTTATAAAGGGTTATGGATTTCGAACGGGCTTGGCCTCCACTGATAGTTATGCCTCTGCTACCAATTAGACTCGGGAAATTGGATAAGCATATGTATTTGGATTCGATCTCCTGCTAGATCTGCCCAATCTCTAACTGAGTAACATAACATAATGATTTATTTTGAGCATAGATTTACAGTAGATCCTAAACCTGCTACAGTCCCTCCCTGCAACGACAGTTGATTTGGCAGAGCCGGTAAATCATCCAATTCAAGGCTCGACGAAATCACACCACGCTACCCAACCCGAAGAACTCGGTCAAATCGAAGGAAGTTGGTCGAACCCATCGGTTGCTTAGTGTAAGTGATAGTGCCTCACAAGCGACTGCCATTTAATGTCTTCAACTAATGCTAACATTAGTTTACCTTTTTGAAAAAATCAATATAACATATGTTTTTGGTCTATTTGTCTTGGGAAGCATATGTTTTTGGTCCATTTGTATTGGGAAGAGGCCAAATTACACGGGCAAACCAATTGCATTATGAAAATACACGACTCATAAAAAAAAATTGGTTATTCCTCACAACTCTAAAATTAATATTAATTTTTGATTTTCAATTACTATAATCCCAACCATACCTATAACAAAGATTAATAAAACATTACTATAGCCATATATTTCACAATTAAATTTTGACAACAAATTTACCTTATACCAAAAGAATTAGTTACGTGCTCTATTAACAAGACTTTGTGTTTGATAATAGTTAGAAAGTTTTCATATTCTATTAAAATCAGTTTTTGCTAAAAACTTTGAACATTATAGCGTGAATTAAGTTTTCATATTTCTATTAAATTCATATTATATTGAAAATTTTAAAAACTAGGATGTGACTTCATTATTTTATTGAAATTGTTTAAAATTTTAAGTGTATATTGAAATTTCCATTTTATTGATGTTGCGATACGTAGTAATTTTATTTTTATGTGTGTTTAAGAGATGCTCTCTGATTTAGTATAGTATAGTTGAAATGTTATAATATTTAATTTTTTGATTTTGTAAAAATAAAATAAAAAATTTCCATAGTCTAATATGGCAGAGAGGTTGTAATGTCTTGTTTAAGATTTTGACTTGTTAAAATAAATTAAAAAATATTAGTAATCAATAATTTAACCAATTTAGATCCATTTTAATTCAAATCTCTTTTCGTTTTAAAAGAGGTTTTTTCTCTTCGGATCCACAAGAGTTGGATGGGATCAAATCTCTTGAGGTGCAAAGCTCTTTTAAAATCAAAAGAGATTTGATCACATCAAAGGTATGCATGATAATTCTCTCTTCACCTGAATTTGATTCCCCAAAATGACATGTTAAGCCTCTTGTGATGAGGCTACAAGAATAGGTGGCCCCAAATAGTTTAGGAATTTGGATGTACTCTTGGTGTGATAGTGTGATCCAGAAAATTTAATCTTAAATTGTACCTAAATATCATCATACTCATCATCTTCATCATCTTCTTACAATGGTAACCGCCACATAATTATGACCACCACCAAATTTTGTTTTATTAAAATAGAGAATTGATGTTATCATTTTAATTTTTGATATAAATTACAAATTAAATAATAATGTACAGAGTAAATGGCTAAATGGCTGCAAATAGAAATAGTTACAGAGTAAATGGCTGCACATAGAACTAGTTAATTACTGGAAATAGAATTAGTCAATTATTTATATAATTAAAAATGAAAATAGTGAATGCATAAATTAATTTTATCTAATAAATTAATTTATTTTTATTCCAAAATTTTAAATTATCTTGTACCCATAAAAGTTTAAAGAATTAATTTTCAAAATTCCACCCTTACTTCCACGAATGTTCCTTTCAAAATTGAGAAATATTTTAGCTATTATGACAGACATTGGCAAGCAAGTCAAGCACGATCTCGAACAAACATACTAAAATATTCAAAATCGGCTCCATATTCCAGAGTCTCCTTTGTTCGCGGCTAAAATATTCAAAATTTGCCCCATATTCTAGAGTCTCCTTTGTCCGCGGAATTGAGTCGTCTAGACGCCACACTTACACCTAAAACAGAGAAAAACATGAACAGGCTTGACTAGGCGTGCATTACATTATCAAGTCAATAGAGAAATGGCGCAATAATCATAAATTCCTATTTGCCAATCAATAGGCGCAACCTAGAAGTCTTTAGATTTTGTCTAATGTAATCAGCGGGACGCCCAGTCGCCAGTCCAACGACTCGGGGGTTCCACGAGGCATCGCCCAGTTCCGCGTTCAAAAGTTTCCACGCAGTTGGTTGCTTTGTCTCCACACTTTACCCCCCTATATATACAGCAATTAGCAAGTGATCAGGGAAGTGCAGAGCCATCAATCACGCATCTCCTAATATTATACTGCCCATTTCCTGCTATTACTTCTCTAAATTGTTTTGACATCGTTGGTAGAGATTCAAAGCAATACAGAAATGGCTGTTGCGAGGCTTCTTTTGACAATCTCGGCCCTTATTTCAGTTGTCAGTCTGCAAGTTGTTTCTGGTATGTACAATTGATTTCATTTTAGGTTGGGCGTCTCCATTGACAATCTATAATTGGCTTGGCTTGTTTTTCTGATAATCAGATCACTGGTAACAGAATTAAGAATTTTTTTGATATATGGAGTGTTTACTATGTATTGATTAATGATCAGGTGGGATGGTATGCGAGAAGCTGCCCGTGGAGGTTTGTGCGTTTTCTGTATCGTCTTCTGGAGCACGATGTGTGCTTGAGAAGTCAATCCTGAGGGATGGCAATACACAGTATGAATGCCAGGTGAGTATTTTCACATCTTTCTTCATTATTCACAAATATTGGTTCTATGTTTAGCATTGCTTCTCCCCAACTTTCCCCTTAATTGATTGGGTAATTGATGATGTGCAGAGCTCCGAGGTTATAGCTGAGAATATGAAAGAATTGATAGAAACAGATGAGTGCATGAACGCCTGTGGAGTGGAGAGGATGACAGTGGGTATGTCCACTGATTCTCTAGCAGAAGGTGGTTTCACAAATAAGCTATGCTGCCCCCGGTGCTACAATAACTGCCCCAACATTATCGACCTCTACTTCAATCTTGCCGCAGGGGAAGGTACTCCATTATTTCTCACTATCAACGCCACTAGTGTCGCAGATGTAAAATAGTATATTCACTGATATACTACATGAGATATAGCTGCAGCCATGAATATGTATATGTATACCTGAAGTTAGCCCATGATTGATTTATTTATATTTATAATTTGTTCAGGTGTCTACTTGCCCCGCCTGTGCGAGTCTCACAGAAGTGGACAACGGCGAATGATAAGCGAGGTTGCATCATTTGCTGTTGCTCCTGCAACAATTGGTTCTGGAGTCACAACAATTTCTCCCACTTCGGCTCCATCTCCCGCTTCTTCATAGTTAAATCATTAAAGTAAGTTTCCACTTCTCATACACAACTACCTTACATTGTTCACTCTGAATCATTTGTTTTTACGTGTAAGCAATCTTATGCTTTATTTTATTTTTTCAGGACTTTAATTTCGTCGATTGGACGCCATTTCTGGAAGTATAAATATAACTACATAAATGTTAGGCCTCGTTTTAGTTGCTGAGACGGAAACGCTCTGTGTGGTTCCTTACGTTTGGGATAAGAGGTGTTCGTGTTCACATTAGTGACCGGCCTATAATTGAGCGCATTGTTTAAGATTACGAACCAGATTGCGTGGATGAATAGCTTTTCTAGCTTGTAGCAGTGGTAAATCAATTTTACAATCAGATTGTTTTGTAGACTCGTGTTGCATGGCTCTATATCATTAATTGGGACATCTTTCCCAATATTCCATGAATCCATAAATTTTCTTATAAAATTATTTGGAATAAATTATGTATTTTGCGTCGGTGTATCGTGTAACCCTACACGCTTGGACTGGAAATGCGGTTTTTTGTTTTTTCAGGGAAAAATACCTATTTTTTCATTAAAATAAAAAGAGAGTATAATATTTAAAGTTTTGCGTTTGTTTTTGTCTTCGAGAGTATAATATTTGAAGCTTTGTGTTTTTGTCTTCTTCAGTCTTATAAGACAAAATTGTCATCCTTTACATTTTTTAAACTATATGGTGTATCGAAAAGTATCTCCATGTGGTTTTCATCTTCATACAAAAAAATTGTCATCCTTTACATTTTTTAAACTATATGGTGTATCAAAAAGTATAACCATGTAGTTTTCATCTTCATACAAAATGTTGTTGATGGTCCTTGTGTTGTGTTTTGATATATAAAATTATAATTTCACCGATTTGCTTGAATAGGGATCTCTTGCGATGCATTCTAAGAAAATACTATAATGCCATTATTGATGAGGACTCCCTCTTCATGAGCGGCAAAATATAACTTACTTGGTACGTTTGAGATGCTTTTTTCAAGAGGAAATCAGTGATTTAGTTATATTCTTTATATATGTGCATGTTTAGGAAAGTGATATCTCGGAAAGAGCTTATGAGTATCTTGATGAGTGATTTGGTTATATTCTTTATATATGTGGATGTGTAGGAAAGTGATATCTCGGAAAGAGCTTATGAGTATCTTGATGTGCCTAATCGAGTTGGATAAAATGGGAGGATTGAAATTTGTAAAGTCTTTTGATTTATTCTATGATTCCCTTAACATTTTAAGAAATATAAAGGTGGTCTGAACCCAATCATTTGAAAATTAATAGGACATCCCAAAGAGCAATAATCTTGACCGTACTATTACTACCATTTCCTCCCTCCCACTAGAAATGATAATAGCATACAGGTTTAAGAACGAGGTAGACACCACAACCACACTTCCTTTGCTGATAGGCCCCATGGAAGAATATGATAGGTAAGACCTCCTAAATGTTCTTATATTTTGGTTTCATTTTCCAGATGGGCTTTGTTCTAACCTCATATGCTTCATAGAATGCCATGGCTTTGAGCATGACCTCTCTAACCACGGGCATTTTCCGTTCAAATATCATAGAATTTTTGCTCCTTCCATATAGCCCAAATGGTAAAGAAGGGAAGAGAATAATGGGAGGGTTGGTTCTTGATCCAATTCCCCATACATGAAGCCATAGATTGATATTCCGTCATATGTCCAATGTTGAGAGTATCCATAATGTCGTCCCATACCACCCTGACAAAGGGACATCTCAATAGTAGATGATTGACATCCTTTGAATCTATATTGCACATAGGGAAAACGTTGGGACCATGCAAACCCCTACTTTGTAGGATATCCATGTGAGCACTTTTCTCCATGGATAGCCAGTCGACAAAAACACATGAATGTTTGTGGCATCTCCCATTTCCAAGTTGATTGTAACGATTTGTAGGAAGTGATTACCCTTACTTCTCTTGGGATACTTTGATAGATTTCTTTAACCATTGGTCAAGTCTTCTTGAGCAAACCTTCCCATATCATCCTGTCCTCATTCTCCGAGATACTAATACCTGTTTCATGCAGCTTATAAATGTATAATTCCCACTCCATAGCATGATTTCCATCTAACCCAAGATCCACCACCTTGGACCAATTCTGAAGAAAGGGAGAACTGTTGTCTACCTCATTTATTTGTGCTAGCTACTTAATGTCTTAGACATGAAGGATTTGAATAACACCTTCCGACAAAATGTGGTTTCTTGTGAACCCTTAATGACGTCTACATCGATCTCCACCTGAGTCCCATTCCCAACATCCCATCTTAGAAATCCCATCAACCAATGACTATTCTTTAGCATGCTTCTCCAAATATAAGAAGAGTTATAACACCCCTTGGATCCACCCCTGCTCCAAAAATAAAAATGTTGATCACCCGTATATTTTTGTTTGATGATGCAAGACCACAAACATTCACTAGACATCACCCTCCATATATTCTTAATGATCAAGGCACGATTAAAGTTATGTGAGTCTAGAATGCCCCATCCCCCTTGCTCCACTGGCGTGGCAATGGTATCCCATCTTACAAAATGAAACTTCTCCACTTGTGAGAGATCTAGCCATAAAAAATTGGCCATGATCGAATCCATCTTCTTCGCAATAGCCATCAGTGCCATGAACAAGTTCATCCAATAAATAGAAATGCTTTGTAAAACAGAATTAATGAGAAGGGATCTCCCACAGTCAGTCATTTGAATGTCCATCCTAATTTTTTTTTTTTCAAATCTTTCAATGAGCCAGTCCCATTCCTTATTTATGTATTTGTTTGGTTTAAGTCAAAACCCAAGATAGGTGAGCCCATCATCAAGGTGAACAAAATTTACACCAAAAAGTGCACATATCTCCCTACATATCTGACCTCATGGTCTTCATAAACCAAAATACATTTGGACCTACTTATGAATAAACCCAAAGCCTCCTTCAATTACGTTAAAAGTTGTTGCAGGAGCTCCCATTCTTAGAGATTTATTTCCCCCCAAATAACAAGTCATTGGCAAACATCAGATGGGTGACATTAATGTGTCTTGTAACCTGTACACTCGAAAACATGTTCTTGTACCTCACATCTTGCAACCTAAAACTCAAATTGTCCATAACAAAAAGAAAAAGTAATGGCGACAAAGCACATCCTTTATGTAAGCCCCTGTGAGCCTGAAAGAATTTAATTGGGGAGCCATTGATGATAACTACAAAGTTTGTTGTAAGCATACATGCCATAATCCAGTTGGTATTCTTTGGAGAGATGCCTACCTTGTGAAGTACTAATCTTAAGAATTCCAGTCTACACAGCGTAGGCTTTTACCAAATCAACTTTGAGCATGCAAGAATCCATATTTTGAGTCTTCATCGAGTGTAAAAATTTATGCGCTATGGCTATGGCGTCTTGTATCTACCTTCCTTCCAAGAAACCAAATTTTCCTAGTGAGATGTGTTTAGAAAGGGATCTTTTTAACATGGAGGCAATTAATGTAGAGATCATCTTTTATATCGAATTACACAACAAGATGGGTCTATAATTAACAAAGGTGGAAGGAGACTCCCTTTTAGATATCATAGCAATGAAAATGGTGTTCATGGCCCTCGAGATGTGCTCAACGATATTGGATTCCTTTGTCACTACCAGTAGGTCTGACAACATCAGCTCTAGAACATGTAAAAATAATTTCACCCCCCACCCGTCGGGCCCAGGACTTTTGTCCTTCACGAAATATTTCAGCAATGATGTCAACTCCTCTCTAGAAATTGCCCTACCCAGGAAATCATTATCCTCCTCAGAAAACATGGTGGGAATATGAGAGAGGAATTCCATTTGGGAGGCAAAATTTTGTTGATGTTCTCTGTATTGGCTGCTGAAATGCCTAATAGCTTACTGCTCAATATCCTTTTATAATGATAAATTTTTTCCATTCTCATCCCTGATGTTCCTAATGGATTTTGATATTTTCCTTTTACTAGCAAACATATGAAAAAAATCGTGTTTCTGTCCCCAACCTTCACCCATAATGCATGGCTCTTTGGTCTCCATCCTTCCTCCTCGTCCATGAGAATCCTTCTCTTCTTACCCTCTATTCAGAATTTTCTCCTTATACATCCCAAAGAAGAATAGTGGATAAGATGGATCATTAAAATATCCCATGGTCACTTCAATTTCCATAAGAGTTTTTTTCTCGGCCTCCTTCAATGTCTTGGTCCACAGAATGACTTCTTTCGTTAGAGCTTGAAGCTTCCCACATATGGAATTCATTTGATGGAATTTTGAAGTCAGAAAATTTCTCATTTCCATACATCAAAGGACAGAGATACAAAATATGAAGATATTAGCCAATTTGTGTTAAACTTAAAAGGAAATGGATCATGTGTTCAGTCCCCTCCCAAGATAGTAGCATTTGCTTATGATCAGAGGTGAAAGAATGAATGATCTTAGTAAAAATCCTGGAAAAGACACCACAAAATGATTGACTGGTGATGAAGCATTCGAGTCTCTTGGAAATGTCCTCATCCCCAAAGCGATCATTCCACCAGGTGGGAGCGATAAGTTCCAATTGCCAAGTCTCTCATCGCATCAGAATCCAATAATTCCTTAAAGAAAGTTGTTGGGCTTCAAAATGTCATACAAATATCATTCATTACCATACATTTTTCACCTATGCTTCCGTTATATCACTCATTATTCACTACCATGTCACTTCATTTTCCCTATTGTTCATCATTAATGGGTCTCATTTATATCTTCCAAATATTATTTATTTTCAAGCATTTTTAAGAGAAATTCTTGATTAAATATTAGAAAATAATATATTTTACTTCATATATGGAAAGTGGATTGTTTTTGTGACATGTGTAGGTTCCAAGGAAGCTTCCAAGACACCTTTATGTGGCCTTGAATGATCAAATTCGAATTTGATAAGATAAGCCTCATGGAGAAGATCATGATCTCATGGAGAAGATCAAGGACAAAAGGGGGTTATGTGTCTAGATGGTTGAGAGATGTATGGAACTAAAGAGAGATTAGTGGATCATCATTATGAGTTTGTTATCTCATCCCATTGTATAAATAGGAGTACAATCTCCTTCATTTGTAATCTTAGAATCTTCATTTGTAATCTTAGAGTTCCATTTGTAATCTTAAAGTTGGTTTGTACATCATGATGGAGATTTTGAAATAAAGAATCATACTTTGATTTTGTTGCTTCTACATTTGAGTCTCCTTTGAAGTGGTGTGCTTGTGGAGTTATGGAGGGCCCCCATGGCCTCACTTGCATGCTTATTTTAGGTATAATTTAATTTATGTTTTTATTTCATTTTAGCTTTTAAGTTTTTGTTAGATGTTCTAATATTGGAGGGGATCCTAAAATTCATGTGTTCTTGTAAGAGAACCATATGATCTTGACGAATGTTAGATCTAGGTTTGTTTAGTTGTTGGAAGAGATCTTGACGAATGTGTTCTTGTAAGAGAACCAATAGATCTCGGACAAATTAGGAATCTCTCTAGTTTGTTTAGTTGTTGGAAGAGATCTTGACGAAAGTGTTCTTGTAAGAGAACCAATAGATTTCAGACAAATTAGAAATATTTCTAGACCTATAGGTGGCACTTCTAAGTTTACCTTCCCGGGTTGACATTAATTGAACTCTGATTTGCATCCGCATTTTAGACCAAACATTTTGGCACCATTGCCGGGGAAGTGCAACTAGAAGGATTTAGTAATTATTTTATGCATTTGTTTTTATGGACTAATTTGTGGAACTTGGTGACAACAGGTTCATAAACGAGTTCAAAGTTTGGAGCAATTTTTTTATTTTTGCACATTGTTAATTTAAATTCAGATTTTATTTTAAACCCCCCATTTCTCACTAATCCATCTACGGATGCGGAATTTGATAATGTTGAACAGGTACTTTTTGGAGAGCAAGGACAATAACCTTGAGCCAACTCTAAGACAGGTTACTCACATACATGTAAAACATAACACGAAAATTTTAAATCGTGATGTGACCATGTTCAAACTTTTAATCCGTAGATGGTTTCATTGGAAGCATTCTTTTACCTAGGAAATAAAAAATATTTCAAGTTAAAGGTAGAATAGATTAAAAAATAAATAAAAATAAGACCTTATTAGAAGTCATTAGAAGTTAGTCTCATTAAAAGTTTTTAGTCTTAATCTCATTAGAAGTTTTTAGTCTTATTTTCAAAAATAAAAATAAAAAAAATTCATGAATAACTTAAAAGAGTTGCTTCATCTTCACATTTCTATATCTTGTTTCTGTATCACGGGTAACCCAAGAGCTTGATTATCGGAAAGCTTTGTCTTCCGAGAGTCTAAATGCCCCCCACAACATTGCAGAAAGAGTGTAAATAATGTGAGGTTTGATTGCAGATCTTGATTGTGTTTATTATCCATCCACGCTAACTTGCATAAATAAAAATAAATCAAAAGATTAGTATGCTCTCTTCCTGCGCTTCGTGTGATCAGGAAGATCAGAAAATCTATCGATTTATTTCAAATAAAAATACTCTCGCTGGAAAATTGATCTGCGATATGACAATAAAGAATTTTGTGAATGAGCAAAAGATCATCTTAAAAAAATTTAGATAAAATTTAGTTTTCTAACTTTAGTTTAAAAAAATAGTAAAAATAAAAAATTTCCCACATAATATATATATATATATATATTATTAAAAAAAAAAAAAAATCTTTTTGAAGACTAACCATTTTTTAGAGATAAGTTCAATTTCATTTTTTTTAAATTAAAAAAAATATATTAAATAAATATAAATATATATATATATATATATATATATATATATATATATATATATATATAATAACAATTCAAACTAATAAAACACAACAAAGATGAACAAGAGCCAAAACAACGCGTCTTTGAAATTTTTTATCTGATACACGCATTAGATAAAATATATTATCCTCATTATCTGCAAGCCCATAAAGAGCAAACGCTGCATTGTGTTGAAGAGACCCATTTTTAGACTCTAGAAGATCAAGAAGCGGTATTAGTCCCCCTTTGTGGACAATGCCGGCTTGGTTGTGTGAATTCTCTGCTAATCCACCAAGAGCAAATGCTGCCATCTTGTTGAGTTGGGCATCTGGCAATTGGAGCATTTTAGAAAGAGGATGAACAACACCACATTGGACAATGTGAACCTTGCATTTAGGATCTGCTGTTGCAAAATGCCCTAATAACAATGCTGCTTTGGCTTTCTTGGCACCTTGAACTCAACAAACCAATAACTGGTTGTAAAGCTCCAGCAAGAAGAACTTCTTTCTTTATAGTGGTAGATGAATGAACCAAATTCCCAATTACTTCCACCGGTCTAGGGATTCCAGCTGATATATACTTATTGCAGAAGCACAGAACTCTTCAAAGTCCATTCTTCTTGAACCAAGATGTTCCATCGAGTTGAGAATATCAGGAACCTTAGATTCCTTCATCGCATCAGTTGCATTCCCTGTTAAAGCCAATCTAAAGTTTTTCAGGGAAATCCTTCCATCTTTGTTGGGTTCAAGAAGTCTAAAATGTGATCTAAGGTAAAATAATTCATTTTTTGTCAATGATTTTGACAGTGCCTTCAAAGCTGCCCGTTTCAAAGGAGAAGCCCGAATATATGCTTTGACTAATCTAAAAATCAAAATATCCAACGGGATTGCATGCTGACCTCGAAGCCATGGATGTGTAAGGCCTATGTAGCTGTCATTCTTTTGCACAAATCTTTGTTAAGAAGCCTTTTAGTAGATGCCCACTGCCTCATAGTGGATGCCAACATCCTCCGAACGCAACCCTTTAAAAACGCCAGTTTTAAAAAGAAAAGCGGTTTGTGATTGAACCAGGACAAATCTGGAAAAACGAAGACATGGGTTTTTTCAGAAATAGAATGAATTACATAACCCAGAAATCGTTTGCTTGAATTCCTGACAGTTTAAGATGAACTTGCGGTTCTTCAGGACTCTATTTTGATAACTACGTGAAGGAAAAAACGATTTTTACAATTAATGTGCAGAGACTTATGGGTTTTGATGGCAGTAAAGCAGATTTTGAGTGATTTGAGTGATTTTTCTTGCAGATTTATTGGCTCGATTTCAGTGATTTGCACCTTTACATGTTGCCTAGCTCAAAATGAGCATCTACAAACCAAAGTCAAGAAAGTTCCTCCAGCCATTTGTGCCAAGGAGAACACAAAGACATGATTGTAGTAAAGGTTGTGTAATAAATTGATGTTGCATGAAGGCCAGCAGCGTGATCGAGAAGAACCCGCGCTATCGTGTTGGGTAGAGAATTGTGAATTGTGTGTGAGAGCAAGTGTTGCTACATAGAGTTGCATGCAATAGTCATGTTGTCCCTTCTATCTACATAGCGTTTGTGAAATTGTGCACTGCTGATTCAAAACTGGAACCATTGTGGAATTGTTCTGAACCCTGGTGTATAAATTATCGTATCGTGGTTCCTTGCATACTAAATCCCCTTCATACATGGTAGTTGTATAGTTTTGACTTTGTAAATTGAAATAGTGTGCCCAACTATCAAATGGAGTTCCAGTATGGGAATTGTGTAGTTGATATGAGTACGCCCAACTGCTGGTGTATGCAGTGATTAAATTGTGTTGAGGAGACATTGTTTACTGGTTGAATCATTGGTGGGTGCATTTTGCTCCTAGAAAGCATGGCATTGTCTCTTGAGGCGCAGTTAGAATCGATTGCTTATTGGAGCTTGAGTTCATCCAGATTGACATTGTGTTAGAGGTTGCATTTCCAGGTCAATTACTTGTGATCTGGGTTTGCATTGTCAAATGAAAGTTGGAATTGGAAAGTAAGGTAGCATGACAAAGAGATGCATATCGTTGTTAAACAATCTAGAACGGATTGATGAATGTATAGTTTTGGATGCACACAGAGATTAGTAGTGCTATAAAGAGACATATTGATGTTGGTGCACTGCCAATCAGATAAATCTGATCCAGAATGAGTGACTGGGAAGGCTCAGCATTTGAAGTCACTGCGCAGCAGAGCAATACATTTTTTTGGTGGGTTCGTCGAGTGTTCACTCAGCCACACGAAAAACTTTATGTTCCATCTAAAGGTAGGAGAGGCTAAATGTGCTCTTAATATGGTAAATTTGTTGCGAAAAAGGAAAGATAGGTGATGCTGGTGCTGTAAACTTAAAATGAAATGGTAATTCTTTTCTTTGGGCGTTGATTGTGTTTTAAAAAATGTTGGTGAGTTTGGAAGAAAATAAAAAAATTCTCATTTTAGTGTTAGTTGTTTTTGTTTATTATTTTTTTTTAGAAAAGAAAGAAATATATTTTTGTTGATTTTATTTATTTCTCCGGTCAAAAATTTCAAACCACAGATCTCTGAAATCCAATATCTTATCCCTGTATGGAGGGGATACTTGGAGTGAAATCCTTGCACTCGAAAGCGTGAGAGTAAGGATAAAAAGAAGAGCTTCAGACTCCATCTGGCTCTTCTTTTATCATCTTTCTCTTACCCTGATGATGGATCCCATTTGGGATTCGAAACGTTGGTGTAAAAATTCTACGACTGTGGATTCTCCGGTCAAAAATTTCAAACCACAGATCTCTGAAATCCAATATCTTATCCCTGTACGGAGGGGATACTTGGAGTGAAATCCTTGCACTCGAAAGCGTGAGAGTAAGGATAAAAAGAAGAGCTTCAGACTCCATCTAGCTCTTCTTTTATCATCTTTCTCTTACCCTGATGATGGATCCCATTTGGGATTCGAAACGTTGGTGTAAAAATTCTACTACTGTGGATTCTCCGGTCAAAAATTTCAAACCACAGATCTCTGAAATCCAATATCTTATCCCTGTACGGAGGGGATACTTGGAGTGAAATCCTTGCACTCGAAAGCGTGAGAGTAAGGATAAAAAGAAGAGCTTCAGACTCCATCTGGCTCTTCTTTTATCATCTTTCTCTTACCCTGATGATGGATCCCATTTGGGATTCGAAACGTTGGTGTAAAAATTCTACTACTGTGGATTCTCCGGTCAAAAATTCAATAAGCTCAAACCACAGATCTCTGAAATCCAATATCTTATCCCTGTACGGAGGGGATACTTGGAGTGAAATCCTTGCACTCGAAAGCGTGAGAGTAAGGATAAAAAGAAGAGCTTCAGATTCCATCTGGCTCTTCTTTTATCATCTTTCTCTTACCCTGATGATGGATCCCATTTGGGATTTGAAACGTTGGTGTAAAAATTCTACTACTGTGGATTCTCCGGTCAAAAATTCAATAAGCTCAAACCACAGATCTCTGAAATCCAATATCTTATCCCTGTACGGAGGGGATACTTGGAGTGAAATCCTTGCACTCGAAAGCGTGAGAGTAAGGATAAAAAGAAGAGCTTCAGATTCCATCTGGCTCTTCTTTTATCATCTTTCTCTTACCCTGATGATGGATCCCATTTGGGATTCGAAACGTTGGTGTAAAAATTCTACTACTGTGGATTCTCCGGTCAAAAATTCAATAAGCTCAAACCACAGATCTCTGAAATCCAATAACTTGCTTATAGTTGGCAATTTCATATTGTTGTATGCTTTTATAACGTACTAATTTGCAGGGCACAACAAATCTATAATGCCAAGCTTTTCGCCGTGCACAAAAGTTAGCTGACAAAAAAATAGGGAGTAAATGTACTTTTCATGGTTATTTCTTTACGAATGGATTGATATTAATATCATGACTGAGTCAATTTCAACACTTTGATTGTCCTTAATCTATTTTATTTGGTACGAAATTTTTGCGTAAGAATCATGAAGGAAATGGCCATTTCTTCTTGAACACACTTATGTTTTCTTTCTGCCAAGTTTTTTTTACAGGTTACAGGATAATCAAGTAATCATTAAGGAGATTACATTGTGACGACAATTGGTCTTCCAAAGACTAAATTCATGAAAAATTCTAAAGACAAATCCAACTCGACAACCACTTTGCACCTCTATTTTTGAAACAGATTTTGAATTCCCTTAATTGTAAATCCATAAAGCATGACATTTCCATATCCACTTTTCACAGCAAGAGTTCTTATTCATACATCATGCATTTCCTTTCATCCATTCCTTACAAGCTTATTGTCATTTTTCTTATCATTACCATTCCCCTTCATTTCTGCCAATAAAACCCTGCTTCTACGTATATCATTGAGTCAAAGTCCTAGAGTCTAATTATCTTTATGTTGGGCTTCAAAATGTCATACAAATATCACTCATTACCATACTTTTTTCACCTATGCTTCCATTATATCACTCATTATTCACTACCATGTCACTTCATCTTCCCTATTGTTCATCATTAATGGGTCTCATTTATATCTTCCAAATATTATTTATTTTCAAGCATTTTAAGAGAAATTCTTGATTCAATATTAGAAAATAATATATTTTACTTCATATATGGAAAGTGGATTGTTTTTGTGACATGTGTAGGTTCCAAGGAAGCTTCCAATACACCTTTATGTGGCCTTGAATAATCAAATTCGAATTTGATAAGATAAGCCTCATGGAGAAGATCATGATCTCATGGAGAAGATCAAGGACAAAAGGGGGTTATGTGTCTAGATGGTTGAGAGATGTATGGAACTAAAGAGAGATTAGTGGATCATCATTATGAGTCTGTTATCTCATCCCATTGTATAAATAGGAGTACAATCTTCTTCATTTTTAATCTTAGAATCTTCATTTCCAATCTTGGAGTTCCATTTGTAATCTTAAAATTGGTTTGTACATCATGATGGAGATTTTGAAATAAAGAATCATACTTTGATTTTGTTGCTTCTACATTTGAGTCTCCTTTGAAGTGGTGTGCTTGTGGAGTTATGGAGGGCCCCCATGGCCTCACTTGCATGCATATTTTAGGTATAATTTAATCTATGTTTTTATTTCATTTCAGCTTTTAAGTTTTTGTTAGATGTTCTAATATTGGAGGGGATCCTAAAATTCATGTGTTCTTGTAAGAGAACCATAGGATCTTAATGAATGTTAGATCTAGGTTTGTTTAGATGTTGGAAGAGATCTTGACGAATGTGTTCTTGTAAGAGAACCAATAGATCTCAGACAAATTAGGAATTCTCTAGTTTGTTTAGTTGTTGGAAGAGATCTTAACGAAAGTGTTCTTGCAAGAGCACCAATAGATTTCGGACAAATTAGAAATATTTCTAGACCTATAAGTGGCACTTCTAAGTTTACCTTCTCAGGTTGACATTAATTGAACTCTGATTTGCATCTGCATTTTAGACCAAACAAAAGTATTAAGGCGATAAATGATGGCCATTTTTATGAGATTTCCCCTTTTCCAAGAGAAAAGTTAAGATCTCCAGTGATGATCAAAGAATCCAGTCTTAGGATACCAATTCTAGACACTCATTCCCAGAATCTTCTTCTCCCTGCATATGGTGCATATATATTAAGAATGTGAAACCTGTGTTTCAACCCCAACAAGTGACTTGTGAGAATGATACCAGAATAAGTAAAGAAGGCTTTAAGGGAAATGACCTTAGGGTTCCAAATGGCACCTAGGTTGTCAAAATGACCAGAAGCACTTGTTGCACATACATACCAATTAAGGCAAATAGAAAGTAAAACATACCATGAGTGTAAGCAATTCCCATTTGGCCCAGGAAAATATTGATGCATTGGATCTTATGCAAGATTATAGGTGGGTCTCCATTTGGGCTTGGTCTCCCTATACGAGGTTCTAGCCCTCCATAGGGCCACATTGGCACATATAGGGTGAGCGTTGAGAACTATCGTCCTCCACCATAGTAGAGAGTACTTCATGGATCCCCAACACCACTCATTGATTGCTCATGTTCCACCCTTTGGATGAGGATGATGCACCTGGTTCACCATGCCCAACCGGCTCCACACTCTCACCATACAATTGGCAGATGTTATAATATCCATATGGGGATGTGTCTTATTGTAGGAGACAAAGGGAGGGCTTATGTCAACATCCTATCCCTTATAGATGGTTTACGTGCATTTTCTATCCACTTGGAGATCCATGAGGATGTCGTCTTGCCCCCACACCCACTTGGGAGCATCGCATGCAACTTACTTGGGAAATAAGGGGACAACCCCTTGTCCACTATGTTTGGAGTCCATTCTCTCACCAAGACACATTTTGGACTTAAATAGGCTTCTCAATGGCCCAAAGGCTCATTATACTGATCATTTTTCCCTATTGAGAGGCTTATTTTTATGTTATTGAGTTATCTTGGTGGGCTTGTCACTAAGTCAAGTCATTATTGAGCATTATTTTATTCTTTGGGGCTAACAATGATAAATTAGGCTATTTCAATCCCTTATTGGATTGCATAAGTAGATGAGAGGTGATTCATTTGTCTCATCATCATTTGGATTGGATTGGTATCTCTTAAGATATTTTCACACTTTTTGCTGGGTAAATTTTTTGGAGCTTTCTTGATGGACTATGATGTTTGGATTTTTGCTATTGGCTTTGGAGCTTCTTTCTAATGCGAAGTTGATGAATGGATATACACACTCTCTCATGTAAGTAGAAATTTGATGTTATTCTAGTTATTTATTGGTTTATTGCATGTTATGGTTATCATTATTCTTATATGGGTTAAAGTAAATGTGAAATTCTTTTGGGGAACATTGAATAAGTGATTTAATGCATGTGTTGCACTTGAAGAGACTGGGTAAGTGTTCCTAGATTCACCTAACTAGTTTTAAGCCTCAAAAGATCAATTAGGGATCCTTAGCTCAAGAAAATTCTCGATCCATGTGTATCTCGACTCCATTAAGCACAAGAAATTAGCCATTGATCGTCATATCCCTTTGGTCGTCAAATTTACCTTTATTTTCTTCATTTTTCCAAATTCTAGGCCTAACACTAGAGGGTCACCTTAGGTATCAAGCGAAATATTTTATAGAAATCCAAACACCTTGAAAATTGGTCCACAACTGCGTTGGGGTCTTCTCAAGGGGTCCTCCAAATTTGAGCACAATCCGACAGTGGAATCCTGAGATATTACAAGCCTTAGCTCGAGGATCATTTCTCTGCCTAAGTCGATTTGGGTTAGTATCCTCATTTGGATCATTGCATTTCAATCCTTAAATATTGTTTTCCCATTGAGCCTCTTTGTTGTCCCTTAGGAAACCAATTTCCTGGATGTGTAGAAATTGTGCCTGAGACATTAATAATTTATTATGCTTGTCACTTATATCTCTGTTCAATCCTTTATTTGAAGAGTATGAAAGACTTGACCTTAAATTCTCAATTTAGATGATTTAGAAAGTTTAAAAATGCCATGTGATGTTGAATATGAATGTGATGAGAAGAATATGTAAGGAAATTAAAGACAATATGCTATGTTTAACAGGAACTATTCTCTATAATTTAGAGGAAACATATGAAAGGAGGTTTTAAATATGGGAGCAACTTTAAGGATTTTAACTTAATTTACATCAGTAAATAAAGACCTACTGCTTCATTACCATATTTAAAGAGATGAATAAACAGAAATGATGCACAATTGAGAAATAACAAAATTGTACCCAGCATGTATGGAAACTCTTAATTCTTTTATTAATCATCTATTCATCAAGTACTAAATAGTGTTGTCTCCAGGTTCTTCAAAATTCGGCCCCTTTTTTTTTATAATCTTCCTCTTTTATACATTATAGGATAGTTAATAACCACCCAAAACTAACAAACTACCTAACTATCCTCTAACTGCTTTAAAGTAAAGATAATTACAAAATGTTACATCTAAGGGTAAAAACACCTCATTCATTTCGAGAATACAAGATAATAAGAATTAATAGAAATCAGAGAATGATGGGAGATTGTTGCTCGTTGTTTGAATCTATAGCTTGAGCCTGTGGTTCTGCTGGTGTTTCTTTGTGTTGCTCTATCATCCATTCCTTGCACTTTCTCCGTAATGGCACATGTGATTTTGGTGCTTCTTCTAACTTGTTAAGTGCTATCGTGCAAGTTGTAACCTTGCTGTAACCTTGTTATAAGTGGGCTTGTCAATAAATAAAGTCTTTACCATCTAGAGAAGCTTAAAATCCTTGTTCAGGAAATTCACTATAGTAGCTCCCTTTAACATTGTTGTCCTCTCATGAGTGTTATCAACTTTTCTCTTTGCCTCAACCACAAAAGTCTCATATGTGTTCCATGGCAACAAGTTTCCTTGTAGACCCCAGCAAGAAGGAAGTCCAGCCCTAACCCTCTTATCAAACAAGATGTTAAACTTTGAAACTGCCTCCTTTATCTCCTTTATCTTCTTTTCAGCAGTAACCCTGCAGATATTTCTAACAATCATTTTATTAAAATCAATAGCACATGATATTCTGTCAGGCATTTCATGTTCCTTCAATTCTGCAATAGACTTAGAATTAATGAAATCTATCATTTTCTTTGCAAACTTTGATCTATCTAGATCCTTCTGCTTATTTTTAGTGACCACCTCTTCCATATCCCGAATGAGTGTCTTTTCTTCTGAAATAATCACTAGAAATTCCCAGATGCCTTTGATAACTTCAATAATATCATCCCATAAGATTTCTCTGGCTTGAATTAAGGACACATTACCTTTCATTTTCTCTTTTAATCTTTTGATTTCATCTTCAGCCCTCAAAATATCCTCTCTATACTTCTTTGCATTATCCTTTTCCCTTCTTGATTCCTCTTCACTTAAATTCAATAGTTTCCAAGTTGTTTCCAACTCTCTTTGGGCTTTCTTAGCATCAATCTCAGCCATTTTAAGCTCTGTTTCCAGTTGTAAAACCTGTGCTGCTAGATCATCTGTGTTGGATGGCACTACTACCGTACAAACATGAGTGTCCAGCTATTTTTGAAACTTTTCAAGAGTTTCTTTAAGTAAAGAAACTTCCTTAGTTTTCTGTAACACATCCTGCAAAAGCTTTTCTTTTTCATTTTCCACTTCAGTTATCCCTGCAGCTATAGGATGCTCACCTGTTGGTAAATTCAATTTCTTTTTCAGGATCCCAATCTTTGACTTAGCATATTGCAACAACTTTGGAACAGTAGGTTGCTCATCAAGATTGACCCCTACTTTGATGATAATTTTTTTTAACTCTTCAACCTAAGCATTCAAAGCCCTAGAGTTGGCCTTTTCCAATTTCAACTACTGAATTACCTTATTAAGCATTTTTTTTGCCTTGACTGCTGTTGCATTTGTCTTATATAGATCATTTACAATTAACTGCCCAGTTTGCATATGTAGATTGACCTTGTCAAGCATTGGGAGCTTGTGGGTGTCAACAGTCAAATTCACAGTCTTAAAACTGCTTGAAGATCCCATTGATATTTCTGTAGGGTGAGAGAAAGAAATTTTTAGTTGTCTCTTCTCCAAATCCATGGTGGATAGCAATCTGGTTTGCTCAGGGGTTACTTGAGACTCAGCTTGAGCCTCCATATTCAACTTTATCTTCAAATTTATTTCGGCTATTTGAGCAAACATATTTTGTATTAAAGGAACTTGATCATGAACAGGTTCTCTAGAAGATGGGAAGCAGGAGCACCTTCTGTCTCTCCCAACTGAATGACCAAACCAGGTTGTGACAAAGACATTGCATCCTGCAGCTTGATCCTCTTTGTTGTTTCAAACTCTTCCTCATCCAGATCAATGACTTCTTCTCTAGCTCTCTTGACCCCTTTTTCTGTAATGCTAGGGGTTTCAACCTCTGTTCCCTGAATGTTTTGCAAACCTCCATTTGCCAATTGTTCAGTTTCAGGTCTGCTTTCATGTAGAAAAGTTGAATAGCCATTCTCCAATCTTCTCTTTGAAATAATTTGGTGAGGGTCATAAGCCCACTCAACCTCCTGTAGAAAACCCATATCATTCAACAATTTTTCAACTTCTAGAGTGGCTTGTCTAGTATTTACAATGAAGGGTCCCACTGCTTTAGGCAACTTGAAAAAGAAGCCTTTCTTCATAGGAACAAAATGAACTTGATCAACATCTAAGCTCTGCCTTATGAATTCAAGAGAAAAAATCCTCATTGGCACGAACTTAGGTAACCTGTATGGCTTGACAGAGGCCCCATAAAGCCTAATCTCTGCATGTTCTTCAAAAATAAACCAATCTCCACATCTCACATCCTTACTCAACTGAAGATACTCCTGAGCTTTAGGAAAGAAATTTGGGGGTAGGCTTCCATTCAGAATCTTATAAGCCATTTCTTAGTCATGGTGTCTGCTAGGTGACAATTGTTGACTCAGAATACAGTTGCTGAAGACAATTGCTGACTTGGAAATTCAAATTAGAAAGAAAACCGCTCTGTTTTACAAGCAAATGATCAATACAACATTCTCTTTTACTTTATTTATATACAATAACTGAACGGGGGGAAAAACTGTAATGAATGTTGTGAAATAAATGTTGTGCATTAATGGAGTAGTGGATGAAGTGGCGGGGTATGGTGAGTGACGTGGGAAATTAACAGATGAAAGCGGTGGAAGATGTGGAATGAGCGACGTGGGGTAGAAAGCTTTGGGAGCCCACCGCGGGGGTAAAGAATGTATGGGAGCTTCAACGAGGTTGAACCCCCATAGTAATTTCAGGCCACACATCGCAGTCAACCATGCTAACATCATGGTCAACTGTGCGGGTTGAGATTTAATTATTCTTCGTGCTCATTGCTTCCCCACAGCACACCTCAATGTACTCATCAAGCTATCACTTGATCACGTCTCTTGAACCTGCATGACCTTTATCATATGGCAAACCTTCGGTTACCACCGAACTCAAAAGAATTAACACTCTAGTTCATAAACCTGTCGCGTCTGTCTTTTCAACGCCCCTTTGACTTCCATACAGACTTGATAGGAAATAAAAACTACCAGTTAATGATTTATCGGGTCTGATTTGGAAGATAAAACCCGATTACTTGCCGACCCGATATACAGACCCAATAGGAAATAAAAATTGCCAGTTAATGATTTATTGGGTCCGATTTGAAAGATAGAACCTGATTACTTTCCGACCCGATATTTGGCTCGGGCTTCAGCGAATTAAATTGTATTTGATACACCATCATGTTCGGTCTCTGAAATAAACCCCATTCTAGTTAACTACGCAATTGTCATTGGATTTGTGGCCTGTTGATCAGACGACCTAGATCTTCTTGTAGGTTTATCACTTTCAAAGCCATTAATAATATAAAATTAACCATTTCTTTCATATTTTAGATTTTTCTTTCATTTTGTGATAAAACTGAAAATAAAACTTAAATAACAGTTGATGATACAAAATCTGGCTCCTCCTGGGGATAGTGCTTTTGCCACATAAGCACTACGAACTGTAGATCAGTGCCTTCACCTTGGGCATGGAGTCATATATTGCTTAAAAAATTCAAATTCTATGGCATTTGTACACTGAATTCACTCCGGTATCTGCAATGATAGGATGTTTATGCTTCAGAACTAGAAGCAATGCTTGAGATACTGCCCATTGACAGGTAGCCGTAGAGTTTCACCATCAAGATTCTCAAGAAGAAAAGTGTTATTGGACCTTGCTTCAATAATTCTAAAAGGGCCATACCAGAGAGGATCAAACTTCCCATGCTTACCCTTATCTTCTCTTCTGGTATCCCATCTTAATACCGGGTCTGCAAATTTAAAGTCAATCTCCTTAGATTTTCTATAAAAAATACTTTTCATCTTTGATTGATACATAATCAGGTTGTCTCTTACCTTCTCCCTTTTTTTTTCACTTAGCTCCAGTACTTTATTCATTCTTCTTATCAAAGAATTGGGTTCTTCTTTTGCCTCCTGAATCATTGCAATCACAGGGTTCACAAGTTGACTTGGAAACAGAGCCTGAGTTCCATATACTAATTCAAAAGGTGATTTGCCTGTAGATTTCCTTGTAGTTACTCTAGCAGCCCAGAGAGAAAACTTCAACTTAGAATCCCAATCTTTCTGATTCTCTGCAATAGTTTTCTTAAGGATCATCATCAATATTTTATTGGTTGATTCAGCCAGACCATTTCCTTGTGGATGATAAGCTATTGAATGGGATAAAATAACATTGTACTTTTGACAAAAAGCATTAAACTTGTTTGAACTAAAGACTTGAGCATTATCTGTTATGATTTTGACAGGGCATCCAAATCTGCTAAAAATATTTTCTTCTAAGAACTTCATCACCACCTGGTCATTAGCCTTTTAGTAGGTATATAGCTTCTACCCACTTGGTGAAGTAGTTAGTAGCTTAGAATCCACCTGTGTTGTCCACTTGAGGGTGGGTTAATCTCCCCAACAAAATCTAGACCCCATTGTCTGAATGGTTCTTCTATGAAGACTGGGATCAAAGGCAAGGGAGCTAGCCTCTTCTTCTCAGCAAAAAGCTGACATTTCTGAAAACTTATGACAAATTTATAGGTATCACCGAATAGAGTGGGCCAATAAAATCCTACCTGAAGGATTTTATGTGCAGTAACCTTCCAACTGTAATTTCCTCCACATAACCCCTCATGATAATCTTTGATTGCCTCTGTAAACTCATCTTTTGTTAAACATAGCAACAAAATTCCTACAGGATCCTTCCAGTATAATCTGCCTTCCATAATCACATATGGATGTGATTTGATCTTTAATGTTCTATACTTTGTTCTATCCAAGGAATGGGGATAGGAGAGAAAACATAAATAATGTATTATATGCTTATACCATTCTGAACATAAAAATTTATACCTGATCTTCATACCTGGATTTGGCTTTTCTTCTTCTAGCTTCTTCAGTTGTTCCTTTATCCACAGTTTAGAAGTTGATTCCAATGCTTGAAAGTTCGACTCTGTCAACATTTTTTCCAATCCTTGCCCTTTCACCAACTTTGTGGGTTTTATGTCCAAGTCATACTCTTGGATCTTGGCTATCCATTTTCCTCTTTTGCCTTCTACATCACCCTGTACTAATACATCTTTTACTGCAGCATTTGGCACATAAGCAATGATCTATGACTGCAGCACATAATTTCTAAAGGCTTTTAGAGGTTTTACCAAATCATACACCTTCTTTTCAAGAATATTGTACTTTAGCTCAAAATTCCTGAGAATCTTTGTTAGGTCCCTATACTACTTGTGTAACCCCTTATTATTATTAGTACAACCCCCTAATTATATTGTTGTGCCCATGTAGTCCCCATATTGTTATTATTGTGCCCCATAGAAGCCCACTATTGTTATTATTGTGCCCTTACAGTATTATTGTTATGTCGGCTCTGATTATATTATGACCCCTTAGACTCCTATATATAGAAATGAGGTCTTGTCATTCGCATCATCCAAGAATTGTTCATTTGTGTAATGTAAAGGAGGTTTCCCCCTCGAAGAGGCTTATTTCTAAGGTGTTGATCTATCTTTTCTATCTTTTGTGAGCTTGTTTCATAACAATCTTGCTAAAGAATGCAACAGGCTACTCCTTATCTTCATCATTCTTCTGCAGCAAGACAACAACTATTGAATTCGGTGATGCGAATGAAAAACTTGGAAAGACTTTTGATAATCAGGGTTGATTAGGACTGGAGCTACCTACAATGCTTCTTTAATCCTGGAAAATGATTCTCTAGCTTCCCTGTCCAATGCACTTCATTCTCCTTCTTTAGCATATTAGTAATTTATTTTACAATTTCTGCATAACTGGACACAAATCTCCTTAAGAAGATTATTTTTCCTAGAAACTTTTGAATATCCTTTTCACTCCTAGGCAGTGGTTTTTTTGCATAACTTGTACTCTTACTGGGTCTATCTTCACTCCATCTCTAGAAACAATGTGCCCCAACAGTTTCCCTCTTCCAGAGCAAAAATGGATTTCTTGGGATTTAAGGAAAGCCCAAATATTCTACATTTTTCAAAAGTATTTTTTTAGATGGTCGAGATGTTCTTCATCAGACTTTGAGAAAACAGTAATATCATCCAAAAATATTACTAAAAACTTATCTCCCACAAAAGCAATGTCCATAGCCCTCTGAAATGTAGCACCTGCGTTCATCAATCCAAAAGGCATTCTGGCATACATAAAGGTTCCCCAAGGGGTTGTGAATGTCGTCTTATTCTAATCTTCTCTATCCACAACCACTTGGTTATACCCAGAGAACCCATCCATCATTGATATTCTAAAATATCCTATTACCTTCTATAGCCGATGATCCATTTTAGGCAATGGATACTTATCTTTCAAGGAAGCCCTGTTGAGATTTTTGAAGTCCACACATAACCTTATCTCTCCATTTTTCTTTCTTACATGCACTAAATTAGCCACCCAATTGGAGTAGCAACCTTTTGACCTCTTTTTCAATTGATGGTAGAAGCAAAGGATTTATCTGTCTAAGCTTTTGTTTAAAGGGTTTAATTCCCTCTTTCAATTGGATCTTGTGTTGAATAATATTTACATCGTATGTTTTGAGATCCTCATAGGACCATGCAAAGACATCAACATAGTCCTTGAGAAGTTTAATATATCTCTCCTGATAATTAGGTGAAACTCCACTGAATAATTTGACTAGCCTGGGCTCCTCCCGAGTTCCAATATTATGATCCTAAATGTGTTCATCCTGTGAAATTTTTCCTGAGTCAACAACCACAACATTGGTCCCGGTTAAAAATCCTTTCAAGAGGGACAAGTCCCTTTGGTAGAATATTGTCTTTCAATTGAAAAACTTTTTGATTAGCTATTGAATCTTTTAAACCACTAACTTATGCAACCTTTGTTGTTTCATTTTCATCCTGATCGATTTCTGTACCTTGAAACTCTTCAACCATAGTAAAAAATTCTTTAATCTACTGATCATCTTCAAAAACTTGGCAATATTTAACATTATCAGGAACAAAAGGTCCATGCCTAATTTCTACCTCATATCTTAGTTGTGGATTAATAGGAGCCTGAAAGTACTAGCAGCCATAGCCAATGAATCTGCTAATCTGTGCCCTTCCCTTGGAATAAATTGAATGTTAAAAGCTTCGAAAAAGTTCTCAACCAAATCCCATACTTCATTTCTGTATGCCCTAAGCCTAGGGTGTTTTGTCTGATAGTGATTTTTATTTGTTTTATAATCAGCGTTGAATCTCCAAAAGCAAAATTGACTTAATTCCCATATGTTTTAGCTATTTGTAGAGCAATAATCAAGGAATCATATTCTGCCACATTGTTTGTTGCTTTGAACTCTAAATTTAAAAGAAAAAGGGAACATATTACCTCGAGGTGCAATTAGAAGGAAAACAACACCTGTTCCTTCCTTAGAATAGGCTCCATCAAAGAAGTATTTCCACACTTCTTCAGTTTTCAGCTTTGTAATTACATTGGCTGAAGTAAGCTGCTTCTGATTATCTTCAGCCAACTCTGCATTATCATGTAGCATGAAGCAAGCAAAATCATCTTTCTCTTGGCTATATATAGGTGAATTACTTGCTCCATTTTTTGTAATTGTTTTTACAAATCTAGTTTCCTTGTACAATCTTCTCTCTTCTCCGCCAAAAGTTGGTATAACAGCGTATGTAAAATCTAGTTTCAGAACACCACCCAATTTAGCCCCCCATGACCTAGATAGTAGCATTCCAGACCTAGTAGGGATATCTGTTACTACTACATCCATGACCAAGCTTCTAGCCGGGATCTAGGCTAGTGACACTACCAGATCCTTAATGACCCCCAAACACTTGACTTTGTTTGAACCAAAAGAGTACAGGTCTCTATAGGGTTTGGTAACTTGTAGATTTAGTTGTTTCATCACTGACAATGGCATAAGGTTGTGTGAATCTCCTAAATCAAACATACAATTATGCACGAGGAAATCATGGATCAATAATGAAATATAAAAAGGAGGTGTTGAAGATCTACTTCCTCCACATGTGGACCAAAACCCACTACTGGTATATCATCCTGCAGATTTACAGT